>JAHNEJ010002596.1:0-72913 GCA_022559845.1 Amorphophallus konjac | reverse complement strand
GATGGATCGTCGGCTCCAACGCAACGACGAAATTGAGGACAAGGTCCGTTATTTGGACTACGTCCTCCTTGCCGCCAAAACTTGTGGCCTCATCGACGATGACCATGACTTCCATGCACCCTTTTCTCGGGAGATCATGGAATCCCCTATCCCACCGAAACTACAGTTGCCGTCATTTACCTCCTACGACGGCACTATCGACCCGACCGACCACATGCATAGTTTCAAGTCCCACCTGATCTTCCACCGGGCCTCGGACGCTGTGAAATGCCTAGCGTTCGTCACGACCCTCCGAGAGAATGCCCGGGCCTAGTTCAAGTCCCTGCCGACCGGGACTATCTCCTCCTTTCAGTAGCTAAAGAAGTTGTTCAAGGAGAATTTTATTGGCTGCCGAAAGGTAGCCAAGTCTGCGGTGACCCTGTTCGCCCTCAGGTAGGAGGGCGAGGAAACGTTTTGGGACTTCGTCTCTCGAATTCAAGAGGAGGCGCTCCGGATCCCATGCCTCGACATCAGCATCGCTACCACCGCACTCACCCAGGGGACGTGGGACTCCATCCTTTGATGCACGCTCGGAGTCGAAGCCCGACGACCCTCACCGACCTCCTCGCCCTGGCACAGAAACATGCACGGTGCGAGGGAGAACACTGCGACCCTAGGCCGCACAGCCAGAACTGATCGGTCCGACCGAAAGAGGTCCGCTGACTCACCTCGCGAGGGGTGGGGCAAGCGGGAGCAATGCGACCGAGATTGCCGTGACTGCCCCGACAACAAAAAAGGGGACAGTATCGCAACTACACGCCCCTGACGGCTCCTCCCGACCAAATCCTAATGGAGATGCGTGAGGAACCCTTCCTCAAGTGGCCTCCCAGGATGAAGTCAGACCCGAGCACAAGGAGTAATAAGAAGTACTGCCGCTTCCATCGCGACCACGGCCACGACACGGCCGATTGAATCAACTTGAAGGACGCCATCGAGGACTTGATCCGGTGAGGGGCTCCTTGACAAATTCATCGCCAAGGCCGCAGAGAAGAGACAACGCGAGCGAACACCCGCCCTTGACAATCGACCAAATGGAAAATAAATCATGATGATCTCCAGGGGGTCAGCCGCGGGCGGGAATAGCTCCAGAAGACGCCAACAGTACGCGTCCGCCATCGACACCATTGAGCAAGGCAACAACAGCAGGCGAGAAGCTGCCACCCGGGAACACCTCAAAGATCCCATCGTCCACTCAGACGACGACTTAGATGGTGTAACTATCCCTCACTCTGATGCTCTGGTGGTCTCAGCCACCATAAATCAATGTACTGTCCGACGAATCCTAGTCGATAATGGAAGCGGCCCCGACGTTATCTCGTACGACTGCCCTAGTGCCTATGGGTGTGGATTTGTCGTGAATCACGCCACTACATACACCATTGTATGGGTTTTCTGGCACCACCGTCCCCCAGAAGGATGTATATCGCTGCCGGTTACGTTCGGGACCGCGCCAAGGACACAACGTTCCTAGCAGATTTCACGGTCGTCCGCGCGATGGCTGGATACAACGCCATCATCGGGCGAGGAATCCTCGCACCCTTCGCGGCGTCCCCTCCTCGTATCACCAGAAGCTCAAGTTCCCCATGCCTCGCGGAGTGGGGGAAGTTCGGGGGATCAATGGGAGTCAAGAAGGTGCTACCTTATCTCAACACGTGACAGACAAGTCGAGGAAGCGCCGCCCGAGAAGAAGGCGAGGACGGAAGATCCAGGTCCGAGTATGAGCACTCCAGCGGAGGACTTATACCTCATCCAGGTGGGGGAAGATCCAAGCAGAACGCTGAGGATCGGGGCTACCGTGTCCGAAGAAGAGCGGGAAGCATACACAAACTTCCTCATAGCAAACCAAGACGTGTTCGCTTGGTCTGAGTACGAGCTCCCCGGAATCCCACTAGAGATCATCACACACCAACTCAAGTTGGATCCGAGCTGCCGCCTGGTTCAGTAGCGCCGAAGGCGTTGCAACCCCGAGCGATAGGCCATTATCAGGGAACAAGTGGGCGAGAAGTTGCGCTCAGGGCTACTCAGACCCAGCCGGTACCCGGACTGTGTGGCAAATGTGGTCCTTGTTCCTAAGAGCAACAGGAAGTGGCGGATGTGCGTAGACCTCACCGATCTCAATAAAGCTACGCCAAAGGATAGCTTCCCCATGCCACGGATCGACCAACAGGTCGACGCTACGGCTGGGCATGAAATGCTAAGTTTTCTGGATGCCTACTCTGGGCACCATCAAATTAACATGCACGAGCCTGACCAGGACAAGACACGTTCATTACCAACCACGGCTTATATTGGTGAGGAACGCGCCACACTTCAGACGGAGTACACGGATCTCGCCGGCATCCCTTTGGCTCGGCGATCACTTGGCGGACGAGCAGAGTTATCTTTAGCTATTTATGCTTTAGGCCATGCTGGGCCTTGGTTTAGTCCCTGCGTGGACACTTTTATTAGTTGTGTGGACCTTTGTAGGCCAATTGGGGCCAATTAGGCTTTAGTTGGGCCTTTTTTATGCTTATTAGGTAGGAGATAGGGCTATTGGGCCACTTTCTTGGTCCAAGCCTTGGCCCATTTGGCATGGCTGCCTAACCCAAGGCTTGGCCCACCTAGGTTAGGGTTTTGGGCCCCCACCTCTTTCCCTCCTCTTGGAAGGTGGCAGCCGCCCCTCTCCTACATTATAGGAAGAGGGGTGCGGCCCCCCCTCCTTTCCCTTCCCCATTCGATCCCCCCCTCCTTTGGCCGCCCCCATCCCCCAATCCACTCCTACAATCAAGGAGTGGAGCGCACCCCCCTTTCCCCCCTTGCCATGTTGCGCACCCCCCCCCTTTCCCCCTTGCCATGTGCGCACCCCCTCCCCTCCCTCTTGGCTAGGGTTTCAACCCTAGCATTCCCCCTCCCCATATAAAACATCTCATGTATTTTCTTTGAAAGATTATTGAATAGAATTGAAAAGCTTTTGCTGAAGGTGGCTGCGACCCATCCACTGTTCCTCCTTGCTCCTGCGACGGGAGCAAGCCGGGGTGTGACTCCCCATCCCTCGGTGCGACGCCGAGGGCCCCTTTCTCTTCTATCCCTTCTCAAGTTCTAGTTCGGTGCGCCCGGATTTCTCATCCAAGAGCAGCGACAACCACCCCCTGTTCGTGAGGATCTTGGGCGACCAGCCCATTTTTTTGTGGTTCTGCTAACGAGTCGCCGACGCGTGCGAGGTGGTCTCGCCTCATTCAGAGATCGGCACCGCCCGTGGCAATTTTTCTCGTGAGCGCGCGCAGGACCCCTCTCCCTGCGGGCCTGGTTCTGTTCGCCCCATTCAAAAATCCCACAGGACGGACGTCTGCGAGTTTGGGCGCGGGATCTTCACCATCGTACCTCTCCCCGTCCTCGTCCAACGCCGCCGACCTCGCGTCGTTCCGACGTCCGAGCTGCTCGTGGCATCCGTTCCCGTGAAGTCACGCAGGTCTGCCCTGCCCAACCGGCGCCAGAACCACCAGCGGATTTCAGAGCCTGCTGCTCTCAGCCACGATCAGATCTGATCGAGCCCTTCGGGCGGGACCTGCTGCTCTGCGTCCTCTCCGTCCTCCAACAAGCGGAGCCCCGTTCGCCCCTCCGGATCCATTTCTTATTATTTTTCCCGCTCGAGCACGCAGTTCTGGGAGCAGAATCCAGTCACGACTTGCAGGTGCGCCCCCGGCTTCCACGGACGGGATCTGCATGCGCCCTTTGACCGAGGCTTCCTCCCGTGACCTAGCTGCGCGCCATCGCTGACGGCGCTTCAATCGGACGTCGGAGCAGGTCGTGGGAGCTTCCACCGCCGAGTCACGCAGTGCTGCGAATCTGCCGACCCCCGCACGGGACCTCCTCGCGGCCAGCCCTTCACCGAGTGCTGCCCGTCAACCCGTGCATCGACAGCCCCGGATCTCTTGTGTAGCCTGTTATCTCCCTGCGAGGAGTGGGCATTTGTGATTGAGATTGTACTATTGCTCGTCTTCGTGTACCGGGGTTGTTGGTCTCGCCGGGGTTCCTTCCCCACGCCTAGGCGTGGAGGTACGTGCAATACTCCTCACCGTTGGCATTTTGCTTTACTAGTATACTCTCTAGCATGCAGCGTGAGTGCGTATAGGATCCTAGCTTTTCTAGTCACCGCGTGGTTGAGAGTTGAGAGCACCCATTCCGTGGCCCTAGTCGAGCGCCGAGCTCGGGACTAGATTCCCATAGGCGCACGGCGGCTCCTTAGTCGCTGAGATCCCTACGCTTCCCTCATAGGGACGGCTGTGGGCTTGGATTTCTTGTTGAGAGACGCCTCCACCCGGAGGAACGGCACGGAGGTCAGCCGCCCGGCTTACCTTTGGCGTGCGAGTGCTGGCCGCACTTGTTGCATTCGTAGGTCTTAGCCCATTTCGGTCCGTCCCGCATCAAATTGGTATCAGAGCTTAGGGAACCAGTTTGTTCTAACAAATTGGGGTCTTAGGTCATTTGAGTCTTTAGGTTGTCTAGGGTGCAAATGAGGCATTAGATTTGTCTAAGTTGCATGTGAGTCACTAGGTTTGTTTTAGATACATTTGAGTCCGTATTCTTCCCCAGTTTCCTTCACCATTTTGAGTTGTGTCTAGTCCCATCCCTTAGTTGTCCTACATGTCCCTTCCATAGTCCTAGGGCATGCATGTGTATTTAGAGTCCTCAGGTGCTTCATCATGGCTACTCCTTACATCCTCCACAAGGGTCCGACCGACCCTCTATTCCTGGACATCATTGTAGATGGGGACCTTCGCTTTGATGGATCGAGCCCTAGAGCCTATCTAAAGTGGGAGGCTACCATGGGAACATACTTTGAGAAGAACTGGATATATGGTTCCGAGAGAGTCAACATTGCCAGGGGACAACTTTCACCTCAAGCTAGGGAAGTGTGGGATCACTAGTAGGTCTTAGGGCAGGTTGGAGGCAAGAGCCCATACACTCATGGGAGGAGATGAAGGTAGAACTTAGGAAGATCTACGCTCCCCAATGCTTCGACTCCTACTCAGAGACCCATAGCCCGAGGAGCACTACCACTCCTCCTATCTCCCTCGGTCAGTCTAAGGCCACTCTAAGGACTCAACCTCCGCAACGCCCATCACCTCTTACCCCCAACCGAGCACATCATAGTTGGAGGAGCAAGGTGCCACCTGTGTGTGAGTCTAGGCCCGAGACTAAATCTCATGATTACCAGCAAGTCTCCCCGAATGCCCCTAACTTGAGAGATCTCCCCCTCGCAGAACTCCTGCAACTCTTTAGGGAGAAACTAGAAAGGATGGGCACTCCTATGGGATCACCGATTTCCCCTAGCCCACAGTCCGCTCCGCCTCCAGGCTCACGCCTGCCACCACCCCCAGAGCCCGCCCCTGTGGCCCCCTGTAGTGGGAATGTCCAGTTCTCTGACCAGTGTCCTTCACGTTCCCCTATCTTGGAGGACACACGTTCGGCGGATGCCCCACCCGGGTTTGTTCCAGTGACTTACGTTGCTGAACAGGAGTTGGCTGAGGAGTACTTAGCTGAGGTTGAGGAGTTAGGGAGTGATCCCATCCACATCATAGAGGACTCCGTTTCCATTCCTGAGAGAGATGCTTCACCCTTAGACCCTCATATAGAGCCATTCTTACACTCCGAGGGTGAGCTGATCATTGGAGAGTCTTTAGCTAGCTGGCTAAGGGAGGGTCCACTTCTAGATGTCTCCATTCCTTGCTATACACCCATGGGACCAGCCCTCCCAATTGTACCCCTTGACTCGTTTCACACCACTTTTCGGTCCTTCTGCTTTCTTGAAAATGTGAAGGGCTTCCTTAGGAGTTTAGATTGTCAATGGGAGTTGACATATATGTTGACCTTAGGGTCTGACCAACCCTATAGTCATAGCTTTACACTCCCTGCTTTGGGGTCTATTACCTCGATCTACACCATAGGACATATCACCTCCGAGGTCCTTTTATTCTTTCCCATACCCGTGGAGGTTGATTTTGTCCCCTCTTATGGTACACGATCCGAGGGAGGAACCTTGCCTTCCTTGCCTTCCTCATGAGCCTCTTGCCCCATACATTAGAGCGCCTGAAGGTGATCATCTGCACCTGGGCGAAAGTAGCACGTGGGCAAGTTGTGAAGGGACCTGTCGGGAGGGGTCATCATTTCTTTGATCCATTCGATCCCCTCCCTAGTGAGCCTCTCGACTCATATTCTCTTCCCCACCTCGTCGAGGAGGTATATCATCACACCCTATCCAAACCTGCTAGCCAACACCTCACCTTGCATACTTCCAGACGCCAGAGTTTAGGAGGCCAGGGACACATGTCTCACTCTCATGTTTCTCCATGTCCCTCATCATATAGGGGTAATGTCATGAGTGAGTTTGGGCAATCTAGTCCCCATGAGTCTACCACATTCAGTAGGACACCCATGCATGATAGATACACCTTTGGTTGTCCTGGTCCTCCCCGTGTTGTCCAATCATGTAGGAGTCATAGGCATGCTAGGTCTGTGTTTGGATGTCCAGGACCTCCTCTACATTCACGTAGATATGAGTCTACCCATCTTATTCGGAGTCTGCATCATCACCACCTTGAGGCCAGTAACGCACGTTATGAGGAGTTAGCTGATGCGCATCGGCACACCCGTGAGTTCGAGAGGGAGAGTACGTCATGATCAGGGTCAGACCTGAACGGTTTCCTTCGGGGGCCGTGAAGAAACTCCAGGCCCACGGTGCTGGACCCTTTCGAGTCTTGAAGCGAATCGGGTCGAATGCGTATGAGATTGAGCTGCCAGACGACTATGGGATCTGTTCGACGTTCAATGTCTCAGATCTGGTGGCATATCGGGATCCCGCGGTGATTCCCAGTGAGCTTTTTGGGCCCTCCCCTCCTGTTGAGAGTATTACACCTTCTGAGCGTCCACCTCTTCCAGCCCCATTACAGAAACGCGAGCATATAGATTGTATACTGGATGAGCAGGTGACCACGACCAGGAGCGGAGCCTACCAACGCTTCCTAGTGCGTTGGAGAGGGGCCCTGCGACAGACGACGCCTGGATCACACGTGGAGAGCTGGAGAGGATCGACCCGGACCTGCTGGAGCGCTACTGGAGCGACCAGGACCCGTACTCGACAGGGTCGAGTTCTTCCCACCCGGGGAGAATTGGTGAGGACACGCGCCACACTTCACGACGGAGTACACGGATCTCGCCGGCATCCCTTTGGCTCGGCGATCACTTGGCGGACGAGCAGAGTTATCTTTAGCTATTTATGCTTTAGGCCATGCTGGGCCTTGGTTTAGTCCCTGCGTGGACACTTTTATTAGTTGTGTGGACCTTTGTAGGCCAATTGGGGCCAATTAGGCTTTAGTTGGGCCTTTTTATGCTTATTAGGTAGGAGATAGGGCTATTGGGCCACTTTCTTGGTCCAAGCCTTGGCCCATTTGGCATGGCTGCCTAACCCAAGGCTTGGCCCACCTAGGGTTAGGGTTTTGGGCGCCCCCCACCTCTTTCCCTCCTCTTGGAAGGTGGCAGCCGCCCCTCTCCTACATTATAGGAAGAGGGGTGCGGCCCCCCCCTCCTTTCCCTTCCCCATTCGATCCCCCCCTCCTTTGGCCGCCCCCATCCCCCAATCCACTCCTACAATCAAGGAGTGGAGCGCACCCCCCTTTCCCCCCTTGCCATGTTGCGCACCCCCCCTTTCCCCCTTGCCATGTGCGCACCCCCTCCCCTCCCTCTTGGCTAGGGTTTCAACCCTAGCATTCCCCCTCCCCATATAAAACATCTCATGTATTTTCTTTGAAAGATTATTGAATGAATTGAAAAGCTTTTGCTGAAGGTGGCTGCGACCCATCCACTGTTCCTCCTTGCTCCTGCGACGGGAGCAAGCCCGGGGTGTGACTCCCCATCCCTCGGTGCGACGCCGAGGGCCCCTTTCTCTTCTATCCCTTCTCAAGTTCTAGTTCGGTGCGCCCGGATTTCTCATCCAAGAGCAGCGACGACCACCCCCTGTTCGTGAGGATCTTGGGCGACCAGCCCATTTTTGTGTGGTTCTGCTACGAGTCGCCGACGCGTGCGAGGTGGTCTCGCCTCATTCAGAGATCGGCACCGCCCGTGGCAATTTTTCTCGTGAGCGCGCGCAGGACCCCTCTCCCTGCGGGCCTGGTTCTGTTCGCCCCATTACAAAAATCCCACAGGACGGACGTCTGCGAGTTTGGGCGCGGGATCTTCACCGATCGTACCTCTCCCGTCCTCGTCCAACGCCGCGACCTCGCGTCGTTCCGACGTCCGAGCTGCTCGTGGCATCCGTTCCCGTGAAGTCACGCAGGTCTGCCCTGCCCAACCGGCGCCAGAACCACCAGCGGATTTCAGAGCCTGCTGCTCTCAGCCACGATCAGATCTGATCGAGCCCTTCGGGCGGGACCTGCTGCTCTGCGTCCTCTCCGTCCTCCAACAAGCGGAGCCCCGTTCGCCCTCGGATCCATTTCTTATTATTTTTCCCGCTCGAGCACGCAGTTCTGGGAGCAGAATCCAGTCACGACTTGCAGGTGCGCCCCCGGCTTCCACAGACAGGATCTGCGCGCGCCCTTTGACCGAGGCTTCCTCCCGTGACCTAGCTGCGCGCCATCGCTGACGGCGCTTCAATCGGACGTCGGAGCAGGTCGTGGGAGCTTCCACCGCCGAGTCACGCAGTGCTGCGAATCTGCCGACCCCCGCACGGGACCTCCTCGCGGCCAGCCCTTCACCGAGTGCTGCCCGTCAACCCGTGCAACGACAGCCCCGGATCTCCTTGTGTAGCCTGTTATCTCCCTGCGAGGAGTGGGCATTTGTGATTGAGATTGTACTATTGCTCGTCTTCGTGTACCGGGGTTGTTGGTCTCGGCCGGGGTTCCTTCCCCACGCCTAGGCGTGGAGGTACGTGCAATACTCCTCACCGTTGGCATTTTGCTTTACTAGTATACTCTCTAGCATGCAGCGTGAGTGCGTATAGGATCCTAGCTCTTTTGCTAGTCACCGCGTGGTTGAGAGTTGAATCACCCATTCCGTGGCCTAGTCGAGCGCCGAGCTCGGACTAGATTCCCATAGGCGCACGGCGGCTCCTTAGTCGCTGAGATCCCTACGCTTCCCTCATAGGGACGGCTGTGGGCTTGGATTTCTTGTTGAGAGACGCCTCCACCCGGAGGAACGGCACGGAGGTCAGTCGCCCGGCTTACCTTTGGCGTGCGAGTGCTGGCCGCACTTGTTGCATTCGTAGGTCTTAGCCCATTTCGGTCCTGTCCCGCATCATATACTGCTGCACCCGCATGTCATTCGGATTGAAGAACGGGGAGCGACTTACCAACACCTAGTCAACCACATGTTCGACGCACAAATCGACCACAACATGGAGGTTTACACCAACGACATGCTCGTCATGAGTCTTCAAGCCGCCGAACACCTAGAAGATCTGGCAGCAGAAACCTCCGTGATGCTCAGAAGGTACAATATGAAACTCAACCCAAATAAATGCACGTTCGACGTAAAATCAGGGAAATTCCTCGGATTCTTCGTCACCCACAGAGGGATAGAGGCTAACCCTGACCAGATCTGAGCGGTACTGGAAATGAAGTGCCTGGGACGAGTAAAGGACGTACAGTGCCTCATCAGCCGCATCGCCGCCTTAACTCGGTTCCTGCCCGAGCGGCTGAGAGATGCCTTCCCTTCTTCCGACTCATCAAGCAAGCCAACAAAATACCAAAGAAGAAAGGGTAGATCGACTGGGACTAGGAGTGCGAGCAGGCGTTTGAAGAGTTGAAGTAGTACCTGGTGTAATGTCCCAGGTTTTTTTTTTCGGATCTTTTAGTGGGTCTCGGAGTGTATTTTGTGCTTTACACGTGTTCTTCCGTGATGTGCCTTCGGAACTCTGTGCAGGGCGAACCGTGGCGTTCCTCGACTCTGGGACAGCACCACTGCGTTGTGTTCCTTCCGAGGATCGCGGAGGTAATTTTTCGTAATTTTCTGAATTTATGCAATTTTTCGAGTTTTCCTATATATACTAACCCTTTTCTCTTTCCCCTTCTCATTCTCTCTTTCTCAGTCTCTCTCATCTCTTTCTCTCCCCTCTCCCCGGGCGGCCGACGGTGGCGGAGGAGGGCGAGGCGGCGATGGCGGGAGGCGAGGAACGGGGAACGGGTCGAGGATCGAGGGCCGGTGGCGCGTGGAAGCTCGGCCGCGGGTTCGTGGAGCGGCGAGGGTTTCACGGCATTTTCTTCGCGGATCGACGAGCTCGGGGCGCGAAATCTTCGGTGGAGGTAGGGAGATGGACCCTCAACCCGCGTACTTCATTTCTTGCGAGTTTTGTAGGCCGTGGTGAGCCGAGCGGGCTAAACAGGGCGATTTGGGGAAAATGCATGTTTTGGGTGTGTGAGCCGGATCTTCCGTTTTACCGTGTTTTTGGGTGATCCAGGGGTTTAGATGCATGCCTAGGGGCTTGGGGAATGTTTTCCCTTTTGTTTCCCCTTCACCTGGGGGTGGACGGGGCGTGGAATGGTTTTTCCCGTGATTTCCACCGTTTCGGGCGCGGACTGAGAACGCGCTAGCCTCGGCTAGCGCGTTCTTGATGGTCGCGCTGCCCCGACGGGACGCGTTCATCGGAGAAGATGAACAGTTTGGCGGTTCCTGTCGCGCTATAGGGTTATGGCGCGTTCTGGATTGTTGCGCTATAGGATCATAGCGCGACCTGGCCTGGTCGCGCAATGGACCTACAGCGCGTTCATTACTGTCGCGCTATAGGATCCTAGCGCGTTCTGCTTGAACGCGCTATGGACATATAGCGCGTTCTTGGAGGTGACCAGCCGGGCTGCCCGGGGCGGGCGGCCTGCGGCTGATCATCTCCCCTTGGGCCGTGTGTGTCCCGGACACCCCGTGGAGTTCCGTGACCGTGTCTTTAGGTGTCCGGAGGTCCGTTTACTTCGATTAGTGTCCCCGTGAGTTTAAGGGTCTGGGTGACCTTCTAGCGTTCCGATTGTGTTGTGTTGGTCTCCGGTCGACCCGGTTGTGACCCAGTGGTCGACCTTTGGCCTCGTGAGTGTCCCGAACACCCCGTGGGTTTCGTTACCGTGTTTAGGGGTGTCTGGAGGTACCGTGTTACCTCGATAAGCATGCCCGTGGGCTTGGTGGGTCCGAGTGACCCCAGGTGTTCCGGGCTTCCGTGTTCTTGCTAGATCGAGTCACCGTGTATCGGTGTGAGTGCGGTGAGGTTTCCCCGCAGGTCGTTGCTTCTCTGGAAGGTGGCTTCCGAGTGGGCCAAGCGTGTGGACTTGGATGGTGAGTCCAGTCTCCCAGCTTGGGGCTGGAGGTTTCTTAAGTCCCTCCCCGAGGGATGGGTCTCGGCGGTTGTGAACTGCCTCGTGAGTTATCGCATTGTGGTTTTGGACCTAGGGATTAGGCCAAATTGACGGCTTAGTGATGTCATGTGCAACGGTCTCGACCCCGAGTCTTGTGACTCAAAGACCGTTGAGTTTAGTAGGTCTAGTGGACCATCTAGAGTCTGGTGGCGTCGTGCCACCTGTTACTCCGTGTTACTCGCAATGGGTGCATGCGTGGTTTTCTGTGTCCACGTTCTGTGACACGTCCACTAGTCGTAGCCTTCTTACGGCACGCGTGTGCTAACCCACCTGGGAGTGGTGGAGCGGCTGACCTGAGAAAGACGGTGAGTAGGCTGGTTACCGTAGGGCCCCCACGTACAGCCGAGTCCGGGCTTAGGGGGAATTACCATCTAGAGGATAGGCCTATGGTGTATGGTCTGAGTGTGCACACGAGGTTGGGGGCGTCGGACGGCGCCGGCAGGCATGACCCCAACTAGTCCTTGTTATGTGGTACTGGTTACTGTGTGTGTCTGAGTCTCCGCCTGGGGCGTGGTAGCTAGACACTTGTGACGCGGTGTAAGACGTCAGGGGACGCATCCGGTCGTTCTTCTAGTGGGTGGTGCTTCTGTCACGTGACGTGAGTTGTCGTGTACCGGGTTCTGTTTCCGTCCGCGAGACGGGACTTTGTGAGTGGTTTCAGGAGTGTTCTGGAGTCGAGGTCTGGGGTTGCCGTTGAGCGTCACCGAGGGCCTTCCCCCAGACAGCGTTGTGTTCACGATGGTGAGGTCGTGACCGTGTTCCCTGACCGTGTGGTTTTGGCTCGGGCCCCTTTTGGTGAGGGCAGGCCTCTGCTACGGAGGTATCGTGGCGTTTTCCTAGTAGCGTGGCTAGGGCGGTTCGTGTCTGGTGGTCCCCGATCGTGGAATCGGGTGGTCGGGTGCGTGGCTTGGTTGTCCCCCGACGGGAGACTAGGTCGTATTTTCTAGTACTGTAGGAGTAGCTGTAGAGCTGAGGTTTTACCGGCCACCGGTTTGCTGTTCCTGCTGTTACTGTTGTTCTTGCTGCTGTAGCTTTCCTTCTGTCGTTGTTTCTCAGTTGGGGTTCCGCGGGATCCCTACTGGGCCAGTGACAGGAGGCTCACCCCTGCGTTTCAGGTGCGGCGGTTCTACCTCGAGGTTCGAAGGTGCTGTGCGGAGGTTCTTAATTGCCAACTTGCCGGGCCGAGTGTTCACTTGGCATGTGGTACGTTTTACTGCTTTAGAGTGTACTTTTTGTTGGACTGGACTCTGTTGTAGTTGTTCATTTATTTCTGTTAATTGTTGAATTATCCTGCCTTATTTCCTATTTCTTTATACCTCCACACTCCTTTTTAGCCCTTCCGAGCCTCCCGCTCGTGGGCGGCGGTTTGAGATTCGAATGGTATCGGGCTCCTCCCGGTATCCAGATCTCGGGTCGTCACAGTTGGTATCAGAGCGTGGTTGTGGACGTACATGGGAATTCGAGATATTACAGTGATTAGAGTCCATAAGGTCCAGTACAGTCAGCAGTTGGCATAGGGTTTTGTGCATATTTTCTGCTTTGTTTCTCGCTTGAGAGTTTGAGTGCGCTGTGCGGCGCGGTGAGGGTGGTTGCTGTTCGCGGCTTTCATGCCGGCGTGGGGTCTGCGGATCGAGGTTGAGAGCTTTCTCCCTTGGGTGGTGGCCCTGGTCGTGTTGCGTTGGGCAGAGATTGTCGGCGGGTGTGTTGCTGTGGTGCTGCGTTCGGGGAATTGTAGCGATGGTGCATCGAGAGATGTTGTGATCATGGTCCAACGTGACACTTGCTGAGTGTGTCGGAGGCACTGACCTGACGCAGTGATGGTTTTCTCGATGCTGGATGGTGCTGTTTCTAGCGTGCGCGATATTCGAGATCAGGTCGAGTGTGGAGTTTTCCTTCCGTTGGTCGGAGGTGTCATTGGATTCTCCTTTGGTTGGAGAGAATTATGTTGGGCTAAGGTTCATCGTCTTGCATTGTGTGTTCGGATTGGTTGGCCTTGTGTGCCACGAAGTCCGTGCGAGACGCGTCCTGCGTTTTGGCAAGGTGGTTGGCTGTGAGAAGCGTTACCCGTTCCCTGATGCGTAAGGGTGTTGGCGCTATTCCGAAAGGACGAGTGCCGGCTGGGCAGTGTTTTTGATATTTGCGGTTGGTGTTGTGGTTCCCGAGGTGTGGAGGATCGGAGTCTGCGGGGTTGCAGATGGTTGTCGGGTTGGTGGATCCCGAGTTGTTGTCGTGGTGGTTGTGCGTGTGGATCAGAGTGCGTGGATCGTAGCGTTGGTTGTTGAGGGTGGATTTCTGAAGAAGTGCAGAGCAGCGGAGGATTGGTTCATCGATGTGCGTTGTCTCCAGTTGTGTGAGACGTGTTGTTGCCGTGCCGTTGCTTGAGATATTGTGGTTTATGGCACTGGCAGGTGGAGAGTTGGGGAAATGTGCTGGCGAGGTTGCCGCATGAGTACCCTATTCTTGCGTTGGAGGTTGCGTTCGCGGATGAGATCGTGTTTTGGAGAAGTGTGTCGTAGATTGTACGAGGGTGTGTGTCCCGTGGCTCTGTGATAAGGGCGGGAGTCGGGATTGGCAGGTGTCCATTTGGATTGATCGAAGGATTTGATGAGACCAGATGGAAGAGCGACGCCTGTGGGCGGAGGCCTTTTTCGTGAGATTGGCGCCGGAGAGTAGTCTCTGATGAGACGTTGGCGTGGGATATTGATCCTCAGTTTGCGACCAGCAAGGGAGGATTCCCCGTAAGTCTGAGTCGAGTGACGTGAAGACCGAGAGGAGATGGAGTCTTTGGGTCCCGCCGTGCTCCCCTGAAGGGTAGAGTTGGCGCAGGGATCCATCTGGATGTAGTGGTGGTCTGTGGGAAGAGTCAGCGGATGGCCTGTCATGAGTTGGATCGTACCTGCTGGGCCGGTGGAGGTTTCCCGTTGACGAATGTCTGGTGACCAGTGGATGGTCTTTCACAGACAGAAGATGCTGGTTGTCGGGACTCGAGCGTGGCGAGAGCCGTGTGCCAGTGAGACCTTTGATGGTCGTTTCTGTGATGTGCCTTTCCAGATAGGATCTGGGCTTTGTCGAAGTTTGTCTTCTGACAAGTGTTGGCACAGTGTTATATCCGGCTTTCGGCTTGCCATGTGTGAAGTGTTTTCTTGGTGCTGAGCCGATGTTCTGGTTGCGGTGGACTGCTTGAGCTGGTGGAGGCTCTGTTTTGGTTGCTCCCTTGAGGAGGGTGTGCGACCTGTCAGCTGGTTGCGAAGCTGATGTGCGATTTGTCTGCTGACCATTGGATGGATCAGTAGCTGTTGCTCGTGTCGAGGGTTGTGTTTCCTCGGTGAGCAAGATTGTGGCTACGGTGCCATGGTGGTTTCTCGCGTTGTCTGAGGTGATGCCGGACTGTGCCCTTTGGTATATGCCTGCTCTGTTGGCCGGTGTGCGCGGCGTGCAGAGCGAGGTGTTGTTTGTGATTGTAAGTCTGGCTGCGTCCCCCAAGATCGGTGTTTTCGTGAGAATCGAGGTTTTCTGTGCTGGGGCTCTGACAGCGTTGTCAGTTGGTTCAATGTTATTCCCCTGTGACTGCGTGCTAGGTCTTGAATTTTGAGGACGAAATTCCTTTAAGGGGGGAGGGCTGTAATGTCCCAGGTTTTTTTTCAGGATCTTTTAGTGGGTCTCGGAGTGTATTTTATGCTTTACACGTGTTTTTCCCTGATGTGCCTTCGGAACTCTGTGCAGGGCAAACCATGGCGTTCTTCGACTCCGGGACAGCACCACTGCGTTGTGTTCCTTCCGAGGATCGCGGAGGTAATTTTTCATAATTTTCTAAATTTATACAATTTTTGGGTTTTCCAATATATACTAACCCTTTTCTCTTTCCCCTTCTCATTCTCTCTTTCTCACTCTCTCTCATCTCTTTCTCTCCCCCTCTCCCCGGGCGGCCGACGGTGGCGGAGGAGGGCGAGGCGGCGATGGCGGGAGGCGAGAAACGGGGAACGGGTCGAGATCGAGGGCCGGTGGCGCGTGGAAGCTCGGCCGCGGGTTCGTGGAGCGGTGAGGGTTTCACGGCGTTTTCTTCGCGGATCGACGAGCTCGGGGCGCGAAATCTTCGGTGGAGGTAGGGAGATGGACCCTCAACCCGCGTACTTCATTTCCCGCGAGTTTTGTAGGCCGTGGTGAGTCGAGCGGGCTAAACGGGGCGATTTGGAGAAAATGCATGTTTTGGGTGTGTGAGCCGGATCTTCCGTTTTACCGTGTTTTTGGGCGATCCAGGGGTTTAGATGCATGCCTAGGGGCTTGGGGAATGTTTCCCCTTCACCTGGGGGTGGACGGGGCGTGGAATGGTTTTTCCCGTGATTTCCACTATTTTCGGGCGCGGACTGAGAACGCGCTAGCCTCGGCTAGCGCGTTCTTGATGGTCGCGCTGCCCCGACGGGGGCGTTCATCGGAGAAGATGAACAGTTTGGCGGTTCCTGTCGCGCTATAGGGTTATGGCGCGTTCTGGATTGTCGCGCTATAGGATCATAGCACGACCTGGCCTGGTCGCGCTATGGACCTACAGCGCGTTCATTACTGTTGCGCGATAGGATCCTAGCGCGTTCTGCTTGAACGCGCTATGGACAAATAGTGCGTTCTTGGAGGTGACCAGCCGGGCTGCCCGGGGTGGGCGGCCTGCGGCTGATCGTCTCCCCTTGGGCCGTGTGTGTCCCGGACACCCCGTGGAGTTCCGTGACCGTGTCTTTGGGTGTCCGGAGGTCCGTTTACTTCGATTAGTGTCCCCGTGAGTTTAAGGGTCTGGGTGACCTTCTAGCGTTCCGATTGTGTTGTGTTGGTCTCCGGTCGACCCGGTTGTGACCCAGTGGTCGACCTTTGGCCTCGTGAGTGTCCCGGACACCCCGTGGGTTTCGTTACCGTGTTTAGGGGTGTCTGGAGGTACCGTGTTACCTCGATAAGCGTGCCCATGGGCTTGGTGTGTCCGAGTGACCCCAGGTGTTCCGGGCTTCCGTGTTCTTACTAGATCGAGTCACCGTGTATCGGTGTGAGTGCGGTGAGGTTTCCCCGCAGGTCGTTGCTTCTCTGGAAGGTGGCTTCCGAGTGGGCCAAGCGTGTGGACTTGGACGGTGAGTCCAGTCTCCCAGCCTGGGGCTGGAGGTTTCTTAAGTCCCTCCCCGAGGGATGGGTCTCGGCGGTTGTGAACTGCCTCGTGAGTTATCGCATTGTGGTTTTGGACCTAGGGATTAGGCCAGATTGACGGCTTAGTGATGTCATGTGCAACGGTCTCGACCCCGAGTCTTGTGACTCAAAGACCGTTGAGTTTAGTAGGTCTAGTGGACCATCTAGAGTCTAGTGGCGTCGTGCCACCTGTTACTCCGTGTTACTCGCAATGGGTGCGTACGTGATTTTCTATGTCCACGTTCTGTGACACGTCCACTAGTCGTAGCCTTCTTACGGCACGTGTGTGCTGACCCACCTGGGAGTGGTGGAGCGGCTGACCCGAGAAAGACGGTGAGTAGGCTGGTTACTGTAGGGCCCCCACGTACAGCCGAGTCCGGGCTTAGGGGGAATTACCAGCTAGAGGACAGGCCTAGGGCGTATGGTCTGAGTGTGCACACGAGGTTGGGGGCGTCGGACGGCCCGGCAGGCGCGACCCCAACTAGTCCTTGTTCTGTGGTACTGGTTACTGTGTGTGTCTGAGTCTCCGCCTGGGGTGTGGTAGCTAGACACTTGTGACGCGGTGTAAGACGTCAGGGGATGCATCCGGTCGTTCTTCTAGTGGGTGGTGCTTCTGTCACATGACGTGAGTTGTGGTGTACCGGGTTCTGTTTCCGTCCGCGAGACGGGACTTCGTGAGTGGTTTCAGGAGTGTTCCTAGAGTCGAGGTCTGGGGTTGCCACTGAGCGTCACCGAGGCACTTCCCCCAGACAGCGTTGTGTTCACGATGGTGAGGTCGTGACCGTGTTCCCTGACCGTGTGGTTTTGGCTCGGGCCCCTTTTGGTGAGGGCAGGCCTCCGCTACGGAGGTATCGTGGCATTTTCCTAGTAGCGTGGCTAGGGCGGTTCGTGTCTGGTGGTCCCCGATCGTGGAATCGGGTGGTCGGGTGCGTGGCTTGGTTGTCCCCCGACGGGAGACTAGGTCGTATTTTCTGGTACTGTAGGAGTAGCTGTAGAGCCGAGGTTTTACCGGCCACCGATTTGCTATTCCTGCTGTTACTGTTGTTCTTGCTGCTGTAGCTTTCCTTCTGCCATTGTTTCTCAGTTGGGGTTCCGCGGATCCCTACTGGGCCAGTGACAGGAGGCTCACCCCTGCGTTTCAGGTGCGGCGGTTCTGCCTCGAGGTTCGAGGGTGCTGTGCGGAGGTTCTTAGTTGCCAGCTTGCCGGGCCGAGTGTTCACTTGGCATGTTGTACGTTTTACTGCTTTAGACTGTACTTTCTGTTGGACTGGACTCTATTGTAGTTGTTCATTTATTTCTGTTAATTGTTGAATTCTCCTGCCTTATTTCCTATTTCTTTGTACCTCCACACTCCTTTTTAGCCCTTCCGAGCCTCCCGCTCGTGGGCGGCGGTTCGGGATTCGAATGGTATCGGGCTCCTCCCGGTATCCGGATCTCGGGTCGTCACACCTGGCATCTCCTCTCGTGCTCTCCAAACCACAGAAAGGGGAGCAACTGCTCCTGTATCTGTCTATGACGCCGAGCACTATGAGTGCAGTGATCGCGCGAGAGGAAGGTAATGTTATGAAGCCCATCTACCATGTAAGCTAGGCATTACAGGGGCCATAATTCTGATACTCATGGACTGAGAAGTTCGCTTTGGCCCTCATCACGGCCACTCGCAAGCTGCGATCGTACTTCTAGGCTCATCCAATCGTCGTCCTCACCGACCAACTACTACGACAAATCCTCCAGACTCCCGACGCATTGGGAAGGTTGATCAAGTGGGCTATCGAGTTGGGTGGATTCGACATCAAATTTTGCCCAAGGACTGCAATCAAGGCTCAGGCCCTCCGACTTCGTCGTCGAATGCACAATACCTACGGAAGACTCACCCGCGTAGTCCTCAGGGCCAACATGGGAGCTATATGTCGACGGATCGTCCTGCACCACTGGCAGTGGAGTAGGGCTAGTACTACTATCACTGGAGGCGATATAACTCCAATATGCCCTCCGCTTCAACTTCCCGACCACGAACCAATGTGGCCGAGTACGAAGCACTCCTCTCTGGGCTACGAATGGCGAAACACCTGGGGGCGACTAGTGTGCGATCATACAGCGACTCCATGCTTGTCACCAACCAAGTCAATTAAGGGAGAGTTCGAAGCACGTGAGCCAGCCATGATCAAGTACCTGGAGAAAGCCAGAGCTGCCTCTGCAGAATTCTCCGACTTCGAGATGATGCACATTCCTCGAGAGGAGAACATCCGAGCAGATGCTCTGTCTCGTCTAGCATCGGCAACCACTGTCTCCAGCTCAAGATCCATCTTGATAGAGGAACTGGCAGCATTGAGCATAGAGGAACCGACACCCCAGATAAACGCCATCGACTATGAACCATCCTAGATGGATCCTCTCTTGGATTTCCTCCTTTGATAACAACTTCCAGCCGACCACGCTGAGGCCCCCCGCACGAGAGCACGAACAGCGCACTTCACGGTGATCGCTTGTATCGGCGATCACTCTCAGTGCCGTTGCTGAAATGCCTGTTCCTTACAGAAGCTAAGAAAGCCGTACAGGAAGTACATGAAGGGCTCTATAGCAGTCATGTAGGGGGGCGAGCACTTGCGCGGACTCTTATTCGACAAGGATACTGGTGGCCCATGCTACAACAAGATTGCCTCGACTACGTTAGGAGGTGCCCCCAGTGTCAAAAGTTCTCCAACCTACACCACCAGCCAACAACACAATTGCATGCCCTGATGGAGCCTCGCCCATTTGCCCAGTGGGGCATGGACATATTGGGCTCCTTCCCAGAAGCTCAAGGAAGGAAAAAGTTCCTCATGGTTGCCATTGACTACTTCACTAAATGGGTCGAGGCAGAACCCCTAGGAACAATCACGAGCGAAGTCACTTGGAAGTTCATGCTGTGGAGCATCATCTTCCGATTTGGGATCCGACGAGTCCTCACGACTGACAACGGCAGACAGTTCGCGAGCATTGCCTTCCAAGAAAAGTGCTCGGAATTGGAGATTTGGAACCACTATACCTCGGTGGGACATCCCCAGGAATAGGAGTTAGTAGAGAGCGCTAACAGAACACTCCTCCACGGCATCAAGACCCGTCTAGAACAAGCTAGCGATACATGGGTGGATTCCATCCCGAGCATCTTGTGGGCACACCAGACTACGGCCAGAGCAGCCATGGGTGAAACCCCCTTCCACCTGGCGTACGGAGCTGAGGCGGTCATACCCGTTGAAATATCTAACCCCTCACTGCGGGTGGGACATTTTGATGAGGCCAGAAATAACCAAGCGATGCGAGAAAATTTAGATTTGCTCGATGAAGACAGAGCACGTGCCCAAGTGAGACTCGTAGCCTATCAACAGAAGCTGGCCCAATACTACAACGCTCGAGTAAAAGAATGACACTTCCTCCTCGAAGATCTGGTGCTACAGCGAGCAAGCGTGGCAGACCCTAGGACAACCGCTGGAAAGCTTGCGCCAAACTGGGAAGGCCCGTACAGGGTAACAAAGGTACTCATCAAAGGAGTGTACAGACTGGCAACAATGGGGGGGGGTGAGAGGTACCAAGGACGTGGAACTCCATAAACCTCATAGCTTTTTATCAATAAAAACCCTTTTCCGTAATGTTGCCAGTTGAAGCTAAAAAATGGTAACCAATGGATTCCCAAGAGGCGAGCACCGCTCCCCTAAAAAATGAAATGGCAACTTACGGGTTCTCAAGAGGAGAGCATCGCTCCCCTCAAAAAATGAGAAGGTAGATTACGAGCTCCCTAGAGGCGAGCACCGCTCCCCTTGAAAACTAAGGTAGCTTATGAGCTCCCGAGAGGTCAGCATTGCTCCCCTCGGAAACGAAGGTGACTTCCAAACTCTCCTAGAGGCGAAGCCCATGGGCTCTCTTGGAAACCATGGCGACTTCTAGGTCCCCAAGGGGCGGGCACTTATACCCCCTCAAAAATAATGGTAGCAGTCAAAGCTCCCAAGGGGCCAGTATTCCTGCTTTCCCCAGAAATCATCCAATGGGAAACACACGCTCACCCCAGAAAATGACTGCAGTGCCCCGTGGGCTCAAAGAAAGGGGTGTGTGCACGTGACGAGGAGAAATTAGAGACGGTAGATCTGCCCGCTCTCATAAACTCACCGCGCAAAAGTCTTCCACCAAGAGGTACACATCAACATAGATTCAAGGGAATTGATTTCATTCCTAGAGGCGAGCACCGCTCCCCTTGAAAATGAAGGTAGCTTACGAGCTCCCTAAAGGCGAGCACCGCTCCCCTTGAAAACGAAGGTAGCTTATGAGCTCCCTAGAGGTGAGCAC
The DNA here is from genome assembly GCA_022559845.1 of Amorphophallus konjac. NCBI lineage: Eukaryota > Viridiplantae > Streptophyta > Magnoliopsida > Alismatales > Araceae > Amorphophallus > Amorphophallus konjac. The sequence goes on along the minus strand of JAHNEJ010002596.1, from coordinate 52,028 downwards.
TGCTCCCCTTGAAAATGAATGTAGCTCACGAGCTCCCTCCGCTCCCCTTGAAAATGAAGGTAGCTTACGAGCTCCCTAGAGACGAGCACCGCTCCCCTTGAAAACGAAGATATCTTACAAGCTCCCTAAAGACGAGCACCACTCCCTTTGAAAACGAAGGTAGTTTACGAGCTCCCTAGAGGCGAGCACCGTTCCCCTTGAAAACTAAGGTAGCTTACGAGCTTCCGAGAGGTCAGCACCGCTCCCCTCGGAAACAAAGGTGACTTCCAAAGTCTCCTAGAGGTGAAGCCCATGGGGTCCCTCGGAAACCATGGCGACTTCTAAGTTCCCAAGGGGCGGGCACTTATGCCCCCTCAAAAATAATGGTAGCAGTAAAAGCACCCAAGGGGCAAGCATTCCTGCTTTCCCTAGAAATCATCCAAGGGGAAACACACGCTCACCCCAGAAAATGACTGAAGTGCCTCATGGGCTCAAAGAAAGGGGTGTGTGCACGCAACGAGGAGAAATTAGAGATGGTAGATCTGCCCGCTCTCATAAACTCACACGCAAAAGTCTTCCACCAAGAGGTACACATCAACATAGATTCAAAGGAGCTGATTTCATTTCTTTAGTCAAAATACAAATTGCCAAGTTCCAATACACCCACATACAAGCATATGGAAAAACAAGACGAGTCTAAGGCTACGGTGGCACCGCGGACGATCCAGTCTTCAACATCTGGTCCCTCCGACACCGTTTTTGTCAGGATATCTACCAGCAACCACCAAGACGACTTCAACAGGCAACTTATCTTCCAGCACCATCGCTTCTGAGGAAGTGGACCAACGGGAGAGACGCCCGCCCAAAGGCCTGCACCAGGAAAAAGGCTGAGGACCCTCTCTTCTGAAGCAGCGACCCTGGTAAGACCTAGCACCGTTGCGTCGGCAACAAAAAGGATGCGGGTGGACAACGAGGCCAACACATTATACCAGCAGGCCTACCCACTATCACTACTACCTACAAACATGAGACGTCTCCCCCCGGTGGCGGAAGGCACCTCATCATGCGCTTGTGAAGCCAAGCAAGAAATACGAGGAGACTCTCCTCGGAGCTAGCCTCCGATACACTCTCTCTGACATAGCTCTCAGAGCCCAAAAGGTGCTCGGCCTTTGAGAGTGGGGGGCTAGTGAGGAGGGTAAATCCGGTTCGGCCCAAATAAGGCCCGGTTGCACTGGGCCCAACTAGATTGGTGATCTACAACGCAGCTAATGGGCCTCGGTCCATGGTCGCGGCCCATAGCGAATGGCCCAGGACGATAATCCTTGGATTCGACAACGGGAAAGGCCTTAATCCGGGCGGAAGGACCGCCAGATAGGCCTCTGAAGACCGACCGTTGCCCCCCACGATGCGGGTAACGACTCCACTAAGGGTGAGCATGCCCCACGGGCGCCGTGAGACTCGCCCAAGAACCGGCCGACCCCGAGGTAATCGGCCCTCAACGAGAAACTCCCGCCATAGTCGCGGGGAACGCCATCCCACGACGCACGCCCTTCTTTGTTAAGGGATCGACCGCCTTCACAAAGGTAATCCCCTATAAAAGGGACCCCGACGAAGGACAACCCATGGTGAATCTCACCAACAAAAACGCCTACAGAGAAGCTAACTAGAGAGCTACACGCCCTGTTACTAGAGAGAGGTCACGACTGCTTATTTCTTGAGAAGAGAATCTCCTCCTGTTCGACCTTACCATCCAGCGAGTACTCTCCAAGTGACCACTGGGGCCGGTGAGCACTCGTCTAGAGGGTCTACACATCTCTCAGATCCTCTACAGCGGCCTCCCTCTCCACTCTCTCTCCTACTCTTCTCTATGCATTACTAGAGTCGTTGTTGACTTAAACATCAGAGGGTTGTCCCCTGGGGTAGCGGCCAGGGCTCCTTCTTAGAGGCTTCCACGGGTGTCGGACGATCTTTCCCAACAAATAAGTAGAAATGTGTGGTACGTGACAGAGGAACAAGATTCCTGCCACTATAATTTCTACCTTTCCTTGAAATAAATCAAGTTGTGTATATTGTTGGAAGGATGACACTAAATTGCTTGATTTAGAAACGCTTTAATCCGGTCATGTATCCAAAGTATCAAAATATGTTACCAAATTGTTTCCAAACAATACGTCCAGCCTTTTGAATCAGCCATAGTAGAGCATACACTAGAGCAGATGAATTGGGTGACCCATTTACGGTAGTCTATTTTGAAAAAGAATACAAGATTTGTGAGTTTTCGACCCCTGGATTCCTTTTATATTAGGGATAAAATCCTTCTAATACATCTATTTTGGTAGAAGTCTCCCAAATCTTCTCAGTTACTTAAAAATCTCCCATCGTTAATTTTATTTATAATGTTTAACTTAACTACGGTTTAAAATTAAATTAGGATGATAAAATGACCAAAATAAATCTTGAATAAACCCCATCCAGAGAGAGAGAGAGAATGGGAGGAGAGAGAGTGAGCGAGAGAGAGGAGGGGAAGACACCGTAAGATTTGATGGGTCGATCGAATCGATTATATCGATCTTTGATTAGTTCAATTCAATATGATACGATACTGTACTACTACTTGCCTTGAAGAAATAAGAAGAAAAAAATTATCTGAATGTATTTTTTTTATGAAAACTTAATTTTTTGAAGATTAACTTTAAACATGTAATAACATGGGATTAAATAGAGGATTTAACTTTAGAATAATGGTGTTAATTCTTATATTTATATGTGGCCTTACTTATTTGAACATAATTAATATATTATGTAAAGTTACAAAAATAAATAACTTGAATTGAACAAATACATCGTTATTCACAAATATCAAAGAGTTTAGGGTTAAAAAGGACAATGGGTTGGCCTCATTATCCTTGATTCCTTTCAAGAAAAGGGATCTTTGAAAGGGTTGTGGGGAGTGTCGACCTACATCTTGAAGACCACACATGGTTCAGGGGCTTGACGTTGAACCAGAGGCCGACGTGATTGGGCGACATCTTCTTCAACTATGGCGGCGAGGTGGGGTGGTGGCTGGGCATTTACTAGGGTAGGGGTGGGTGTGCCTCGTGAGAGTTCCAGTGTAGCTATGCAATGTCCGTCGGAATATTCTCTAAAATAGTATGCATCACCTCCCCTCCTGTCCATCCCGTAGGTTGCGGCGATCTCTGCTGCCCGTCGGAATATTCCCTAAAGTTGGATGAAATATTCTTTTTTTGGAAGTGTGGGGGGGGGACCGTTAACCAATTAGGTTTTCTAGTAGGGATTCGAAGATTTGGAGGGCTTCTACCAAAATACATGGATTGGGGGATTTTATCTAATAGCTAAAGAAGTCAGGGCTGAAAAGTAAATAATCCAAGAACAAGGTATGGGACAGATCGCCTACCTAATTCCTAAACGTTGCCAAAAAGAAACACAATCATATAATGACGATTAAGTAGTCTGTTGGTGACAAGAACATGTTATTAAGGATAGAAAATTTGGCACTCCTACAATTGAATATTCAAGTGTCAACATCTGAATTACACACGTACAATAGAAAATTGTGGTTGTTGAGGGGATTAGATCAGGGTGAGTCGGACTAGTGGGTTGACAAGACGGTGCGCTGATGGGCCCGTCTTGGGCCAGCAGTGACTCTTGCGTTTAAACTTCACACCTGAGTGGGCTAAGCTAAGGTTTTAATGGTGCAACATAAGAATGATGACGGACCACCAGGTCCATGTAGAAGTTGGTCCGGTTCGTTGTCTAGCAGATTGATAGCCCTAGTGGCAGATCAAGGATGTTAGCACGATGGCACTTTGTTTTTTTGGCTACGCCATTTATCACTCTCTTCATGAGATGTTTTTTGATGCCCTTGATTTTGAGAGCTTAAATTTAGAACTGAGTTTATCTCAACTATCAGATTTCATGATCAAATACACAACAATATTTCTCTTTTAACGTTGCTTGCAGAAGTACGAGCGCAACATCAGGTGGTGTTCCCAAAACAAACAAGCCGCTATCAAGGTTTCTCAAGCATCGTCTGTGATATGGAAAACCCGGCTAGCAGGCTTGGCAGGCCGAACCGAGTTGATCTGGCCCAGATTCAAAGTACTCAAGGCCGACTCGGGCCAAGTTGGTTCGACCTAGATACGGGTCAAGCCAACTTGTAGGACTACTAGTAGGGCTGCCAATGGATATCCGGCGTCCGTTATTTTTATCCGTTCCAAAGCAGACGATGGATGGGGAAATCCATAAAGTCCAGTTGATACTTGATGCCCGATAACTAATAGAGTCAAAAACGAAAAACAGTTATTTTCGCATCTGCAAATCAATTTCCATTTTTGATAACAAATACACATTGAATTTATACGTATAAGTAAACATCATTAATAAGTTATTTGAGTTAAACCATTGGATGTGATTCTGTTTCACATCCAATGTGAGGCTCCATAGATCTACACGTGGTGGATTGTGCGATGTTTATCATTTGTATTATTTGTGGTATAGTTTGTTTTTTGACTTTTTAGAATAGGCAATCAATATGTTTGTAAGATTGAAGTTTATCTTTAATAATTTTGATGACACTTACTATTTTATAATTTTACATACTACATACATTATTTAGACTTACATAATTTGAATATTTAAAATTTAGTCAAACAAATTAAGATGAGTGAAAACTTCCGTTTCCATTTCCGTTTCCGTTTTCCACTCTGGATTTCCAATTTGGAAGCGGAAATGGACGCAGAAGTGAAAACACCCGTTTCCGTTTTCGTCACCATCTCTGATATTTCTTCTTACAGGAAATAAAAACGAAATGTATCATTTCCATTCTCATCTCCAACCCGGTGACAGCCCTAGGAAGAATCAGCGGGTCAACAAACCACATGCGAAAAATTCAGAACAAGTTCTGACAAACATTGTAAGAGGATAATAATACATGCAAAAAAGAAAAAAAAATCCCTTTTCTACTATGTCAAGCGATGGCAAATATACGAAATCTAACACTTGGAATTGCTTTACATTTACAACCATCTTCATAAACTTAAACACTCTTAACCAACCTCCCAGTAAATTCCCCTGGGACTTGGCGCATTGAGAGAGAGGGATGGGGGGGATTATCACCATGGACATATGAAGATTTGATGACATCTTCACGGTGATGATCGATCTAAAAGGCGTATCAGAGATATAATGCTAAAGGGCAACGAATATATAAATGCATGACTAAGATGTAAATCCCCAGATTTGAGCTCAATGAGCAATTCAAAAGGCACACTCATAGTAGATAAGATAGCAATAAATCTCCAGGTAGATGGAGATGAACTTTTCAAAAATGGTTGTAAAGTTCTACAACTTCAATTCATCCGGATTCTCTGGCTTCCACTGTTTGCATCATTTCTGTGATCCCCCCTCCCTTCTTCATCTCGATTCTTTCTACTAATCTCTGAATACATTTCTTCGATCATCGGTTTCCAGAGGCGCACTCGAGCATTAATAAACCAATTGGATACCTAACAACCCAATTAAGAAGTAAAAAAAAAAAGTAAGATGAAGGTTAAACCATGTAAAACCTGAAACTTTTAACTGCTACAAGAGAGTATCGCAGCATGTTTCTCAAATAACATGAAACGATTAAAGCATAACATAAAGTCAGCAAAATACTGGAACTTGTTAAGCACCTGGCTCCTTGTTAATCCACTCTTTATTGCGAGCAGTTGCTTCTCACTGTCTTTTGGGTACCTGAAGCCAAAACAGGTAGAAGCACAATCCACTATTTAGTAAACTTCCTTTTAGAATCCTTTTATATCCACTCATGAAAATTCGTTAGACAACTTACGGATGCAGAAAGTTCTGAAACATCCATGCTCTCAACACAGCGACGGACTTTTCAGGCAAGCCCCTTTGTGGTCTCCATGATTGCTGGTCGTTCCTCCTCAGCTGTTGTAAGGCCCACTGCTTCTGTATGAAAGAAGACTCGAAGGACTTTTCCCTGTCAAACATCAATTCACTGCTAAGATGCTGACTGACGAGGAGTATCTGTGAGGTGATTCTCTCCCTTAAACTTTTGTAGACGACGGAGATTCTGCGGAGCGCAAATCGGGCAGGCAGCTGGGCAGTGGCAGAATTGGTAGCTTCATGGAATGAACTTATGACAGTCTGGATTTGATCCATGCACTTGTTGAACCCTTGGTCAATCTGGGACAAAAGAAAGGGCAAATGGTAACTCTACAAGGAGAGAAACCAAATATCATGCAGAGCAATTTGTAAAGGAAAATTAAGATTTTCCCAACACAATGTGGATGCATGACTTAACTGATGCATATGCATCAAAGGGAGAGATGCCATGCTATGTTTGTGTTTGCGTACATGCTAGACCCTATGCCAGTTCATTAGGATCATGTCATGGCCCCTGGCACTTGGGTTGGAAACTAAACACACAAACATAAAGGGGTATCATTGACATACATCAGAACAAACCTGAAGATGCAGACTTGCAATAATATAATGAAACAAAACCATGCATAATTGCACATGCATGCAAAATATTCTTCACATAAGATAGTTCAAACCAAAAGCTAAATAACTAGTGTTGAGCAAGTAACACAAATATCAATTTCGGTACATCTTCCCTTTGCTTTGATTATGAAATCAAATGGACCGCAACGATAATTTAAGATGGGAAGTTCAGACAAAAAAATATATAGGGTGCACATGAGCATACCATTTGCAACATGCTTATCAGCTCAGTTTTCTTTGTTTTTGGTATATGTCTCTGCAGCAGTAGCTCCATACAGCTCCGGGATCTTGTTTCTCCAGCAGGCTGTTGAAGTTCATCTGGACTTTCCCATGAGAGCTAGAAAAAAAAGGGTCCCCCAGTTTCACTTCCAACCCTGGCTAATGAATCATCCAGCTCGTACTGATTTTCTAGTGCATAGCTGGTGACTTCAGCAAGTATTTGCTGTGCCACATTGAGGTATCTTGAAGTTAACAGCATATGAGAGAAATGAACGTGACTGGAAGAACCACAATCCAGAGAAAGTTCCTCATTGCTTGGAGGTTACACCTCATTTCCAATCCCATTCCAAGGCCAACATTATTTGTTGAATGCCGAAGAAGATGGGAAGAGACTTGCAATTCTGTGGCATCTCGGTATCTGTTATCTTTAGACGTGACCTGAGTTATGCCAGAGCAACTTATTTCTGAGCACTGATCTGGAATGCTATGAATGTTCATAATGGACAATTGGCTGGAGCCAAGAGTAAGCGAAAGTTCATTACTAGGCATACAATATGTGTATTGATCACCTGAATTTAAAGTAGATTTGCTTGGCATCCATGCAGCATCAGACCCAGATATGACATGATACGATGGGCGAACTGTTGTCATTGTTCTTCTAGAAGCACCTGGTGCTCCATCATCTCATCACAGTTCCATCTGAAATTTTGTCCATTCATATTCAAATTTCTTTTGGGGGCTAAAAGTTCTGCATCATCTTCTGCTCCATATCCACAATTTTCTGATGCTGAAAGCGATGAGTTGAAGGTATTGCAGCTATTATTAGAAATAAACGTCCGAATCTCATCTGTTGGCAATGTTGAAGCAGATGGAATCGCAGAACTAATACCATCCTGTACACTGGTGCTCCCAGACAAAAGGTTGGCAATTGAGGCAGCAGACAGTGGATTCTCTATAAGATGTTCTCTGAGATCACTGTTTCCAAAAGGATTGCAAGTAAGAGACATATAACGGGAAGCTACCATCTCTGGATTGACCACATTATCCTCGTTAGTTATATGGAGATTGCTAATGGCTTCTTCTTGCAGTGTAGAAAACAAAGGGTAGCCAGCCATAAGATGCCTTTGGCTGTTATTTTCTAGGGCACCTTGGTGAATGATTGGACCTGAAAGAACATGTGTTGATGCTTCCTCTAAAGCCATTGGATTCTGATTGGTGATTGGCAGTCCAACACCAAATATATCATTCTCCATTTTGTAGGATGCTAAAAACTGTTATCTAAATGAACAGTCATACAAACTGGCAGGGTAGTGACACAGTTGAGTCAACTTGTCTTAATTTCCAAAAATAATTTAAATGGACTTTTTCTCATAGATTCCTCAAGCGATTTCCAGTGAAGCCATATCGCCTAGCTTGATTAGAAGTAGGTGAGTGTATTTTCTTTTTCCTCCCATGCATTGTAACCTGCAAACACTAAGAAGAGCCATACTAGATAGAAGTTATGACCACATACAATACGAACTGCCTAGGCCGATCTTTCACCCAGAAACACTACAGACCAAGCCAAACTAAGACAAATCATAATCATCCATGAATATCAAAAAAAAAACCACCTGACATGATCTTTTACCTGGGAAAAGGCCAAATGTAGTGTGAATATTTTTCTTTCAACTTGTATCACAGCATAAACTGTGAGAAGAGAGTAATGAGAAAAATTATTCTTTAATCATGGGGCAGCTACTTCATCAGCATATGAAGGTCCTAAAGAAATAGCTTTGGCATCCAGAAAAGCCAGTAAACTCAAACGGTGAGACATATTCTTTGGCTTGTAATACCTGCACAGGACACAAGCCATTGGGAAGACCAAAAAGCAAAGTAATATAAATACAAAAGCTGCAATTAGTAATACATGATCTAAACTCTGAAGACCAACATAAATTAAGACATCTTAAAAATACGAAGAAAACCTGGAAATTATTTGGCAAATATCAGTGATTGATTATATGATGGACATTTTCAAAAGTATTCTTTGGACAAACACAAAACGAGAATCTGCTCAAAAGCATCATTTACTTTGGGCTTCAACATTGTCATGGCAGACAAGAAGCCATGCTCTATTAGTAGATCATTGAAAGTCTAGAATAAATATGTAGATGGAGAATCGACAAAAATATGTTCCAAAATTTTCAATATTAAGTGTCATTTACATAAAGAGAAAGTCATGCAACCTGCCAGTCTCTGGGTAGCGGTCATTTGACAGTACTGCCTCTGGCTAATTGACACAGAGGATTATTCAGGAAAAGTATGGAATATATCTAAAAATGTTCACTTACATTGATTTTTCATTCAGCCAGACATGTGGTTTCAAGATGAAGTGGGTACAAATAAGAAACCTAACCTTGAATATACCACTGGTTGGCCAAATTTAAATGTCTGGGGACTTGTGTCTTTGATTCAGATTACACGTTTCTTTCATTATGTTCTACATATAAACCATATTAGCCGAGTCTTCTTCAGACACAACATTCGCGACGTCACAAGAGCCGAATTGAAGTATTAGCTGATATACTCTTCAATGCTTGTACCTGAAGTAATGATTTATCATTAATAATCATGAATCTAGCAATAGATAAGCAATGAAAATACCATCTAGTCCCCTCTGATTATCTCTGCTCTACAATGTGCTTCATCCAAGTTATACCCTTCCACTCCACTCCATCTTCTCTCATCAAAGTCAGCAGCGGTCTATTACACCGTCTAGAGCATGCTTCACGTTGAGTCACATCTCACCCTGCTCAGACTTCTCTCTCTCCTACCACCTATTCATGTTCAGTGTCGCTACTCTTTTCTCCACGTTACAATTCTCTCACCCATTAACCTCCAACCCGCCCCCAAGACTGTTTGGTTTGGACTAAAGAAGTTTTGACAGTTTATTATGTGTGGATGCAACTTCCAAAAAAAGTCAGACTGGTATCTTAAAGGTTGTGTCCATCTTTGATTAGAATGGGACTTGCGCCAGAGAGATGTGCACAAAACTGCTAAAGCAGTGGGAAGAAAGAGAGAAAGAAAAATAGTGCGGAGGAATAACGTTCTAAAATCTCGAAGCCTTCGCAACTTTGGATGCAACTAACGTGTAGACCAAAAAATTATAGCACAATTTCTTGCTGATTTGAGGTCTTGTTTCAAGTATAGTGCTACGTACCGTAAGGTAGCTCCTCTGAAGAGACAGAACCTGATGTACTATTGTCAAACTTTATGCACTATTATTAATTAGTGTCATATCTCCCGTTACTGCCTAATGAAAACCTAGATCATTAGGCATTTCAAACCCATAAATTGCAAGCTTAGGAGACTATCAACCATAAAGCGCCAGACTTTGGAGGAAACTTGTTTGATATCAGACGTAATCAAACACTAGTATTCATGAAGGGTTTGTGCATTTTGACATATATAACAATAACACACCATATACATATATCTCACTCTGGATTCTCGCACCTTGGGTGACACAAATTCGGGTATTTGGTGCATGTGAACTCGCAACGGAAGGAGAGAATATCATAATGCATATTTCAGAGACATCGTATCTTACTGCGCCGTCAATGCATGTGATACAGTAAAGATATCTCTTCTCGGGTGATAGATCACAAGCACACCCGGCATATCTTTATATCCTAAAAACGCAACCACACTGGTTCTGGCAGTGCTAACACTGCATGCATCAACAAGAGGGAGCATTTACAACTGCGAGCATGGAGAGAGAGAGAGCGAGACCTAGGTTGAGAGAGAGAGATCAGACAGCCTGCACAGTTAACAACTAAGCCCAGGTTTACGAAAGGTGCAATATTTGTTATGCATATCTTCTCAGCCAGACGGAGAAAGCTTGACAAAAGGAAAAGCCACGTAGTAATTAGCAACAAGGAGCCTACTCGCCTACAGAAGCAGTCGAGCCAAAGCTTCAGAACCATAGGGAGGGTTCAAACAAATCAGAGAGACACCGGCAAAGAAGAGAAACAGAAGGGAGGCAATAGAGAATGGATGAATATCCTCATAGAAACCCTCATAGATGGTCCACACAAGAATCTAACTCAAAAGCTAAAACCAAAGAAGGTGCCAAATAGCGACACCCAAAGCTAGTGCAGTAGATCGCTAACCTGGCAAAGATATCAGATTTGGACGAGAAACATATGAAGGGAAAAATTCCAACTTTTGTTCGTAATTCAAAACTGGGTGTTCCCAAGCATATATAAGAAAACGTCGAAAGTTGTACAGCCAGCGCAGGGACTCACCTCTCTTGCATCGTCGACGAAGCAAGAAAGAAACGACTCCAAACAAAGAGTCAGCAGCGCCACCACCTTCCCCCTCCTCCTACAAACCTGAACCAAGAACCAGAAACAACAGAGTAGTTTCGTCGTCTCCGTCCGCTTCTTCGATCAGCTACCAGCCAACTTTATTTATTTCTCCCGGTCAGAAAAGAAGGAAGCGGTGGCCTTTCTGCAACACCCACAGTGTGTGCTCGCTCGCCACCCAAAAACAAGCAAGCAAACGCCGGTGAGTACAAACTTTGCCAGGCATCTATCACTTCCACTTTCCTCTCCAAAAAAACACAAATATATATAAATATTGAGACCCCAAGAACATGTAGCAGGTTCTCTCTTCCGAGGGATCAGGGAATTGGGTTTTCACACGACGCAAAAACAAAACAAGATGGGGCCCAGGCTCGAGGAATCGCGCATTCCCCTCCCCTCAAAACATAAGGCCAAGAGCTATAGAATAACCACGGTGGATTCTCTCGGGGTGATTGATCAGAGAAGTGGGCATGTTCTCCTTTTCCCAGTACAAACCTAAAAGACAAAAAGCAAGGCATTCACATTTGGTGGAAAGTAATTTGTTAATCTCCCCCATGATTGACCAGCAGATAACATAATCATAAGAAAACAACCCCGGCCCTCTCAGAAAGCTAATACTTATTAATGAGAACATGATGTGTTACCCAAAAGCCAGCGCATAATAAACAAAGAGAGCAACAGAAGAATCATATATAGGTGGTTCTTGCACCCTTATGATTGATCAAGAATGGGGATCAAAGATAAACAGAGAACCAATCATTCCCCACCCTTTTCACTCTCAACAACGCACATGAACATGCCACAAACTAATATAAAAATAGGCTCTCTTTTTTAATCCAAGTTTCTCTTTTTCTAGCGTTTACCTACTAGAAACTGAAAATGCATGGGAACAAAACATTTGAAATCATGGGGTACCTTTCCCCCCTGCACCACGGAATCCAAGCCTAAACCGGAGTTGGACTATCTTTTGTCGTACCATTATTTTTTTCCTCAAGGCTAAAAAACAAGAAGACACCCAAATGAACAAACCAAAGCAGGAAAAGGGATCGAGAATATAACACTTGGAGAGAGAGCTGAAAACCTTTATTTTTGGAGAGGTACATGGCTCATCAACCAAGAGTGTGCATCAGAGCAAAAGAGAGATGCAAAAGTTAAAGAGAGGGTTAAGAGAGAGGGGGAGAGAAAAAGAGGGAGAGCCACACATGGGGAGAAGGAAAAAACAATTGGAGAGAGATATGGGCAGAGCATTACTCTGGTTGCAGGCTTTTGGGGGCCCATCCCCCGCTCCCTTCTGCTCAACTCTGTCACCCCCATCATCTCTATGTTTATCTGCAATGATCGTCGCTACCAAAATATCTGAAATCTTTATACAGGCTCCTGTTCTTGGCAACTGTTTCTCAGCACCACTTCAGAGTTCAGACAAAGGGTACTTACTTTTTCAACCCCTCTCGACCCGTCTTTCTAAAAGAAGGAATTACCTGAAGGCAAAATGTGGAACCCAGAGAGAGAGAGAGGGAGGGAGAGATTGGAGCATGGACGGAAAGAGGGGAGGAATCGCTAATTACTCCCCGTGCTTTTGCTACAGTTTCAGGAAACGCAGCATCGGGAAGGCAAGGGTGGCAGGATGATGTCAGCAAAATCTATCGTGATCTCTGACAATTATGAGGACAGAAACAGGCAGTTATGGATACATGGCCACCTCCTCCTCTCTCTCTCTCTCTCTCTCTCTCTCTCTCACACACACACACACACACACACACACACACACACACACACACACTGGGGGAAGGAGAAATAGGGCAGAGCCTTTGTATACCAAAAAGGCAAGAAAAATAAAAGGTACGCATTTCGTCTCGTGAAAGCCTGCTCTGCTCTAATCCCCCCCCCTATCCCCTTGGCCTTGGGTGATAGGGACTTCAGTTGGCTTTAGCTAGAAGTGCTCTTACGAGGCTACTTTTAGTCCTTTGGCTGCTGCAGTTAACCGGATGAAGCCACCACCCGAGGGTTTGCCGACGATATTATCATATTTTGAGGCGTTCCTTTTCTTTACGCATACCACGCAAAAGCCTGGACGACACTTTCGAATACCATATCTTCCCCCTCTGTCATGTAGAAATGGCGCAGTCTGCAGAAACCCATGAATGGGAAATACGTACAAGTTTTCAGCCATTGCCCCAGTCACCAGCTGGGGGGGGGTGGGGGGGCGGGTTAAACGCAGGAAGTTGGGGGGAGGACCCCAGTTTTTTAGCCTCACAACAGAAAATGGTGTCTTTTGGCTGTACTTGGGATTTTTATGGGGGCTGCAACGCTGGGAGAGAGGGTGGGGAAAGGACTGCCTCTGCCCTCCTCGGCTGTTCAGGCCCCTTGCAGGGGATCATGGGGCACCCTTCCTCCCCAAAGTATGTGGCCGGGGATGGAGAAGAACCTCAAAGAATGTCTCATGGCTCCCTCAAAGTGGTCAGTCTGCCAGCAGGCTAGCAGTTCCTACGCCCTTCCACCCCCCTTCCCACACGGAGAAAAACCTGCTTTTAAGCCTGTGGTCAGTGGATACAGAAGACCTGCGCTGTTTAACCGGGACAGAAGGAGTCCTTGGTCCTCTGGGTCAATGGTTGCTCAGGGACCAGACCAGCCATGCTCCTGAGCCCCCCTGACCTAAAAAAGATTCACGATGGAGCTAGCTGAGGGCTGCAAAAGAGCTCACCAGAGACTACCTACAGTGTCACTTCCAATCATTTATATGTGAGATAACTTTTGGGAAGGGAGAACGGGCGGGGTGCTCTACCGGCACCCATTGGCTACCCCTCAACTCCTCTTTTTTACCCTCCCCCCTTTTTCGTTGCCCACTGCTTTCTCTTCCCCGGAGGAGGTCTCGTCCCCCCCCCCTTCCGGTCCCCGGGGGCTGGGGGGAGCCTTCATCGTTCTCCCACCGTGGTAAGTGGTAACAACTCCTATGAAAGTTACCCCTCCATTATTCCCCTCTATGCACAGTGGCCTAGTAGCTGCTGTCTGCAGTATCTCAGACATGGATCGCTTCGTAGATTCACCACCTATGTCTTCGCCGCCTTCCCCCCCCCCACCCCACCCACCTGCTGTACTCCACGGCCTCCCTTTAGGCTACGCTGCATCGTGTGGGGAGAGGGCGGGGTAGGTGGTTACGTTGTTCTATCCAAGGTTCTGCACCTCCAGACGCGTATCGAAGTGATGGAAACGGCCATAGACAGTGGGTATTATAATGAGAAAACGAAAGGAGAAGAAGATCTAAATACAGTATATCTTGTTTTTGACATAATTAGCATCATTTAAAATGAGCTATATAATACATAAAAAGGGCCTCAGTTTAGTATGACTTATAGTTATCCTTTACTAAAATATAATCCACATATTTCCTTCAGAATGGTTTACGACTTATAGACCAAAATATTGCTCAATTTGATAACCAAATAAGTAGAATAGGTCGGGAGTTATTCAATATATTTACCCTTAATCTAATTTGATAATAAGATTAAGTTATCTAAGATCAATTAAAATTAATACTCTTTTATATATAATGAGTTAAACTCAGAATAAGGATAACTTATGAAATCTGAAAAGAAAAAATTTAAGAAATAATTCACTCAGACCCTGGATAACATATTCTAACTTGATATTAAAGTTGTCCCGAAGTTCTAACAGACGAAACATATTTGTTATGCTCCTTTTGATGTAATAAGTGTGACCAACAATGCATTAGGCTACTACATATACATTACAAAAGGGCATTCATATGTTTTCTATTTTCTTCTCCCTTTTTACTCAACATTTTTATCATCATGTATATGTTTTTGGGAAAAGTACCTATGCCTCTATAAATTTTTTAAATTATCTTTATATCTCTATCTTTATCGTATTTATCATAATACACTTGAAATCTTTATGAAGGTCTTAACATACCCTAGCCGTGATCAGGTCATTACTCTGGTTAACTAAAGGTGGGTTAGGGGGTGGAAATCCCTAACTTGCCCTGGGTTGGTCTCGGGTGACCTGTGTTCCTACAGTCCTCTCCACGAATCCTATGTCCCACCCCCATTTCAGATCGCCCATGAACAAGAATCGAGCTAGGGTTTCGTTCGTGTTGATGAGCGGGGAGGAACCTATAAAGTTTGCACGCTGTGCTGACAAGGTAGGGTTTCGTTCGTGTAGACGCCAGTGATCGATCGAATCCCCAGGCCGTGCTGACAAGTGTCGGAACCTGTAAAGCTTGCACGCATGGTTGGAGGTGCGCCGGGACCACTTTGTTCTCGCTTCAGAGTCAAGTCTCTCTCACTCTCTCTTGATCTCTCTGTCTGTCTGTCTCTATTTCTCTTTCTATATCTCTCGATCTCTTTGTCTATCTATCTGTCACGTCCCGATGCGAAAAATCAGAACGTAACAGTTATAGCATTTATGTCAATCAGAGCACGATAATAGTCAAAAAGAGCAACCATAATGGAACACAACTAAGTCACAAATGCAAATTTTATTGATAATCAACTGTTAAATACATCAATATCTATCCGACTCCAACTTGACCAAAATTCAAACCTTAAAAAATATTTCCTTCCATTTGACATCTCATAACCCTAACATCTCAAAACAACTTTGACTACAACTCATGACATCAAGAAAAATAATAAGGCATGATAAGACATCTAAGCAGAAACACTTCAGATCGCGCTCACTCTTCCCCATCAGATTGAAGGTCCTCATCTAAGCTACCTGAAAAATTGAGAAAAAGCTAGGTGAGCGAAAGCTCAGTAGGACTTACATCTCTATGCCAGATAACTTTAAGTGATTAGCATTTTAATAAGATTCAACGTGCTAATGAGAAATCATAACTAAAGTAACAACTGAAGTGATAAAAAAGCAAGTAACTGAGTTCACAAGTAAGTTCAAGATGAGGTGAATAAATAGACTAGAAATGATAAATATCAAAAGTAGGAACAATAACAAGAACTAGAACAAGTGCATGTAACAAGAACTATCATGTGATTGGCCATATCGAGCGCGCATGTATATTCATGTATTCAAGTCATGTAATTCAAGAGAGATGAGAATGTCATAGACTTATCACGCAAGTAAATACTTTGGTGCAATGTCACACCTGTTCATTATAACTCCATGGATAACTAGAACTTTCGGGTGCTTCTCCCAGGACCAGATCGGCCCCTTTATGGTGCGCTGGCATTGAGGGGTAGATCCAAGATCCCATGTAAAATCTAAACATTTATTATTTAATGGTCAAGAATTTTCAAGGACTAGCATATGGAAACAAGGATATCAAGAGTAGATATAAGAATTCCACGGAAGAATTCCAATAATGCAAGCTTCACTATGTCAATGGAGTAAGTCATTAGAGAAATGACTTAGGAATAGTAATCAAGGTCTAAAGTTCATCCCAAATATTAAGGTTTTGGATCATAACCCCCCCAAAGGATGAGAATGTCAAGGAAAATAGCCTGAAGGCTGAAAAATGGAATAAAACCACGATTTCCACGTAAAACAAAGTTATGAGAAAATTGGGTTAACGAGGGCAATCCCAGGGCCGTGTTCATATAGGACGTAGTTGGTCGTGGGGCCGTGTTTAACCGAGACGATCGGGTGTTGATTGGTCAGCCAGATATGAGACAGAACTTGGCCAGAACGTGGTCGTGCAATACACTGCAATGGTCATTAACGCGGTCAGGCCAATGGCCGCATTCAAATCGGGGTTCGAGAAGATCATGGTCTGGGTGTCAACCGCCTTCTCTCACAGAACTTGAATGCGGTGCCTATGGAGGCCGCACTCAGAACATACTCAACAGATCGCTAGCAGAACCTCATTCTACCATTCCGAAGGCTGGTGGAAACCCGTCCCACATAGTAGGATAAGAATTCAGAGGTTTCTCTGGGTTTTTATGGTACAACCTGCTCAGCCTCATAGTGAAAATTCCAAGCTCGCGAAGACTTACGGAGGCCTCGATGTAGTAGTTCCAGTCCGATAGAAGGAATATCGGCGGAGGGTTCCAACTACATCAAGAATTGAGGTGTACAGTAACACGGAAATCAATAATAGCAGTGAGTCAATGTCATCGGGATGGCACGACCCTCAAACAAAACTTATCCAATTCTACTCAATGAAAATGCCAAAGAACACTAAGGCTATCATGCTATGAAGGTACAGAAGATTGAAGTGTAACATCTAACCCGTTTAAACAACATGATTCAATATTATTTTTACATTACAAGATAATTGGGAAAAGATACATGATTCATGAGGGACATGTAAAAGCATGGAATCTAAGCATCTCATTAAGAATTAATCTTTTATCTCATGATCCCCCGTCATAAAATGTGTTCATATGACATTTAAAACCTAAGGACATGTTGTCTAACCCTAATGAACTGAGATAAAGTACTAAAAAAGTTAGGGTTTTGTTGGAAACCCATGCAGGAATGCGGTCTTCTTTAGGGCCGCGACCAAGATAAACGAGATCTATCGTGGTGCCGCATTCATGAAAATTTAACAATTTTTAAAATAATAAAATGCTCATAGTTGTGGTCGATCGTGGTACCACATTTAGAGACGCGGTCACTATTAGTACTGCGATTTGAAACAGTAACCGAACTTCTGGTGGAACTCGACACACCTTGATTCAAACGCCAACCATGATCGATAGTCCATAGAATTTGGGGAAAATGGTATCAAATGAAAAAGGACTCAAAAATGAACATATCCATGTATATAATTAACGGTTAGGCCTGAGAGAACACTTGCCTTTTGTTGATCTAAGAAGGGATGAAGATGGACACACGAAACCCTAGACGACCTCGCCTTCGACCGTCGATTCCTCCCTCGATCGCTCACGCTACCATCCTCCAGAGCAAATGAGGT
This sequence comes from Amorphophallus konjac, assembly GCA_022559845.1. NCBI lineage: Eukaryota > Viridiplantae > Streptophyta > Magnoliopsida > Alismatales > Araceae > Amorphophallus > Amorphophallus konjac. Next base: position 34,061 of record JAHNEJ010002596.1, on the reverse strand, counting down.
TTGCTAGGAGGTGTGGCCTTTTTATAGGGATAGGGTGCCCTCTAGACCCCTAATTCGGCCATGGATAATAGAGAAAAATTCACCCTTATCCCAAAGTTGGCCTTATCTAGCACCGCAAGCCTAAATTGGGGCTTCTAGGATTAGGGTTTTGGGGTGGGTAGGATAACTTCTAAAGATGGGGTAGGATTTAAGCTTCAATTTGAGCCTATTAAGTCAAGGATTAAAGTCCATTAAGCCTAGGTATGGGTGGGCTTCCTATAGCTCCGAGTTAACCCTTTAAAACCTTAATTTATAGCCCAATAATTGTATTAAAATTTATTTTGGGTTCCCACTTAATTAAATTAAGTTCAAAATTTTCCTTTCTACAGGTTGATATATATATATATATATATATATAGTTTTACTATTTTACGTTTCAAAAATGAGAAGATAATTAAATAATATCAATTTTGATCATTAATGTTTTCCAAGTTATTACACTATCCCTATTTGTCTCTCGATCTCTGTCTATCCCTCTTTTTAGGGTATTGTTAATGGTAGGTAATACAGTATGCTTGGCCCTTGGAGATTGAAAGAAGAAGGGCAAAGTGTGTCCCACATGTGGCACACAACAACTGCCCTCTCATATTGTTTTTTTTTAAATAGAACATGACAAGGATCGCTTTCCTCTTGTGTCCCCTTGGTAGAGATAGTGTTTGTGGGCCATTGTCATCCCAAAGTGTTTGGTCTATTGTCTTCTTATTAACAATTTGTTTGTTCACAATCAAATACAAATTTTATTTTTTATTGGCCTGACAACGTACAATATGTTACTTAATCACAAATAATTTTTTTACTGTGAATGATTTATTACTGTCATTTGTATATGCGCATATATATATTGCATTTTGGACAGGATACAATAGATGATTCATTTGGCATCAAGTTATTCAATGGGGGTCATTTGAAGGTGGTAAAAGGAGTGGATGGGCAGCCTAGGTTGTCACCACGGGGATTCAAGCTAAGATCTTTTCTTGGACTAAAGATTACATAGATATGATGGAGCTACAGTTGGTAGCACAAGGTTTGTTTAAGGAGTACTAGTGATATTTACTATGTGGTTGAGAAGAAATTTCTAAATAAAGTCCTGCGATCAATGACATCGAAGAGGGGGGTGAATTGGGTGATTACCCTTTTTCAAAAATGCCTTTAGTTGATTTAAATAAATATGAGGAAATAGCAATTATGAAACTTAGATCTTATTTATATCAAATTAGATCTTATACAATCGGTTACACACAATAGTCTTTCGGTACTAGGCGGAGGTGAAGATCCGAAGATCCTGCTCACGCAAGATGTTATTGTAACGACCCAAGATCTGGATACCGAGTCAATCCCGATACCCTTCGGATCCTACACTACCACCCATGAGCTGGGAAGCTCAAAAGGGTTAATTGGGATGGTGTGGTTATGCATTGGAATTCTAAACAAAAGTAGGAAATAAATTACAGAATTAATAATTAACTGGCAGAAACAAAATTAACATTTTGTAACAATTTAATATAACTATAGATTCCAGTCCACAAGTACAGTCAACAAGAAAAGAAACGTACACTACCACAGGGTATACCCTGGCACTAGTGAGCTAACTGCTAAATGTCCTCCGACCGAGATGCACCACCTCGAGGAGAAGCATTGCACCTGAAAAAGCAGAGAGTGAGCCTTATCTCATCTGCTAGCTGGGAGTCCCGCGGATCCTCACCACAACAAAAGTAGTAAGTGTGAGCGACGTCACGCAGTTCGAGGAGCGAAGAAGATGAGGAGCGCGCGGGCTCCTCTTGTTTTGCTGCAACATAGAAATAAGAGAAAAGGAAGGGGCCACCAGGGAGATTGTTTCGGCGGGGCGAGCGGGACAAATGTATATAGCAAGATATGGGGGTTAAACGGCCATAGCGGGAAAGCGACTCGCCGCGGCCTCGGGGGACGGGAATGGTGCAGAAATCAAATAGCAAGAATTGAAACGGTCATTGGGGAAGTGACTCACCGCGGCCTCGAGAATATGAGCAGATAAGAATATAACAGAATATAAGGAGAATATAAAGAACGGGAATTTAAACGGCCATTGGGGAAGTGACTCGCCGCGGCCTCGAGAATATGAATAGATAAGAATATAACAAATATAAAGAGAATATAAGAACGGGAATTTAAACGGCCATTGGGGAAGTGACTCACCGCGGCCTCGAGAATATGAGCATAAGAATATACAGAATATAAAGAGAATATAAGAACGGGAATTTAAACGGCCATTGGGGAAGTGACTCGCCGCGGCCTCGAGAATATGAGCAGATAAGAATATAACAGAATATAAAGAGAATATAAGAACGGAATTTAAACGGCCATTGGGGAAGTGACTCGCCGCGGCCTCGAGAACATGATGTGATCGCCAGGGGCCAAAAGACCCCAAAATAAAGAAAGTGATCGCGCCTACCTCAAGAGCGGGAGATGGGGTTGCTTCTTCCTCCCCTTCGGCCGGCCGACGGAGAGGGCTTTCCTTGGGTACCCTTGCAAAACAACGACAAACAAGTAACGAGTGGATTAGAAAGATGAAGGTGTAGTATTCAAATCCTTGCGATAAAAATAACGAAATGATGGCAAGACACACACCTGGTTGGTGTTGTCTTTTAAACCCCTCTCGGACTCGAGTAGGAGGAAAATGAGATGATGGATGCAAGAAGTATATAAGAAGAGGCGCCCTTATGAAGGGGGATAGAGGATGCGAGATGATGAATGCAAAAGAACTACGAAGAAAAGGAAAGGATTGGCTTATTGGATGTGCCGATGGTGAAATCCGGCGGAGCTCCGGCAGCGTAGGGACGAGGAAGCGCGGTGGATGAAGACGACCTTCCTCTCGCGAGCGTGGGCACCCGAGAAGCCGGCGGAACCTCCACCTACAAAAGACCCCACGGGTTAGAAATGACTCGGTAGCCTCTGGGCTCCGGCAGCCTATCGGATCTCTTAGAAGCTCCCCCAGAACTGAGGGGGTGGGCCTCTATTTATAGGGCTCCGGAGGGTGGAGGCGTCCAGGACCCTGGACACCTCCATCAGGGCAAAAAAGATATTTTATTCTATTTTTATTCATTTTTTTGAATATTTTCATGGAGGCGTCCAGGGTCCCGGACGCCTCCATAAGTCCCACCGAACTCCACCGAAAGTCGCACGCGGTTTAACACAACGCGTGGTTTTGGAGCGGCGACCCGTGATTTGGAAATGGGCGCGTCCAGCCGGCTGGACGTCTCCACAATTTGGATTCTTTCACACACGACAAACGTCGATCGGTGGGCGGGCCCCGTGAGTGAGTTGATGGAGGCGTCCAGGGGCCTGGACGCCTCCAAGAAAATATATTTTTATTTTTTTGTTTTGTTTTTTATGCCAACTGGCATTTTATATTTTTTATTTTTTTTTCATGGAGGCGTCCAGGGGCCTGGACGCCTCCATTAATATATATATTTTTCATTTTTTGGTTTAAAAATAAATAAAATAATGGGGGCGTCCAGGAGCCTGGACGCCCCCATGAAGACCCGCCTGGGTCCTCAGACAAGGCGTTGGCAGCCGCCCGGCAGACACCCTTCTTGGTTTCGGAACCTTCCGATGCGTCTGACTGGTGTTGATGCCGTCCGAATGCTGCGACGAGACGATTCCGGATGCCGAAAAAGGCAGAAGAAGACCCAAGAAAAGGAAGCACTCAAGTGATTCAAAATGCGAAAGCCGTCCGGGGGTCGTATAGTAATATGAGACTTTCTCAGGAGACGTCAGGAATGGCGTGTCTACAGCTGCCCCGCCTTGGCGTCTGCTTTGCAAGGGAGCGACACGTAGTGGAATGGTATCGAAGTGGAGTGAAATGAAGTGGGAGCGGACTGATAAGTTGATGCCAAGGTGTGATGAGACACGCTTTTGACGTTACTGTTTGGAATCTTTCCTGAAGTTTCAATGAGGCGACCTTGAAGAAGGTCTTTCAAATATTGACGATTGCTTGGACGGAGATCAAATAAGGGAGGGTGAGATGTGTGCTCAGGCACGAAAAATAAAGGAGACCAACTTCTCGGTGTGGAAGTACCTGGGTCATAAACCCGCAGGTTTCACCTTTGGTGAGCGGTTACCAGCCAATGTGGAAGTGCTGCGGCCAAGGTGGGTCAAACAAGGTAAAAAGTAAAGAATATCTGAGGTCTGTCCAAACAAGGGTCTCCTTTGGAAGAGCAGCGTAGGGCCGTTTCAAGGAAACTCAGTATTTCATTCGGAGTGGAATATCTCATATTTGTAAGAATTGAAGCACAGCGGCTTTCGCAATCGAATCACTTGAATGATCTTCCGCAATAAATCAAAGTCCTATATGAATGCATGCTGGGTTAAAGAAAAATTTAAAACAAACTAAAATAGAAAATAGCCAAGGATAATATTGTCAACTTGTTAAGAACGGGTCAGGATACCGATCCGGTGAGCGACACTGGGCTGGCCCGTTTATCCGCGCACCAACTCACTGAATGGAACCGTCGTCCCCATGCTATCACAAGTTAACGGCCTATCCGTACAACCCAAATTCTTCCGGGATCATCACTTTTTTGTTGAAGGGGAACTCAAATCCCAGATTCGTTCGGGCCGCGAGGTCCTTGACATGTTCTAGTAGCGTAGGTATCATATACTACGATGCATGACATGGTGGGACCAACCAATGAAAGGGGACAGGAGATAGGACAAAGACGTCCGTTAGTAAAACCTGCACAGGCCAGCATGGATTAATAACATCAGAAAGTAACAGAATCGTAACAGAATCGCACCACAATGGAAAGGAGATCTAGCCAAAATCCTGACATTGACCTGATGTGACATGTTCTGTCCTGTAGCGATCTTCCCTTCCTATAAGAACTCCCCTTAGGCTAGTTCATTCAAATGCACCAAGGTGGGTTTTGGAAGCTCAGGAGAGGAAGGAGAGGAGAATCTAGAGATTTCAGGATGGAAGGAGAGTCTTCCCGTTATGAAGAGGAGCAGGCCTAGCAGCGAGATGGCGACTCTCCGACCTCGAGGGTCATCTGAGTGGGACGATCATGTCGCATATGGTAAGCTGATTCATTTCAAATTTCTCCACGTGAACCTTCTTCTTCACTTCCTTCTTTCTTCTTCTTTCTTTTCTCTTCCAGCCATATCCACTCTTCCCGGGCCCGAGGAAGTTTTCCAAATTGCCATGGCTTTCAAAGTTAACTTCCAACATATCCATCGGCATGAGGGCCATACTCTCGAAGTGGCATCTGCAGGGGCTCCTTATTCACGCCAAACACTACGAGAAGATTCGTATGGACTGGGCGGCTATGGGCGCACTAGTGGAGATCTGGCATCCCCAGACCCACACTTTTATCTTCCCGACCTTCGAGGCGACCATCCTCCTCGAGGAGGTGGAACTTCTGCTCGGATTGAAGAAATTCAAGAGTGACGGGAAGGTGAAGGCTATGCGGATGCTGACACGGGGGACTTCGAAAGCGTCCTTGGAAGCTTCATGCCGCCCGACGCAGCCCGAAAGGTTCGTACTCAAAAGGGAATTGATTTGCAAAAGCTCGCGGAATGGGTCATGGAGGCCCTGAGAGGGTTACCAGACGATGACTATTTGGAGGGAATCATGAAAGGGTTCACCATTTGTCTGGCGGGTGCTCTCTTGTTTCCTTATACCGACAACATGGTGGAGGAAGACCAACTGAGTGCTATCTGCGGGATCTGGCGTGGAAAGAGGGTGGGACCCGCTGTCCTTGCCTACCTGTATAGTGGCCTTACTGCCTCGAGCATGGGTAAGCCTCCTTTTGGTTGCGCACTTGTCCTGAATTGCTGGCTGGATTTGCATTTCAAGTTTCGACCACCGCGAGGGAATGCCAACGCTTCGAAGCTTTCCAACAAAGCCCGCTTCATCACATAGCCGACGTGTTAGGCTTTGGTGGCACTGTAGCGAACCGTGTTCCGTGGCTGAAGAAACGTGAAGACTGGCGGTCCACTTTCGAACCATGACACAAAGCTTCTTCTTGCGCACCGGCATGTTTACTCTGCTTGAGCTCCTCATGAGGTCTTCTCTGTGAAGTTGATCTCCAACTGATTGGTGCGACCGAGTTTGTCCTTTACAACGCGCATCGGTGCTGCCTCCAGATCGGCATTCCACGTCATTCGTTCCCACCACCGACTGGCATCGTTCCTTTGAAGAAGAGAGAGTTGGGCACTGAAGCGGATGCGAAGGAAGCGAAGGCCGTCAAAGCACCCTGGAAGACAAGTGTTGCGGGAAAGGCCTTAGCGCATGTGGGGGAAGAATGCGAGCTGTGGAGAGCTTATGTAACCGAACTGGGGAAGTTAAGGCCTAAGGCGCCTAAGCCCCTGATGTAGCTCGTTCTGCTTTCTGATGGAATAAAATCTGGCATTTTGATGTTTTGGACCAGTTCCCTTTGTTATGATTTTTATTTTTCCGTTTTTCTTTTTTTGTGTTTTCTTTCTTTTTATGTACCTATTTATTCATAATATGATCATATGTAAATATATATTAAAAATATTTTTAATGGGGGCGTCCAGGGGCCTGGACGCCTCCAATTTTTTATTTTTTTATTTTATTTTTTTATTTTGGGGGCGTCCAGGGGTCTGGACGCCCCTATAATTTTTTTTTATTATTTTTTTGGATTTTGTTTGGGGGCGTCCAGGCGCCTGGACGCCCCTAATTTTTTGAATTTTTGAAAAGGAAAGAAAAGTGGGGGCGTCCAGGCGCCTGGACGCCCCCAAAAAAGGATTTTCTTATATAAGGGGGGCCTCACCCCCCTTTCACTTCTACTGTTCATTCTGACGACTCGTTCACTCTAAACGACCCATTCCCAATTCCAATGGAGCAAGGAGGCCCGAGCCAGGGTGGGGAGAAGCGGAAACGACGGGCTCGTCGTCCGAGGAGGCTGAGAGATGACGCCGAGGAGGCTGCCGTGGCGGAGGAGATTGCCGTGGAGGAGGAGGCTCCTCTTTTGGCCGTGGAGGCCCTGGGGCTGACGGTGAGGGGAGAGGACGAGCACGATCCGGTAAGCCCCTTAGACTTCCATTCTATTGGTTCACTGGGCTAAACGGGCGGACGAGAGGCTGTGTGGAGAAGGCCGGTGATGGGAGAAGGAGGCGTCCAGGGGCCTGGACGCCTCCACATTTTCTTTTTTTTCTTTTTATCTATTTATTTATAAAATAAGATTAAAAATAAGGAGGCGTCCAACTTGGGACGCCTCCATGATAATATATATTATTTTATTTATTTTTGTTTTTGTTTTTTGGGTTTTTCTAAAAGTAAAATAAAGAAAATAAAGAGGAGGCGTCCAAGGTGTTGGACGCCTCTAAAAAAACATAAATATTTTTTTAAAATAAAAAATAAAATAAAATAAATAAGTAGCATATACAGTGTTATTGTTTATTACTATCCATGCTGCTGATGTTCTTTGTTGGTTTTGTGGTGTGCAGGGCGTGATGAAGGGCCGGATCAGCTGGTCTAGTGGTGGCAGCGTACCGTGGGCTGCCAGACTTCCAGAGGGCGCGTGTGGACGCCATGGGCTTTGGAGCTTCCTCAGGATCGAGCCCTTCCGGCTCGACCTTCCTCTTATCCAGGCATTGAGGGAGCGGTGGCACGCGCCGAGCCGGGCGTTTCTGATGCCCTGGGGGCACATGGTGCCGACACTGAGACGTAGCTCGGATCACCGGGCGAGTTGACGGAGAGGCGGTCAGCGGGGTCACCTACCCCGACTACCGAGAGAGTGCCCTGGACCTGCTGTGGTTAGAGACGAGCGTGACTGACAGAGACAGCAGGGTAGTCGGCCGAGTGGAGATTATGGAGGCGCTCGGATTCGTCGACCCGCGCCAGCGGGTTAGCGAGACTGGAGCGGAGTTTCTGGCACGACTGGAGGGAGATGCCGTGCAGCTTTCACCCAGGACCCGAGCGAGCGGGAGCTGGTGGATCTAGACCTCCGGAGGTTTCTTTTCTTCTTCCTGGGCCGCCTTCTGCTGGGGACGAAGGGTGGCATCCACTGCCGCTTCCTCGGGATCCTGGCGGACCTTGACAGAGTGGGGCACTACGCGTGGGGAGCGGCTCTGCTTGCCCATTTGATTGCTGATCTCTCCCAGACTTCAGAGAGGAGACGACAGTCAGCGGCTTCGCACCTTTTCTCCAGGTAACAATTTATTTATGCATTTTACCGTAGTTAAATATGCAATTACTCGTGCTAATGATGTATGATGGATGCAGGTGTGGAGTTATTACTACTTCCCGATGGGGAGGGCCAGGCAGGGGAACAGGAGAGCCGTTCCTCTAGCGCGAGTGGAGGCCGGTCGTGGTAGCGGCACCACACAGCTACCAGCTGGCGTCACTTCGTCGGGAGCTGAGCGAGTATCCCGAGGCCATGGTATGATGCGTATGATTTTTTGTGTTTTTATGCATGCTGAATTAACTAACATGATGTATGTATGGTGATGCAGGTGGTGTGGAGCCCTACCTGGGCATGGGCGACGCTGGCCAGCCTGGGTTGTAGCGGGTCTTCCTCGTTTCGGGCGGGACGTGTGGGTCCATTGCCTGAACGAGATCGAGCCGCTTCGGCTGAGGCTGAGGACGTTGGGGCTAGCCCAGGAGTGGGTCGATGTAGATGAGCCGGTCCGCATCGGGCGGAAGACCAAGGGGAAGGCGAAGATCGTGGACTGGCGTACGCGCTTCCTGGCACAGTACCAGGACTGGCAGCAGGGCGGGGTCCCAGTGGTGTCCCATGTACAGGACAGTACTGATTACCTGAGACGGTACCGGGCTACGTACGGGGACCGCCTCTTCCTTGGTGGTATGGCAGGGGTAAGTGAAATGAAAATGCTTCACCCTTCTATATGTATATGCATGTGGCACTAACTTATGTGCAATGCAGGATGCTCGTGACAACATGATCGCCGAGCTGAGGGCCCAGTTGGCGGACGCCAGGCGGCAGTTGGTGGCCATCCGACAGGAGTTGGAGATCCTGGTGAGTCTATGCAATGCATTTTTTGTGACCTGGTTTTGATAGCCTCTGACTGTCGTTTGCCCCGTGTTTCAGCGGGCCCACCAGGCGCAGCAGCCGGGACGGCTGGTGGAGCGGGTTCCAGTTCGTGGGGCCCTCCCCCGGAGATCTCTGCCCTTCAGGAGCAGCTGGCGTATGCGGTGGCTCGGGCTGAGGAGGCCGAGCGTGACCGCGAGGCTCGAGTGTGTGCCTACTTGGCCCTGACCCTCTTCTAGCTGCTTTCCTTTTATCACTGCTCTCTTACGGTGCATGCGTGCTTGGACAGGTGGCCGAGATTCGGGAGGCCCTGGCCCGTGCTGTTCGTGCCGAGCAGGAGCGCGATGCTCGGGTGGCGGAGCGTGACGCCCGGATTGTGGAGCTGGAGGAGGAGCGGCGACGGGAGGCTGAGGAGCTCCCTCGTGACGTGTTGGATCTGCGGATTGCCCTCGAGCTGTCGAGGAGAGAGGCGATGAGAGAGAGAGGAGAGGGAGAGGGATAGGGAGCTAGAGAGAAGAGGGAGAGGGATAGGGAGATCCTAGAGAGAGAGGGAGAGGGATAGGGAGATCATAGAGAAAGAGAGGGAGTACAGGAGGGCAGAGCGACATCGAGATTGGGACGAGAGGAGGGCTTGGAGGCCCTGGTGTGAGCTCCGACTGAGTCTTGGCACGGCGGAGGGGAGACTTCGGGAGAGTGAGGAGCGGTATCAGAGGGCGAAGGAGCGCGGGGCGCGACTTCGTCAGTCTGGTTCCTTTTCCGTGGGCAGCTTTCTAGTTTCTTCGGCCGAGGAGCGTCGCCGCACCTTGGAGGCTGGCGGCCATGGGGAGGCGAGCACGGCTTCTCAGGGTTCACAGAGGTCGCAGAGGCCCCCTAGGGATCCCCGTCAGAGGAGGGAGGAGAGAGATGACCAGGAGGGTGATGGTGAGAGTTAGAGAGTTGCTTGTACACTCCACCCTCCTTACTGCATGATGTACTTTCGACTATTATATGAAATGAAAATGGCTTTCTTGTGTTGTGTGTACCTTTCCTCTCTCACTTTTTCTGCACCGAGTTGTTTCGAGGCGCTACGAGACTTGCCCTGAACAGCGGGGAACTACGCTTTGCACGGGGGGATTCTGTTTCCTTTCTCCCTTTTTTGGGCGCGTCCAGGCGCGAGGACGCGTCTTAATCCTCGAATTCAAATTTAAAGCGCGGGTGGCCTTTCTTCTCCCGTGCCTTACCCGCAAACGAGCCCGCCTTCCCGAAACTCGCTCCCGTCTTTGTCTTCTTCCCCTCGATCGATGGAGTTCGGCGGTCTGGACCACGGCGAAGGTGGAGAGGGACGCGGGACCCCTCGCCTGAGGAGGGACGCGCCAGAGCACGGAACGGCGTCCATGGAGGAGGAAGGGCCGCTTCGGGCCCCCGAGGGACCCGAGGGGCCCAATGGCGCGGAAGGAAGTGAACACGGCTCGGTGAGTGCTTCGGTTTCCCCTTCTTTGATCTATTTTGAGTTTTGAAGCGAGGCGTGCGAGGGGGGAAAGGGTTCGGCGAGTGTTGCACTCAAATGATGGACGCGTCCTAGACAGGGGACGCGTTCTTTGTTATGATGCGAGGCCCTTCTTTCTTGGTGCAGGACATGGCGAGGACCCTGGGCCTGGCCGATGAGTGGGCGAGTGCAGACGAGCCGAGCCGCGTCAGGAAGGAGAGTCGCGGCAAGGCGAAGCTTGAAGATTGGCGCATACGTCTCCCTGGACAGCAAGGGAGCGTACTGGTGCAGGATAGCCGACTTCCTGCGGCAGAGAGAGAGTTATGGGCTTCCCCAAGCCGGGGATACGCGCGACGTCAACGGTCTCGTGCCCAATTAGCCGAGGTCAGGCGGCAGCTGGCCGCCACTCAACAGGAACTGTCGCTCCTGGTAAGCTAAGTGCTGCATTTTCTATTTTTAAATGTGGAGCTTAGCTGACGGCTGTTGTTTGTTCGTTCCAGCGTGCCCAGCAGACAGCGATGGTGGGAGTGGCTGGCGGCGCATCTTCCAGTTCCTCGGCCCCTTTTCTTGAGATTGCCTCCCTCCGGGAGCAACTTGCGGTGCGGTGGCTCGGGCTGCCCGGGCGGAAGAGGAGCGTGATGCCTGGGTGGCGACTGTAGCAGAGCTGCGACATCGCGGTGAGGAGAGACCTTCTCCAGACATCCTGGAGTTAAGGGTTCTTCTGCAGATGATGAGGAGAGAGGCAGAGAGAGAGAAAGCCGAGAGAAGGTCCGAGCGACAGCGGGATCAGACCGAGAGGAGGGCCTTGGAGGCCCAAGTGAGGGAGCTCCAGCTGGGCCTTCAGGCCGTCGTGCAGAGGCTAGGAGGGATGGAGACGCGCTACGAGAGAGCGCGAGAGTTCGGGGAGCGACTGCGCCAGTCTGGTCGCTTTGCCGCTAGTGGCTTCTTCGCCACGCCAGGGGAGGAGCAGCGAGTCATTGCTGTGGAGCCGGCGCCACGAGGCGAGGCGGGTGCTACTGCACGGGGATCCAGGAGGCTTCTGAGGGACCCTCACCTCAGGGGAGAGGAGAGGGACGCCTAGAGGGACGAGCATGAAGATAATGGCAGAGTTGGCGAGCTAGTGGACCCGCCTCCTCTCTATGATTGTAGTGTTTATGACAGCTTATGTAGAATTATGAATGGAGTGATTTGATTTTCTGCTTTGTTTGTTCTCTTGTGCGTTCCTTCTTCCCTACACTTCTTTCCTTTGCACTGTTCCCATGTGATGGGTCTGCCGAGACTCCACCCCAAGCGGAGAATCGCGTCTTGTTGTGACCATTTTCCACGGGAATCTGCCGTCGAAGTCAATAATGACGGCCCTAGTCCCTTTTCCCGGATGTTGTGTCAAATTTTGCGGACGTCCTCCAAAACATGATAGGGTATCCCTAGACAACATAGGGGGCTAGTCGTCATATTCTTCGTCCAATCAATCACCCTGTGCGAGCGGTGAAGTGACACACGGGACCGCATGGTAGGTGCCTCATCGCGAGGGCTATCATTAAAGGTGATGGAGGCAATCTTGGCCTGCACTCCTTCCATTTCTATAAATTCTTGTCCCTTTTATCCTCCCAGGTATATCGAGAGCTAACTCGAGGAGCACAAGTTCTCACGGGAGAGGAGGAGTTCAAAATTCGAGAGTTGGATGGAGGGCGAATCTTCCCACTCCTCGAAGAGAAGCAGGTCCAGTGGTAGTAGTTCCAGGAGGCTTTCGGACCTCGAAGGGCACTTCAGCGAAAGGGCCCAATCACAACTCGTAAGCTGAGCTTTCCTGCCCTTTTCTCATTCTTTCTTCCTTTCTTGACAACACCCTTCTCCATTTCTTATGCACGCACAGAGTGTGATGAAATCACACATTTCATGGGAGTTAGCAGTGGCCGCATACAGGGGTCTCCCGGATTTTCAGAAGGCCAGGCTAGACGTGATGGGATTTGGCACCTTTCTTCGGATCGAGCCGCTCGAGCTCGACCTGGTCTGATCCAAGCCTTGTGTGAGAGATGGGACCCAGTGAGTCGGGCATTCCTGATGCCCTGGGGGCACATGGTGCCCAGCTTGGAGGATGTGGTCCGGATCACAAGCCTGAAGGTGGAGGGCGAGGCAGTGACCGGGGTCACTTATGCGGATTACCGAGAAGGTGCTCGGAAGCTACTGGGTTTGGACCTAGATGGTCGGAAAAATAGGTCGGTAGCTAGGGCGTCCCTCATGGATGCATTAGGGCTCACCGACACTCGTCGGCGGGACGATGAATCCTCAGAAGAGTTCATGGAAAGGATGGAAATAGGATGCCGTGCCGTGTACTGCACAGATTTCGGCAACTGGGAAAGATGCAACATAGATTTGAGGAGATTTCTCCTCTTCCTTTTGGGGAGATTGGTACTGAGCTCGAAAGGGGACGGTATCCAATGTCGCTTCCTGGAGCTGCTATCAGACCTTGAAAGAGTAGGTACTATGCCTGGGGAGCTGCCATGCTGGCACACTTGTTTGCAGGCCTGTTCCAAGAAGCGGATCGTGAGATGGCTGTGAGTGGTTTTACACCATTCATCCAGGTATTTTTGGTTTTGCTTGTTTTGTATTTTTTTTGTTTTTTGCAAGGTACTGATGACCTGCGCCGAGCAGCTGTGGAGCTATTATTACCTCCCCATGGGGAGAGCTCGGCATTGGCGACCCGCGATGGTGCCGCTAGCCAGGCGGTGGGAACCCATCATGAGTGCGGCACCCCTAACCTACCAACTGATGGTGCTAAGGCGGGAGCTACAGGAGTTCCCTGCAGCGATGGTAAACTGGAGACCCTACTCAGACATGGTCGATGCCGACCAGCCGTGGGTTCTAGCAAGTCGTGCCCGGTTCGGACGGGAATTGTGGATGCACTGCCTGAATGAAATCGAGCCGCTTCGGCTACGATTGGTTATGAGGACTTTGGGACTGGCTCAAGAATGGGTGGATTCAGCTGCGCCACCTCGCGTTGGGAGAGAGACGCGAGGACCGGCGACCTGCATTGACTGGCGTGTGCGATTCCCGAACAGTACGAAGACTGGCAACGGGGTGGCATAATCGTGGAATCGCAGGCACGGGATAGCGAGGATTACTGCGTCTATAAGACAAGGTACGCAGAGCGGTTCCAACCCCGGGGACTTGCGGAGGTAGGTTCCCCTTTTTCTCTTTTCTTCTTTCTCCCTTTTTTGGTTTTCTGGTGGAAATGCTGACTCGTATGGCTGCAGGATATCCGTGATACGATGATAGCGACTTTACGAACTCGCTTGGCAGAGATGGAGCAACGGTTGGGCGATGCCCGCGGAGCTACGAGCGCCTTGGTAGGTGTACAGTGCGTTCCTAATTAAAACCCAGATTCCAGATGTTGGCTGCTAATTCACGCGGTCGTAGCATGCCCAGATTGGCGCGGCTTCCCCAGCGATGGGAGTAGGTGGTGCCTCTTCCAGCTTGTGGATTCCCACCTCAGAACTTGACTTGCTTCATGAGCAACTTGCTCACGCCACGCAGCGTGCTGCGGAGGCAGAAGGGATGCTCTGTATACAGGTAAAAGTTTCAGTGTTGAGTTCTCTTTGTTTACGCCTTATCGCGTATCTGAGATGGTACACTCGGCAGGAAAAGGAGACGGAAGAAGCGCTTGCCCAAGCTGCGCAGAGGGAGGCTAGGATAGCAGAACTGGAGAGGGAACTGCGGCGTCATCCTGATGACGACTCCTCTAGGGATGCCGTGGAACTGAGGATCACTCTCCAGTTGGAGAGGGAAGACCGTGAGAGAGAACGTGCAGAGAAGAAAGAGACGCAGAGAGAGAAAGAGCCAACAGATTGACTGAAAGGGAGGAACGAAGGGCCATGGAGGCCCACTGTTCGAACTCCGAACCAGCCTTGGTCTTGCTGAACAGTGGCTGAGAGATGGTGAGGAGCGCTACCGAAGAGCACGAGAGCGTGGCTTTCGTGTTGGTAGCTTCTCTGCTGCTTTCGTGGATCAACGCCGGGGTGTGGGAATAGGAAGGGGAGTACAGAGCGGTAGGAGTATCGCTTTTCGTAGTTGGGTAGCACCTTTGAGAGCGTTTTGCCCGGAGAGTAGTGGGACGAGTAATGCAGAGAGAGAGGGCGGAACTTGATGTATTTTTTTTTTTTTTTGGAATAAAATACAAGGTTCGGTTTGTTTGGTTTTCACCTTTGCTTCTGTTGCCTGAATCCCTGCACACATCACTGAAACAAACAAATCAGAATTTCTGTTCTGACTTGGCCCCTTGCTCAATAAGCAAATGGTCACTGTGACTGTCCTTGATAACTGGTCAAGGGGCCAAGCCTTTATTTAACGAAGGCAAGGGAAAGATGGTGATGATAAATGCGACAGGCAAGCACACGAATGCAAGCGGTATTAAAAGTGAGATGCTGCACGCAAATGCAATCATGCAAAATTGATTTGTTTTCTTTTTATATTTGGCATTTTTTTTGTTTTATCATAAAAAAGATTTTTTTTGTTTGCAAATATGTACATTTTCTTTTTCCATTTTTTGTTTTTATTATAATTTTTTTGTTGCTAACGCCTGGCAAGCACCCAAATGGCACCTAACCTACGTGAGAACAGGGGTTTCTTACTAACCTCCCAGGTATCCTAAGTGCACATCTAGGTTGATTTGGGCCTCTAGACCCCTCGAATGATGATCCCGCCGGCTAAGACTTACCCTGATGACAATACCGTCATGCCATGCTTAGGCTCCCAGTCGCTTCCGACCACAGGGATTCACCCAAAAGTGTTTGAGGTAAGAGATTTGCCCGACCCGGGTCTGTTTCCTCACAACTCTAGATGGTATATGATGGAACACCCTGGAACCCTAACGACCAACCGCGCGACGCTGACCCGGAATCAGACGCCGTCGCACCCATAGGTGACGCGCTTGCATTGGCCTAAGCCCGAGGTTAAACAAGAAGACATCAAGGTGGTAAACAGGGGTCTTGACCAGCCAGAAACACAGAGACTCCTTCGCAGCGATAGCTTTTGCTTTTCAAAGTAGGCAACCAAATGTGTATATTAAAATAAGGTCGCAGACCCTGGGGTTTTCCCTTCAGAAACTCCATCCTTCATCTTTAGAGGAAGGAAGAGTGTAGGGGATAAACCTCCTGAGAGGACCGGCAAAGCCGTTAACCCGGCGAGCGAATAAGGGCCCATTAACTCTTTCCTTTCGGACAACTTCGGACCAAATCTCGAGCATTTACATTCCACGGCCCCTTTTGTGGATTCAGACTTTTGCTTTGAGGGGTTCCATTTATCGCCATCAGGCACGGTCACGACCAGGCTCTTGATTTTGATTTTGTATTTCTTTTTGTGAGGGAGATATAGTCGTTTGACGTTTGTGGGCTCCCTTTCGTATGCCTGCGGGGACACTGCCCTCTTCTCGTGCTCTGATCGATGCTCGAGGAAATGGATCCTACTCTTGCCTTGGGGTTTGAGTTTCGGTTTCTCATGCTCAGCGTTTTAAGGGCGCCGACTGTCTCATTTGGTCGAAGAGAAAAGAATAAAGATTACAGCTTCCGGAGATCTTCTGGGTGGGGCCCCACCGTAGGTGATGCTACCGACTTTTTTGAATAAAATACATAAGTGAGCACATGTTAGCTTCCTTCGAGCGAGCATAGGCCGACGTGGCCGGACAGGGATCTCCACGGTTCTGGCAAACCAAGACCCGGTGCCTACCAAGCCTTAATGGGCCCTATCCTAACATGAAGGTTAGATGCAGTGACTTGACTACATGGTGACCACCAGGCATTGGCATTTTGAATTTTTCATATTTTTAGTGGTTTTCAATATTTCTTTGTTTTCTATCTTTTCATCATTTTTTTGTTTTGTGCTAAGGGTAGTATTTCTTAAGATAAAGCCCATTCCAAGGGTGGGATAACTCGGTCCCTTTGGCGTTGACTAGCTTGTAGGCGTTGCTAGGGTACACGGCTTGAATTACAAATGGTCCTTCCCAATTGGGTTGGAGCTTAGAACGCGGCCCTCCAGGTTTGACAAAAATTCTTTTTACGACCATCTCACCGACTTTGAATTTTCTCTCAACGACTTTCTTTTGGTAAAAGCGAGCGAGTCTATTTTGATACACACGCGCGTGTTCGGCAGCGGCCAGCCGCTTCTCATCCAAGAGTTCCAACTGGGCGAGGAGTGAATTACGACGATCGTCGAGGGGAAATTCCTCGTCCAATTGTACCCTGAGAGAAGGGATCAGAGTCTCGTACGGGACTACCGCTTCCATACCATAAGTAAGGGCAAATGGAGTCTGCCCGGTGGGGGTACGGATTGAAGTGCGATAGGCCCATAGGGCTTCGATAAGTTTTTCTGGCCAGTCTGAAAACTTACTAGACTCGCAGGTTTTTTTGATGATTTTGAGCAATGTTTTATTGGTGGCCTCCGCTTGGCCGTTACCTTGTGGGTAATAAGGCGATGAATGATGCAATGCAATTGCGTACCTTTTGCAGAGGTCATAGGTCCTGAGAAATGAACTGTGGCCCATTGTCGGTGACGATTGTGCTTGGGACGCCGAATCTGGCGAGGATGTTCTTCATGATGAACTTGCAGACTGTTGACGCCTTGATTTCCGCGTAAGCTTCGGCTTCGGCCCATTTGGTGAAGTATTCCGTCGCAGTAAGGATGAAAGATTTCTGCTTGGTGAGGGAATTGGGATCACCTAGGGGACCAATGATGTCGAATGCCCACATGGAGAAAGGCCACGGGGAGGATATTGGATGAAGTGAGGAAGATGGTGAATGGATTTTATCGGCGTGAAGTTGACACTTGACACACCTACGGACATAGACAGCACAATCCTCTTCCATAGTGGGCCAATAAAAGCCTTGGCGAATGATCTTCTTGGCGAGCATCTGACTATTCACGTGGCCACCGCACACACCCGAGTGCGTCTCCTCTACACATTTCCAAACCTCATCGTCACCAAGACATCTTAACAGAATACCAGTAAGGCTCCTCCTATAGAGTAGACCTCCAACCAATGTGTATTTCTGAGCCACCCTTCTTATGGCTTTCTTGTCCTCTGTGGTGGCCCCTTCAGGATAAGACTGATCTTGGCAGTATTTGACGATTTCATAGAACCATGGTTTCTCTTCATCAGCCAGTTCTTCTTCAGCCTCTGCCAACATGATTTCCCTCTTCTCAAGGATATCTTCCTGCAGGATCTTCCTTGCTATCCTGTCTTTGATATTTACGTAGGAAGCATCATCGATTGCAGGGGCGTGAAGTTTGTAGATGGAAATGGACTCAAACCATCTTCCTAGAGGGAACCTTATGGATGATGCCAACGAGGCGAGGGCATCGGCGAGAATATTCTGATGACGAGGGACATGAACAAAGATCAGTTTGGTGAACAGTTTGGCAAAGGCAGCAGTGAGTTCTTGGTATGGCTTGAGTTTGGGATCGCGAGTGCGATATTTAGTGAGCACCTGGCGAAGGATGAGTTGACTATCACCTACGACTCGCAACTCAGTGATACGAAAAGAATGAGCGAGTTCTAGGCCAGCTAGAAGAGCTTCATATTCGGCTATATTGTTGGTAACTGGAAATTTGAGCTGGTATGCCAATGGGAATGTGAGGCCTTCAGGCGACAGGAGGGCGACGCCGATTCCTCTCCCTTGAGAATTCAGAGCTCCATCAAAATATAGCGTCCACATTGGCTCATCTGATTGGTTGACGGACATTAGTTCCTCATCTGGAAACTCTGATTGGACGGGATCGAACTTGGGAAGAGGATGGTGAGCGAGATGCTCGGCTATGGCATAGCCTTTAATCGCCTTTTGCTGGATGTAGGTGATGTCGAACTGAGAGAGAAAACTTTGCCAGCGTGCTAGCCTATCCGTAAGGACGGATTTCTCCAGAAGGAATTTGATAGGATTCATTCGAGCAATCAAGTGGACCTCATGAGCCAAGAAGTAGTGCTTCAATTTCTGCACTACCCAAACGAGGGCAGCACAGGTTTTCTCCATGACGGTGTACTTCTGCTCACAGGGATTGAGAAGTTTGGACAAGTAATAGGTTGCCCGTTCCTTGCCTTCTTCATCAGCTTGTGCGAGGACGGCTCCCACGGAGTCATCCAAGACTGAGACGTAAAGGATCAGAGGTTTTTCTGGTTTGGGTGGAATGAGAACGGGTGGACTAGCCAGATATTCCTTCAACCCTTCAAAAGCTTTCTGACATTTAGAATTCCAGTGGAATTCTACTCCTGGCTTGGTCAACTCGTAGAGAGGTCTACACCTTTGTGAATGTTGGGACACAAACCGACGAATAAACTGCAACCTCCCGATTAAACCTCGGACTTCCCTCAAATTCTTGGGAGGCGGCATATCCCTGATAGCCTTGGCTTTGTCGGGATCTATCTCGATCCCTCTTTTACTCACAATGAACCCAGCAATTTACCCGACGACACACCAAACACACACTTTTCGGGTTCATTTTCAATTGGAACTCCCTTGACCTCTGCAAGACCTTAGCCAAAACTTCTGGATGTTCCATCCTGGTCCTTGATTTCACCAATAAGTCATCCACATACACTTCCAGATATATGTGCATCATGTCATGAAATATGGCCATCATCGCTCTTTGGTAAGTAGCTCCAGCATTCTTTAATCCGAACGGCATGACCACGTAACAATATGTTCCCCAAGGGGTAGTGAATGACGTCTTTTCCTGATCCTCTTCTGCCAAACGAATTTGATTGTATCCTGAAAATCCATCCATGAATGAGAGGGTTTCGTAGCCTGCCGTGTTATCGATCAACACATCAATGTGAGGCAAGGGAAAATCATCTTTGGACACGCGCGGTTAAGGTCCCGGAAGTCGATGCAAATCCTGACTTTCCCATCTTTCTTCATGACCGGGACAATGTTCGCCACCCATTGAGGATAAAGAACGACTCTAATGAACCTGGCTTTGTGGAGCTTATCGACCTCTTCTTTCATTTTCAAAGCCATCTGAGGGTGGAAACGCCTTAACCTTTGTTTTACCGAGACGGACCCTGGTTTTAGGGTTAAACGGTGTTCGACCAAGGTTGAATCTAGACCCGGCATATCCTCGTAGCTCCATGCAAACGTGTCCTTATATTCCTTGAGAACTCAATTAATGCCTCTTCTTCAGAGGGTGGTAGGTTGTCACTTATGAGGATGATCCTAGGGTCTTCCTCAGTTCCCAAGTTGACTTCTTTGGTGGATTCTTCTACGGCGGTTGACGGCTCGTCGAATCTCCTCATTCCACTAGCATATGCGCCCGCGTCCTCATATTCTTCACCCTCATCTTCGTGGGGCATTCTTCATCCGTGATCTCGTAGACTCCATACCCTTCATCAAATGCACAGTCGCCCTCACATTCTATTTCCGGTAGCTGGATGGGATTTTCTAACAACTGGGGGATGGCAAGAAGGGCCTGACACCTGGCGGCTAAATCCAGAAGGAATCGACGAGGGATCTGCCTACCCTTGGATTTCTTCCTAGGTACCCTTGACCTATCATTCCTAGATTGACTGACAATATTTACAGAAGAAGAGGAAGACGAAGAGGATGGTGTAGAATGTACAGGAGAAGACCCCTCAGAGGAGGGGTAGAAAAGGTCGCTCATCGGACCTTGGACGGGTGGTCCGCAGGGCGGACGCACCCGTGGGAGATGTAGGAGGTTTCCTCAACGAAGATGTGTTGTTGGGGAGTTTGAAAATTGACTTTTTTTTTCGTTTTCATTTTTAATGACAAAGCAGTGAAAAGAGATTGGAGGAGAGAGAAAAGTGGTTATGGCTAGAGGATTGTGAGGCTCATAGAGCAGATCATGGTTGAAGACCTGGCGCGGGTTGAAAGCCCGCGTAGGTATGTAAGCAAGAAGGGGACCTGGGAAGATCATCAGACAATTGTCTGGCCCAGGAAGAAGATATCAGCAAAGGCTGAGACGAGTGGATGGAGAAGATGGCGGCTAATGAGCCGTCGACGGCAATGTTGAGGACGGATGAAGATCCGTCGATGACAGGGTCCTTCTGGCGAGGACGAGGATAGTTTGGAACCTTGGCAAGAGTGGTAATATTCTCTGGTATTCGGAGATCAATGGTGGTCCTTCAAGCTGCGGAGACGAGAACATCCTTTCCAGTGCAACGGAAATGTCCTGTATGTCGAACCATTTGTTCCACTCCCATTCCGGATCTTTAATCTTGCCTCTTTTGGTGATCCTCGGACATTTTTCAGCCAAATATACAGCATGTGATCCCCATATGCTTCTCGTGGGTAATCTCCCATCTGAACAACGGGCCCTCTGTTGAAGTGGTTTGATAGAGTCCATGTGAGGGGCTTCCAATCCGCCTTGAACGGTCCTTTGAAGCCTAGGCCAAACCTGCGGTTTGGCCTAATTTCCTTTGGCGGTTTGAGCCTACCCTGTAACTGTGCGCCCAGACCTTTACCCTGTTGGTAGCCGATGTTCCTCATAATCTCCCACCTTTGGAGTGAAAAGGGAGATATGATGTTGCGGTTGCCCTGACCGGCTCCTTTGGTGCTAGTGGAACGTGAGATGATCACGTACGTCCAGTAGTGACAATATGGGCCGATGAGACGGCCAAACAGAGGGCAGAGAGGTGTTGATAGCATCCACTGTGTGAAGGACAGGTGTACTGACCACTTTAATAATCCTCCCATTGTAAGGAAACTTCAGGCACTGATGGTTGGTGGAAGGCACAACGTCCATGGCTTCGATGTAAGGGCGACCCAGTATAGCCTTGAATGTGGGGTCCATGTCGAGGACATGGAATTCCGTGGGAATTGACATGGGGCCTAGTTCTGCCTTCAGAATAATCATCCCCTGCGGCGGCCTTTTGCTATTGTCATAAGCCGTGACCGTGATCGAGGAAGGTCTTATTTGTTCCTCGTTGACCCCACACAACTGAAGGGTGTCCATGGAGATCACATTTATGGACGCACCCGTGTCCACAAGACACGGGTTTATGGATACCCCATTAATTTTTATTGAAATGCAATGCATATTTTCGAGCTTCCTTGGGAGCGAGCTCGTAGTTGTGGAACATGATGGCCGGTTGTGTGTCTGTTGGGGTCAGGACGGTCGAAATCTTCTCCACGGGGAGGTCCTCATTAACCATGACTTTTTGAAGATATTCCATCAAGGCCGCCTGGTGGGATGTGGATCTTTGAAGTAGCTCCAGGATGGAGATCCGAGCAGGCGTCTTGTCCAAGTGTTTCAATAGATCATACTGTGTTCCAGGGATAGCTCTTTCTGGTTGTTCTCCATCATCCTTCTCTGGCTGAGATTGCTCAGGATTCTGACTGTTGTGGGGGAAAACCCTGTGGAAAATCCTTCCACTCCGGAGCACCATTGCCTGCGGCTTTTGTACCTCTGTGGGGGTAGCAGTGGGTTTTAACAGGGATTTGAGGGGTAGTGGTGGAGGAATGGTTGATGAAGCAGGGGTGATGACGGGAGCAGGGATTCTGATGAGGGGTTTGTTAGGTGGAGGCATGGTGGAGGTAGAGGGGATATCGCGCGGATTATGAAGGATAAGGGGTCTGGAAGGTGGAGGTGGAGACGAAGTAGAAGTGGGTAGGGCTTGAAGCGGGCAATGATTTTGAGGTGGGTGATGGGTAATGAGTGGTTTTGAAGGCATTAGTGGTGATATGGTGGAGAAAGACGGGGTTATGTATGGTTGACGGATGATAAGGGGTTTAGAAGGCGTAGGGGTAAATGTGGTAGAGGTGGATGGTAAAGTGGGGGAGGGAGAAGATGAGAGGGTGTGAAGGCGTAGTGGAGAGTGTCGGTTGATAGGGATCGGGGTGCGGATGAGAGGGCGTAATGGTAGTGGAAATGGTGAAGGTGATACTGACGCGGGTTGATGAGAGAGAGGTGCTACCCGGGCAAGGCAAGGGTGTTGCGTGATGATAGGATTGGCGGTAGAAAGAATGGAGGTACTTTCCGGGTGCCACACCTGCTCTCTCCCGACTTCCGGGAAGGAGGAGATGGGGTTAACCTGATGATTGGGCTGTTGGTGCTCCGGTAATGGATTCTGGATTATGCCCATGTTGGGCTGTTGTTGTGGGGCCTGCTGAGGCTGTTGTTGTTGTTGTGGTTGCTGCTGGCTGCTGTTGTAACTTGCTGTGGCCTATGAGGAGGTCTCCTAGCCTTGAGAGCGGCGACGTATCGTCTCATTTCATCCCAATCTATTTGATGTTCATCATTCATATCGTGGATGTAATCTTTGAAATGGAAGCAGTAATCTACTGTGTGTCCTGGCTGCCTGTGGTAGACGCAGTATTTGGAGGTATCAACATTCGGGGGCCACACGGGCCTTTCCTGGGTAGCACAAGTATGTTTGGCCATGAGGGCATTGAAAATATGCCAGAGTTTCTGGCAATGGTGGATAGTAGGCTCTCTTGGGACCGACCGGCCTCCTTTGTTGCTGTTGGGGACCATAATTCTCCGGGGGTGGAACTTGGTTGTACTGAAGTGGTGGTTGTTGTTGCTGAGGTTGTGGTTGTTGTTGCTGGGGTTGACGTAATGAAGGCATATTATCCTGGGGTGGATTATTTTGGGGTGGAGGACGAAGAGGGAAAGGACCTGGTTGGAGGGGAAGTCGGGGCATTTGTGGAGGCCTTGGGTTGACTGCATAGTTGGCATTGTTGACCGCACCCACTTGCTCATTTGTCACGACCCCTTCTGTGGCTCCGCCCGGGACACCAGCGCCTGTCTTTCTGACCACTTTGGGCTTCGGCGACTCAAACATGTTCATAATGGGGGAGTCTTTTAACTGGGTTTGGATGTACCGGGCCCTTTCATAGAGTTCCTCCATTGTAGTAAGTTTATTCATGGCCAGGACGTGTCTGAACTGTGGGGTTGCATTAGACACAATCATCTTCACTTGTTCGGGCTCGGAGAGGGTATCCCTTATTCTTTCCGCCAGAGACCTCCATCTATCAGCATAGCGGACAAAATCCTCGTCGGGCTTCATCTTTTCGGCCACTAGGTCGGTAATGGAGAGTGAGGGACCGACCCTATCCCTATATTTCTGCAAGAACCTTCTCTGGACTATTTCAAAATTCTCGGCCTCGCGGGGCTCCAAAGAATAGAACCACTCTAGCGCGGGACCATCCAATGATCTCCGAAAGAGGTATGCCAGGGACCTCTGATCGTTTTGCCAATAGGAGGACTCATACATGAAATCCTTGAGGTGAATGAAGGGGTTGCCGGTACCATTGTATCTGCGGTACGTGGGCATTTCGGAGGGAGGAAGATGAATGACGGGAAGGATTGGCAAAGCAACCTCCGGGGTGGCTTTCACGTCCACCATTCTTCTCAGATTTTGAAACTGCTCGTCCATGCGATTGAACCTATTGAGGAGCGATTGGGCGAGCTCCTCTGGAGGTGAAGGTGGCACTTGCCACTGGGGGAGAAACTGTCTCCCGGAGACTTGAGGGGGGAACCCCGAATGAGAGGGAGCTGTCGGACCGCCGACAGTTGGCCCGGCTGAAGCGGTATGTGGGGAACAACGGGAGTTTGAGATTGTGACGGGAACTGGAATGAGGGTGGTTGTTGGCTCGCTTGTCCTTGAAGCGAGGGAGACTGGATGGCTTGCGCCAATGAAGGAGATGGAATGGCCTGCACGGACTCTTGGAGAGGTGCGATGGCCGGAGTTGATTCCTGGGGCGTGGGGGAAACAGATTTCCCCTTCAGAATGGCCTGGAAGGCCCGGAGCTGTTCAGAGGTAAGCTCCGTGTTGGCGAGGACGCCCAGTAAGGAAGAGATATCCTGTGGTGGGGATGTGTCCCCGGCAATAACCTG
The DNA here is from genome assembly GCA_022559845.1 of Amorphophallus konjac. Taxonomy (NCBI): domain Eukaryota; kingdom Viridiplantae; phylum Streptophyta; class Magnoliopsida; order Alismatales; family Araceae; genus Amorphophallus; species Amorphophallus konjac. Next base: position 9,728 of record JAHNEJ010002596.1, on the reverse strand, counting down.
CACCTCATGCGAGGGCTCATGAGAAGGACCCGAGTCCATAGCATAGACTCGCGGGTCGGCTGACAAACCACGACTAGGGTGGTTCTCCTCAAAAGACTCGTGAGCCATGCTCACAGTTTTCCCAGAACGCAAAAACATACACTAGCAAGCAGGTAGCAGAGATTATCAAACAAGTGGATGCCTTTACGCCTTTTTTGTGTTTTGATTTTGATGATTTTTTTGTGTTTTTAGCGAGATCCGAAGTTCACACAAAATAGGGACCCTAGTTTATTTTTGTTTCACCGCCGTGTCAGCTAGGGTCTCTCGTCTCACCACGAATGGGATGACTAACTCCGGGGAACTTCAATGGTACAACCAGCCCAGTGAACGAAGAGGAGATTCTTCGATGTCGGGGACTTACGGAGGTCCCAGTGGAGGAGATTCTAGTCCGTTGAGAGGAATTCTCAAACGGAGAGTCCTTCCTTCACCGGGAAAGGGTGATCCTTAGAAAAAATGAAAAAGGATATAAAAGAGGGATGGATGTATGCAATGGAATGCTGACAGAGATATAGAGTAAGAAAACAACAGAAATAACAAACATATAATAAACACCCAACCAATCACAACTGACAGTGCTGCCGTGAGCACAACGGGGGCGCGCGGGCGCCAAGGTGGAGAGGCACGGACGGTGCCGAACTTGCAAGGGTAGCCAAAAGGAAGCAGTAGAGTCCCACCGTGATCGCCAATCTGTGAGCGACGTCACGCGGTTCGGGAGCGAAGAAGACGCGGAGCGCGCGGGCTCCTCTTTGTTTGCTGCAACACAGAAATAAGAGAAAAGAGAAGGGGCCACCACGGGAGATTGCTCCGGCGGGCGAGCGGGACAAATGTAATATAGCAAGATATGGGGGTTAAACGGCCATAGCGGGAAGTGACTCGCCGCGGCCTCGGGGGGACGGGAATGGTGCAGAAATAAATAGCAAGAATTGAAACGGCCATTGGGGAAGTGACTCGCCGCGGCCTCGAGAATATGAGCAGATAAGAATATAACAGAATATAAGGAGAATATAAAGAAGGGAATTTAAACGGCCATTGGGGAAGTGACTCGCCGCGGCCTCGAGAATATGAATAGATAAGAATATAAAAAATATAAAGAGAATATAACGGGAATTTAAACGGCCATTGGGGAAGTGACTCGCCGCGGCCTCGAGAATATGAGCAGATAAGAATATAACAGAATATAAAGAGAATATAAGAACGGGAATTTAAACGGCCATTGGGGAAGTGACTCGCCGCGGCCTCGAGAATATGAGCAGATAAGAATATAACATAATATAAAGAGAATATAAGAACGGGAATTTAAACGGCCATTGGGGAAGTGACTCGCCGCGGCCTCGAGAACATGATGTGATCGCGAGGGGCCCAAAGACCCCAAAATAAAGAAAGTGATCGCGCCTACCACAAGAGCGGGAGATGGCGGGTTGCTTCTTCCTCCCCCTTCGACCGACCGACGGAGAGGGCTTTCCTTGGGTACCCTTGCAAAACAACGACAAACAAGTAACGAGTGGATTAGAAAGATGAAGGTGTAGTATTCAAATCCTTGCGATAAAAATAACGAAATAATGGCAAGACACACCTGGTTGGTGTTGTCTTTTAAACCCCTCTCGGACTCGAGTAGGAGGAAAATGAGATGATGGATGCAAGAAGTATATAAGAAGAGGCGCCCTTATGAAGGGGGATAGAGGATGCGAGATGATGAATGCAAAAGAACTACGAAGAAAAGGAAAGGATTGGCTTATTGGATGTGCCGATGGTGAAATCGGCGGAGCTCCGGCAGCGTAGGGACGACGTGGAAGCGCGGTGGATGAAGACGACCTTCCTCTCGCGAGCGTGGGCACCCGAGAAGCCGGCGGAACCTCCACCTACAAAAGACCCCACAGGTTAGAAATGACTCCGGTAGCCTCTGGGCTCCGGCAGCCTATCGGATCTCTTAGAAGCTCCCAGAACTGAGGGGGTGGGCCTCTATTTATAGGGCTCCGGAGGGTGGAGGCGTCCAGGACCCTGGACACCTCCATCAGGGCAAAAAAGATATTTTATTCTATTTTTATTCATTTTTTCGAATATTTTCATGGAGGCGTCCAGGGTCCCGGACGCCTCCATAAGTCCCACCGAACTCCACCGAAAGTCACACGCGGTTTAACACAACGCGTGGTTTTGGAGCGGCGACCCGTGATTTGGAAATGGGCGCGTCCAGCTGGACGTCTCCACAATTTGGATTCTTTCACACACGACAAACCGTCGATCGGTGGGCGGGCCCCGTGAGTGAGTTGATGGAGGCGTCCAGGGGCCTGGCCTCCAAGAAAATATTTTTTTATTTTTTTTTTGTTTTTATGCCAACTGGCATTTTATATTTTTATTTTTTTTTCATGGAGGCGTCCAGGGGCCTGGACGCCTCCATTAATATATATATATTTTTTTTTGGGTTTAAAAATAAATAAAAAATGGGGCGTCCAGGGCCTGGACGCCCCCATGAAGACCCCTGGGTCCTCAGACAAGGCGTTGGCAGCCGCCCGGCAGACACCCTTCCTGGTTTCGGAACCTTCCGATGCGTCTGACTGGTGTTGATGCCGTCCGAATGCTGCGACGAGACGATTCCGGATGCCGAAAAAGGCAGAAGAAGACCCAAGAAAAGGAAGCACTCAAGTGATTCAAAATGCGAAAGCCGTCGCGGGGCGTCGTATAGTAATATGAGACTTTCTCAGGAGACGTCAGGAATGGCGTGTGTCTACAGTAAGCAGTAATAACAGTAACAGCAGTAATAATAACAACAATAACAAGAGCAACAGTAGTGGCAAAACAACTATAATATTAACAATATCAACGGCGGTGACTAAGCAATAGAACAGTAAAACGACAGAACTACGAAGTGTTGGGTCCCGAGCGGTGCAATGAGATCTAGAAGGGGGGGTTGAATAGCTCCTCTCATGAACTATGGCCTATTTAAAACTTGACTGTCAAAAGCATAAACCACTCCTATAAAGACAATAAAACACTTAGACAAAAACATAGGATTTAGACGGAGTGGCTTAAGTGAAGACAGCAAAGCAGGTCCAAGGACTGCACAGGTAGAAGCTTAAGCCCAATGGAGTACACCTAGGTAGACAGCTAAGATCAATGCTGCACAGCAGCGAGGTTGATGCTGCTTCAACGTGGTTAAAGGGTAAGAGTAATATATTGCACTGGACAGTAGGGATCTCAACACATATGAACTACGTGTGATAACTAGCTGTATATGTGAACTTTAGAGATCAACCAGAATCTCATGAATTGAGATTGGCTGCTCGTTAAACCTCGTGTGTATGTGTGTGAGCAATATGATGATGTGTGCTATAGAAAGCAATTAGGATTCCATTGATACAGCAATCACACACACCTGTGAATGCGGGTAGAAGATACAGAGCAAACCCACAAGGTGATCAACCCAGAACATAAGGATTTTAAGGTGGTTCGGTTGTAAACCTACAACCTACGTCCACCCCTCACCAAACCCGGTGAGGCTTTCCTGCTGACTCACAACTTGACAGGGGACACACCCCAAAACCACAGAACAGAAAACCCTTCGTTGTCTTCCTACACATAAAACCGGTAGGGACGGTTCTCCACAGATTAGAGCAAACCTCCGTCTGTCTTCCTACACACAAAATCGGTAGGGATGGTTCTCCACAGATCGGAGCAAACCTCTGTCTGTCTTTCTACACACAAAATCGGTATGGACGGTTCTCCATAGATCGAGCAACCCTCCGTCTGTCTTCATACACACAAGCAGTAGGGATAGAACAAAGTATGAGGTTGAAATGAGTGGAAAAAAAAACACAAGCAGAAGTCACTGTAAGTGTAGTGGGTGAAACACAAGAACAAGAAGAAAAATGCCAGCTAGAGCTTTAGATGATGATTTTCCAGCTGGGGACTGCAGCTACATATTCCGGATCTGAAAATCTGATTCTTCAAGCTCAGGAAGACTGCAGAGGTGTTCTCTTCTCTCTCAAGACTGCTATCTCTTCTTCTTCTTTTACAACACTGAATTGAGAATCAGTGCTGGGCTGCTCTCTTATGCCTTTCAAGGATGTTCTTTGCAGATGCTCTAGGGCGTGGCACTCTCTGGGCAGCAGCAGCTTCCTCTCTTGAGGAAGCTTGATATTTATAGCCGAGCCACAAGGAAATGTGGTGAAAAACTTTCCCTCCAAAATTTCCCTCCAAAAGCTTTTCTAATCTCTAAGGAAGATACTCTGCAGATTTGGCTTGAGCTGGCATTACTTCTTGTCCGAGAATAGGACGGTGGCAGACTGATGGCAGATCATGAGATCTTCACATTAAATGCCGTTTAGACATGTGGTCCTCTCATTGGCTGAAATTTACTTTCTGTCTTGCTGAGGACTGCTAGGACCGGAGTCACATGGGGTGACAATAAAGAGATGGCAGACTGTGTTGACTTTTTCCAGTGGCAGGCTGTGAGGTGTCCTTTCTCCAGCTGGATTTATGACAAAAGTAGCTCCAAGAAAATGACATGTTGATAGGGAAAAAAGTCAAACCTGGGTACCCCATCAAGACCTCAAAATCCATGAAATTAGACATTTGCGATACCTATTTTCTCTCTTTGAATCTTCCATTGACTTGACAGTCAACTAGCTTTAAAGCTTCTGAAAGAACAGAGGTGTCGACCTCTTGTGAAGAAAGTGTCGACACTTCTTGGTAAAGCAGCCAATATAACGCTCTCTTGAATGCCATAGTGTCGACCTCTTGTGAAGGACGTGTGTCACTCCTTAGTCTTTAGCTTCTGGGATCATCAAGGTGTCGACCTGTTGAGAAGGAGGTGTCGACACTTCTTATGAAGTCTTCTTGTATGACAGTCTCTGGAAGCCCAAAGTGTAGACCGATAACTGAGGTGTCGACACTTCTTTAAGGATCCGGTCTTCAATGCTTTCTGGAAGGGCCAATGTGTCGGCATGCTGGAACAAGGTGTCGACACTCTACAAGTGAAGTGTCGACACTTCTTTGCAGATGTGCATCGACCTTCTTGTGAATATGCTCAGACCTTTTCAGGTTGGAAGCAGACATTGCACAGACTTTGATTTCATATGTGCTCAGACCTTATCTTGCCAGAAGGTAAACATGCACAGACCTTCTAGAGTTGAAGGAGAACATGCACCGACCTTGATTTGTCAAATAGTGAATGTGCACGGGCCTTATAGTGTTGACACCAAAACATGCACTGACCTTGAAGTCACATGTGCTCAGACTTTGTATGCCGAAGCAAAACCTGCACCGACTCTGGAAGTCACATGTGCTCAGACTTCGGCTATGTGCACCGACCTTGAAGCATTGAAACCAAGCGTGCATCGACCTTCAGCAACGTGCACAGACCTTGTTTTTAAATGTGCACCGACCTTGGTTGTGCTAGCCAGAAGTTTACATCGACCATGGTCTATGCTAGTCTTGGATGTGCACCGACCGTTGCTGCGTTGAGAAGTAAACAAGCGTCGACCTTACTGATAACCAAGTCATGAACATGGATAGACTTTACTGCGTTGACATGCGTTGACCATTTGTGTGCTTCGACCTTGACAGCAATGTAGCATCGACTTTTCTTTACTGAGGAATGGCTGTGGTGTCGACACTTCTATAGAAGATGTCGACACTGCTCTTGTAACACCTTCTTTCTTCAGCATGTGCACCACTTCAGCAACTGCACTGACCTGACTGCATGGACTTCTGTGAAACTGTTGCCTTGAATTCATGTTGCCAATGCCTTGATTTCTTACACTTATCAGTGATGGCACAAAGATGTATCTTCTTGCTTATGTTGTCATGACCTGAAATGTATGAATATGTGTTTATTAAATGCAGGTCAGACTTACCAATGAGTCATAGTCAGACATCATCAAAATAATAGAATTAAGCATGTTACACACATGCCCAACATTCTCCCTACACGGAGTCTATACGCTACTCCTACCCTCACAAGGGAACCACGATCTCGAGTCAAACCGTCGATCTAAGGAAGGTCACGGTCACATTGTCGAAAGATCCTATGAAGCCTCTACCGTACGAACTGTCCTCATGGACAGAAGCCACTATGAAAACCATGCTGCCATAACATCCTATCCTAGCTACCTTGAGAAGCCTGACAATGCTGTCGGGAAAGCCTCGGTCTCGCAGTCGAGAAGTCATGCTAAAGTCACCCGGTCAGAACATACTATCCCTACCCTGGGAGAACCACGGCTCGCAATCGGGAACAAAACCCACGGATGACTGAAGTACTCACGCACTAGCACCGACCGGATGCATCCACTGACGTCTTACACCACACCTACTCTCCCTGGCCTGGCCACCTTTCCTGGAGAGTGAGGTAAGGGACTGGGTCGGATGGATCCGGGACGCCTTACACCCCACCACACTCACGCCTGCCTACCTCTCCAAAGAGTGAGGCGTAGTCGCAACAACAACACAAGGACTAGCTAGGGTCACGCCCATCGGTGTGGGTCTACTACCCCTAACCAAGTGTGCACACACATAATATCTGCTCTTAGTCGGGTCCTCTAGTTGGTTTTGCCCCCAGCCGGATCTGGCTGTAAAGACAACGGGCCCTACAGTAACTAGCCTAAAAATAGTCTCATCGGGAACAGCTCTCGACCACGTGGTCGGAACGTGTCGCACTCAGTGAGTAACACTCTCGGCCTAGCCGGTACGTGCACGACACATAGTAAGTTGTGCCAGCGGAGTATTGCTCGGAAGAAGGCCTAACTCACGCACACATGAACCTACGAAATGGCACAGCCCGGTACAGGTAAACCACCTAAGGCCAGTAATGGGAACCAGCGAATGCCCGCCTTCTAACTCACGTGGGAATGGACCCCTGCTATCAATAATCCACAGGGGAAAATACTCCTTACAATACATAAATCTCACAGGGATTGCCCATGATAACTACACAGAAATCCCAGATCATAGAGAATCATGCGGACACCTCTTTGTGAAACCATGTCACATACGGACACCTCCAGGCCTGAAACAGCGGAGCACAACACCCCGGGGCTCAAAGAGACTGGGCAGCCAACCTTCTGGCACCAAGTCCTGGGCGGCTACATCACTGGCCGCCCAGACTAGGGCCACCCTATGCACTGGGTGGCCATTCTCTTGGGTACCCAGTAGGCTCGGTGGCCAACTCATTGGCCGCCCAGACTCGGGCATGACAAGGACCTGGGTGGCCAGGTTGATAGGGCGGCCAGGCCTTTGGCCGCCCAAGCACAGTGCAAGGCGGCCAACAGTATGGCCGCCTGCAGATTGGTACAGAGGAGAAATGAGAGGGTGAAGGGTGGCTAGGGTTCTGGTCGCTTGCAACGTCGGTCGCTAAACCATTGGCCGCCTAGCAGACTGGGTGGCAGGCCTGGCCTGGCCTACTCTAGGGCACACGGCCACTCCCGTGGCCATCCTCTACTTGGTTCCCAGAAACAAACCGAACTCCACGCAAAGTTCGATTCCAAGCCCATTCGCCTCAATGCGAAGAGGAAAACAAGGGGAATCAACCCCCAGACATTCCTACATCTGGGAAACCGCATTCAAACAACAAATCTTGGCCCAGATTGGTCAGAAACCATTGCTCATCCCCGAACATGCATATGCCCAAAACAAGAAAATACTCCTGCTCTCGACCTCACTGCGGCACGGAATCGTAGGGAAAACACGTGGGGAGAGCAGAGATCCGTCCCCCTATCTTTTCTGAAGATTTAACCCACCGAAACCTCGAAGAATCGCCGATCCTTCACACGGTTGACTCCCACGACTGCGATCACCTCCGCCTCGCCATTCACCACACTCCTCAGCTTCATCCCCGCCGCACGCCGCTGTTGCCGCTCCGTCGCACGCCCCCTCATCACCACCGTCGGCCACCAGAGGTGAGAAAGGGAGAGGGAAAGAGAGACATGAGAGTGAGGGAGAGAAGAGACGCGAGAGAGTGTGATGAGAGAATGGAGGGGGAGAGAGGGGGGTTAAAAAGGGTTTTAATTTTTTATTATTTTTTCTATTTTCATTTAGAAAATTCAATAAACCCCAAAAATTCTCGAAAAATAAATTTTGACCCAAAAAATTCCGAAAAAGGTCGGCTGCTGAACACGCCGCCACGGACCCAAAATAACTCACATAGACACCATCTAGGGGTCCAAAAATAATATTCAAGTTCAGAACCCACACGGACACGATCCACAACCCGCGAAAATATGATCCAAAATCCTGGGACGTTATAGTCCTCCCCCTTACAGACATTTTATCCTCGAAATTTGGGACATTGCACAGAACTCATGGGGAAGAACTCACCGAATGGGTAAGATCTCAGGTCGCAGCATAACCACCATACTCTCCACACAACCTTCTCTGAGCAGCACCACCAGACCAATACAACCAATAAAGCCCTCTCGCTTTATCATGCCAATTCACACCGATCCTTAGACCGATTAGGACACACACAAACACATGAGTCTCGCATCACCTCAGCTTCTTTGAAACTCTCAAGGGCACGAACAACATTCAGCACACTCCGCATACGGAGAAAAGCACACGAGTCAAGACGCGACTCTAATCCAAGACTGGGAAAATCCACGCCCAGTAGTCCACTTAGGGCACCAGCTTCCTCAATCGTTGAATGCCGAGTACTCTCTACCAGGATCACAAACTCTCTCCATCCCTAAACAAACACTCACACTACCATCTCGGCTGACTATAACTCTTCGGCAAGCTTCACACAGCTAGCGCTACTCATATCCAGGGTCAACACACCTCAAAGCTCACTGTTAACACCAGTCCCAAGGCCAACGTCTATCGGTCACCATGCATACTCATGAAACACATTACAATTGACCGCCAGAGACTTCACAATTCACAAACCACCTCATACAATAGCCAACCCGAGGGACATGACCCCAGCTGCAGAAAAATCATATGCCAGATGCCGGTCACACACCGACCAAGGATCCTCCGATCAATCTTCTCTCCTGCTTCTCCTGCAAGGCCACCATCGATTCCACTTGGGCACTAGCCACACATCGCTTTGCACCACCTTGGTCCTCTCTGGTCATCCGGCCAATTTCAACTTCTCAAGAGGGGAAAGAACAATGAGGTCACTCGCGCGAACCTCGAATTCCTCAATCCACTAATCCTAGGCGCGCCACCTCCAACTCCTTTCCTAATGACGGGGCCCTGTGGAACGCGCTTTTACTTTTCTTTTATGGATTTGTTATTTATTGGTTTATTGGCGTGCCAGTCACCGGGGGTGACAATTTTATTATGCACTCGATCTGACTTTTAATCAGTCGATTGTGAAGTCCGAGTCGGGACCCGAAGTCCGTCATACCATAAAGGCTATGACGTTAATTACGCCCTTCCTAAGAAGGACAACCCTTGATTAAACGCCAAAAATAGGAGGAAGGTAGCGGCAAAAATAAGACTCAAACGAGAGAGAGGTTGGTTCATCAGCAGGGCGTTAAATGGTCCTGAGTGAAGAAGGATACATCAAATGCGGAGCAATCCGACCGGGCATGTCCCCATTAACTTGGACTATGCCAGATGGGGATAGGAACCACCATGCAGCGGCAGGATGGGATCCGAAAAGATCGGGTTATATCTAACCCGGAATCCGGATAAGGACCGATGCGACATGACACACCCTGTGCAGGCGCGATGTCTTATTGATATCCCCCTTC
>JAHNEJ010002595.1:0-68950 GCA_022559845.1 Amorphophallus konjac | reverse complement strand
TTTGCTGTGGAGCTAACAATATCGGCCAGCCACGAATAACTACAACAGAACTAGCAATTAATGATCTCCCTGTAGCCATGGGTTTTTCGCACGCACTAGCTCTTTAGCTCTTAACATCTTATCAACCTGATATATATATATAGTAGTCAGATTCCATGTGTTTTTAGAGCACATTTGGAAACCCAATATTCCAATTATTGGAATCTCACGACTTTCCAAAATTGTCTCCAAATGTCCCAATGTCTCACCTGCACTTTTGTCTCAACGGATTTTCAAAACTGTGAGAGAGGTTGGCACACCTACATAATCCAACAGAAGCTGGTCTGCTTTTAGGCTATGATTGATTCGAGGGGGATTCTTTGTTTGGAATCTCCGTCCCCCTAAGCCTTTTCAGATGGGTCAATATATCATCAAGTATTCAAAAGTCAAGATTACGACTTACGAGGTGCGATTAGAAAATCCTCATATATAATCTCCCACAACCCATTTTTTCTTTTTCTATTGGATTATGAGAAGAATCCATAATTCCATCGAGTTTCCAAATGCATCCTCAGGGTCTCGATGGATTTGGAAATTCTCCTCCAAAAACCATCCTTATAAAAATGAGAATGCACCATGAAAAGATAAAATAGATGTCCGAGGTACAATATGGGTAATTAGTGTCTCCTATAATTGTTTTCAATAATCTATATATTAAATAAGATTAATGTTTAACGAAATGTAGGGCCAAAATCAACACTAGTCTGCACGGAGTGTGAGAAAAGGATTTTCAAGAATCCCCGAATTCCTATATATTAGGTTTCCAAATGCACACTTAATTAATCTCTCTCTCTCTCTTCAATGACGAGAAGGGTGAGGAGAAGAGTGCCAAAGTCACAATGAAAGAGTAGGAATTCATAAAAGAAGAATGCTAAGGTGCTGCGCTAGTGGTACTAGTAGTCTTTGCCACACTCTCCTAATTGGTACAAGGCAGTTCCAACCCCCCCCCCCCTAAAAAAAAGAAAAAAAAGAAAAATTGGTACAACGGAGTGGGGCTCATACACTCGTTAATTATCTCCATATTTATTTGTCCTTGTTGACGAAGAGAGAAAATATGATTATAATGAAAATAATTAAGAGAGAAAATAGTATTTTAAAAAAGTATTATTTTAATAAGAAGAGTTAATGAATGTGTGAATCCCACTCTATTGTGTTTGGAAGGTTGTTAGAGAATAGTCCCGTATTGAAAACGGGTTAAAATATAATGTTATTATAATTGTGGTGCCCTCTTCACTTAACACCTTATGGTTTTGAGTTGGATGGCTCAATCTAATAAATTCTAACATGGTATCAGAGCTCATGGTTAAGATTTGGGCCGCACATTCTGTATTTGTCATGGTTCATGTGACAAAGAATAATCCCGTATTAAAAACGGGTTAAAATATAATGTGATTATAATTGTGATACCCTCTACACTCAACACCTCAAAAAGAGGGACAGTTCTATCGAAAAAAATGATGATGGAATTGACCAGGCAATGGATCAAATACGTGTTTTCATCAGGTGGAACTGACTAGGCAACGGATCAAATACTTATTTTACCGGAGGAAGCTAGTAAAAGGTCCCTTGTAAAAAATGGGGATTAGTAACATGATCACCTTCTCTAATATAATTTTCTAACACACCCACCATTGAAAGTCTCAAAAGCACCCTCTCTAGCTATATTTTCTGTCAAATTTGGTCACAACCTTTGGTGTGACAAACTGAATCTTAATTAACATTTCTACATGCATCTTCAGTCCCCAGTGGGAACTCGTTGAAGCTCATCCATCGTTATGGCCCCTGCTCCCCTTCCGCCGTTAGCCTCCCGAATGGCGAAGAGATCCTTGGCCAGGACTCGCAGAGGGCTGCTTACCTCCAAAGCCAAGTCAATCTCACCAACACAGGAGGCAACAAAAGTATGGATGCTCTACAGGCATCCTTGGAGACCACATCCCTTCCCTTACTCAGTGGCAGGACCCTCTACAGTAGTGGCTACATCGTGACCATCGACCTCGGCACGCCCACCAGGACCCAGACCGTCCTAATCGACACCGGCAGCAATGTGTGTTGGGTCCAGTGCGAGCCCTGTCGGAAGTGCTATGACCAGAGAGAACCCAAATTCGAACCTGCCACCTCGAGTTCCTACCGCAACGTTACATTCAATGCTCTACCATGCACCAGCCTCCCCCCGGCTTTAGGAGCTCTGCTGGCAACACCTACATCTACCACGTCGCCTACGCCGACTCCTCGAGCACCACCGGGTTCCTCGCCACCGAGACGCTGAGGCTTGGTCAGACTGGCAGCGTGGTCGACAATTTCGTGTTCGGGTGCGGCCATATCAACGTGGGGCCGAACTTACGTGGATTCGCCGGCATCTTTGGTCTCGGGCGCGGTTTTCACTCGCTGGTGAGCCAGACATCTGGCCGTCTTGGAAACGCCTTCTCCTACTGTCTTCCCACCGTGGACAGTGGTGTGGGTCATCTGACCTTAGGCCGAAGAATGGCACCGCCACCCATCCACACGCCCATGATACCTGGTCCACGCGGCTGTACTACGTCGAGCTATTAGGAATCAGCGTCGCCGGGAAACGACTATCCCTGTCGCCGGCGATCTTCGGGAGCATTGGCGCCATCATAGACTCTGGAACGATCATCTCCCGCCTTCCGCCAATTGCATACATGGCGCTCCGTACGTCCTTCCGCAATGGCATGGTGAGGTACCGACAGGCTCCACCCGTCAGGCTTCTAGACACCTGCTATTCCATCACCACACAAGATTTCCCATCTCCTGAGATAATGCTCCACTTTAGGGGGTCCGACATCATGCTTAGGTTTCCGCAGGTGTTCTTTGCTCCAACCGCCTCAATATTTTGCCTGGCATTCACTCCAACCACAAGTGGTGAACATGGTGCAATCATTGGGGCCATCCAACAACGGGGGACAGAGGTGATCTATGACATCGGCAATAGTAGGATCGGGTTCTTGCCTGAATCTCATTGCTAATGATCATGCACGTAGCAAGTTTGCAACGCTGGTGCAACCATAACATGTGATCTTGTTCGCATTTGTATGTGAACAAGCTAAACAATACTGATCGTATACTCAAATAAAATCCTAGCTGGGTGGTCATTGTCTAGTCATTTGTATCGGAGCTCTTGGAGAATCTAGACTCATAAGTATAGCATTTTCATTACAACCTGCTCACAGTAGGAGAAAGATTAATATATAGTGCGTACCATGAATGATTGATGGAATTGACTTTATTGCAATATCCATCTTAATTTGATGGATTCAAATAGGGGAAAACCTTTGTTAGCCGAACAGATGGCCAACCCAAGTGAAGCAAACAAAAAGAAAGAAAAAGAGGTTCAATGTATAGAAAATGAGTATTGATGTGACTCGATGTTTTTTGTTAAAAATACCGCTCACTCAATCTCAAAATTTTTTAACTCGCACAAAAATTAAGAGTAAAGAGCACATAGTGGCAAGTACAGGTCGAATACAGAGTGTTTAGAATTTTAAAGTTGAAAATCTTATGTTTTTAAAAAAAAATCATGAAGTGATTGTTTTGACTTTAAATTGTAAAATTACATAAAATAAATCTATCTAAAGAAATCTGGAGGGTTAAGAGAGGGAAATATAGAGACAGAGGAAGAAGAAACGGAGAGAGAATCACACCAACTATTTTTATTAATTGAAATAAAAGAGTTTTACAATAGTGCCAAGAAACTAAAAATTACGATTCACAAAATAATTAAATAAAATTAAAACTAAAGACTTAGGGAAGAGGACTGATAAGTGTGTATTTTTACATCTTAATTCATGATTCTACACACTTTTATGAGCTTAAATAATAATAAATATACATTTCTCACACTTATTGTTGATTTAGACTCAAATGATTAATTTTCTGAAATTAAATATTTTAATAATGATTTTTATGTATTTATGCAGGCACTCGGTACGAGGAAAGCTCCAAGAAACAAAGAAAAAGAAAAAAAGAAAGAAAGAAAATAAAATAAAAATATATGTTGAACTGAGCCAGAAACCCAAGAAGTTGTTCAAAAAGAAAAGAAAAAAAATTAGAAAAATAAAATAAAATTATTTGATATTTTTTTAGAATTTTCTAACGATATACTAGATTTATATATAGATATATATATATATATATATATATATATATATAATAAAAAAAAATTTCAAACCCGCCCCCCCCTTCCCGCCTTCGCCGCCGCGCGCGAAGCGTAACGGGCGACGAGGTCGGCGAAGGGCGAATGGGGGCGGGGGTCGGGCGGCATGGCGAAGGTCGGCGGGGGCCAGCGTCCACGCGTCAACCTGCGGCAGGCAGGTTCAAGGCATGGGCGGGCGCACGCGCCCAAGAAGGCCACGCGGAGAACGGCAGGCATGGGTGGTTGCACCGGGCGGGTCCACGCGGCGGAAGAAAGAGGAAGGCGCGGCGGCAGGCGCGTTGCGCCGGCAGAGAGAGAAAGAAAGAAAAGAGAGAGAAAGGAAGAGAAAGGAGGGCCAGAAAAAATATTAAAAAAATTCCATAAAATGGAAAACGTGTGCAAAACATGTTAGCACACAAATTGGGTCAAAATAGCAGCCATTTGGTTGATTCACATTGGCAAAATATTCACACTATCTAAGGTGTTATATGTAACCCTATATAAAGGGCATTCATTTGTAATGGAGAAAGAGTGAAGGAGAGAGGTTAGCTTAGGAGTAGGAAGCTATGAATTGCTAAGAGTTCTTTGTGTTCTTGAAGTTATTTCATGTTGGCCTTAGTTTGGTTTCATAAGGTGTTGTTTGTAAGATCATTTGATGAAAAAGTTGTAAGTTGAATTTGTTTTAATGAAAGTTTGATTTGAGCATTCAGTCTTTTCGTATTCTAATATTTGTTGTTGTGATCCCTATTTCAAATTCTTATCTTCATGAAAGTTGTTCATTTTTAAGTGTTCTTCAACTTCTCTTTTCATCATTTCTTCCAATTCTCTCTAGCTTAGAAGTTATTTCCAGTTTACTTAAGTGTTGTCCTATGTAATTGCTATTCATCCGTGGTGATACCTTCTGCCATTCTTCATTTTGAAGTCTTTCCCATCTTAATTTTACTCTGAGTTCTTCATGAAAGTTGTTCCTTACTTGTAGATCTAAGTTTTGTTCTTCTACCACTTCTCCAAATTCTGCTTATTTTGTGTGTTAGAATTAATTTTTCAACGTTCTGATTTTTGCTCTGTTACTGTTCATCCGAACCAATAGGTCATAGTTTTTCAAGTTTTTATTATCTTCCTTTCATTTTATGTTTCTGTGTTCTTCATAAAAGTTCTTCATCTTTTTATTCTTACAACTTTCATTTAGTTCACTTTGTCTAATTCCTTCTACATTTCAAATTATTCTTTGCCTTCCAAACCTCTATTTCAATAGATTTCTGTTGTAATTGCCACTTGAGTTTCCACTTGTGTTTTGTTTCAATTTCAATCCAAACATTTTCTTCACGGTTTCATCACACATACCCAAAGTGGTAAGTCTTATTCAAATCATCTCATGGCGTCGACTTCCAAGGCGGAGCGATCTTCATCAAGGCTCGGCGTGGAAACGACGGCATTCTTCAATCAATTGGCTAAATTTCCTTTACTTATATCTTGTCATTTAAAGTTGTAATTTCAATTTCTTTAGTGATAATCGCACTCCACAAATAAAATTTGATTTTCCAAACATAAGGGTATTTCCAACTTGAACTAAAATCAACTTCTCTCCCCGTGGGATCGACCCGTATTCACCACTGTACTCGTATTTTCAAAAATCATTCGAGTGAGTGAGTACGGTTATAAAATTTGAAATTTGTGTGCACGCATTTTAAACGACGACTGTCGAGCGCATCAAATTTTTGGTGCCGTTGCCGGGGAGAGAAATTATGTTGATAGTTGGATATTCTTGTGTTTGGTGTATATATGTGAATATTAATTTTACTCTTTTTACTTGTGCAGGAAAAAGAAAAAAAAATTCGAAAATCAAAGAAAGAGGAAGATCGGACCTGAAATCCTCAGAAAATGAAGTGTCGTTAAAAGCCCGGAAGCATCGCTAAAGGGCAGAAACGTCGGAACATGTTCTATTTTTCCAATTTCTGAAAAATCTTTACAAAAATTTGAAAAAATTCTTGAAAACTCTATAAAACTCCAAAAAAAATCAAAACAAAAGAAATTTTTATACTGGCTACATAGGTTCATTAATTAAAAACAAAAAAATACTTGCACCAAAATCTAAAAAAAAAATCATTTCAAGATTAGAAACCACACATCATGTTTAGGACATGCATCATTTAGCATAGAATTTTTCTTTGTTTAATTTCTGTCATTACATTTTGAAGATTGCGAGGGGCAAGGTACGTTCTACTCACCATATTCTGGCATTCATTTTGCATAAAGAACCCCTTGTTTAAAATTGTGGTGTGTATTTTCATTTCAAATACTTAAGGGTAACACCCCTAACAACATAAGGTGGGGATTTCATCACCCTCCCTTAGCCCATAAACCACACTACCCTTGCATATCTGCATGAACTACGCATAAATAAAAGTCAATAAACGTTGGCTTTAGGATCACACTGTGGTTCTTGTGTTATTTGGGTTTACTCTCATATGAAAATCGGTGCCTAAGGCAAGATGGTCGGACGGCAAACGCCTTAAGCGGGCTAGTGGTTTGGCATAATAAGGTCCCTACGAAAGTAGGGGGAACCTCCCACTTCCCCACCCCTTACCTGGCTGGTGGTCATGTTGAGGGTAAACTTAAGTCTCACGTTAATCACTATGTGAAACCCTACTTATAGGTCTATGTCACATCTAGGTCATTGGATAATTGTGTGTTAATTTGTTTGTGTTTGCATAAAATTTTTTAAAAAATAAAAATTAAACCCACGCCTATGCTGAAGCACTTTATTCCTTCTACTTACAATCCCTCAACCTGTATTCCACTCCCTGACATTCTTGTTGATCAATATGAAATTCGCCCTAGTCTCATCCAGATGCTCCCATCTTTTTATGGGAATCTCAATGAAAATCCTTATAGGCATCTACATGATTTTCTAGAAGTTTGCTCCCTGATCAAAATTCAAAATTTTAATGATGATGCCCTTAAGTTGAACTTATTTCCATTCTCATTGAAAGATAAAGCAAAATGTTGGTTAAGGAGTTTTGGAAAAACTATCAGGACTTGGGATGCTATACATTTAGAATTTTTGAAAAAATTTTACCCCATAGGCCAAACCAACATGATGAGAAGGGCGATTACAGGATTTACTCAACGTCCGGGAGAGCAAATTCATGAATCGTGGGAGAGACTGAAGGATTTGATAAGTCAATGTCCACACCATGGGTTGCCCAAATGGCAAATTATATTTGCATTTTATGAGGGGTTATCCGATTATGATAGGTAAATGGTGGATATATATTGTGGAGGGGCATTTTTGAGCAAAAGTGAAGATGAGGCGTATGATCTATTTGAGATTTTGAGTGAAAATTCGATAAATCGTGCCTCCATCTCATCTCATCAACAATTCGTAGACATGTCAAACAGGCGGAAAACCCAATCCACACTTTCACGGAAGTGTGTGAATTCTGTGCCAGTCTCACTCACCATGTGAGTGAATGTCCTACTATAGCCCGACTATCTCCAGTCATCCAAGCACAGGTCCAAAATGCCTTAGGATTCTCTTAGCTTAAGCATGTTACAGATGATTATAATCTTGGCTGGGGTAATCACACAAATTTACCTTGGATGGATCCATCATTTCAAGCCCATCTGTCTGAATTTTCACCCCCAGCAGCCCACGAGCAGCCCCTGTGTCCTCAACTTCAGCTCAACTCATCTCACCCAGATTTCGGATTCAACATTGATACTAGGGGTGATTCACCGGGCCACTATTTTGAACCTCAAATCATGTACTCTCAATCTACTTATCAACCTTCTCCTTCAACATTACATCAACCCCCTCAATATGTGAATGATGATGATGATGATCTTCTGCCTGTCACAATGGCTCCAGATATCACTATTGGGACTGAGGGGGAGTGCGCAAGTAATACCTTGATGACGGGAGGAAAGGAAGAAGGGGGTGGCTTCAAGGATAATGATGATTGTATCACCCCATTCTACGAATGTTTTGAGATTGAGATAAGTGCTGTAAAAGATAACGGCCCAAACAACTCAATTGAGGAAATCAATAATGAGGAGGATTACTTTATTAGTAACAATAGTATTGATTTAATGAAACAAAATTCTGAATATCCTCCTCCTTTGGAAGAACACGATGATGGGGCCTTATTAAAAAAGTTTACATTTCATCTACCGACCCCATTTTTGGAAAATTCGAGTGATAATTCTCAGTTGAGTGAGGAGTGTGATGAGTGGCCCGTCTTAGAGAACTTCACATTTGATATGACCTCTGATGAAAGGGCCGGGCTAGAATCATTTACATTTCCTCCATCCACCCCATTGTTGGACAATTTGGTTAACAATCCTCAGATGAGTGAGGGGTATGATGACGGGGTTTCATTAGAAAATTTTAAATTTGATCTAACCCCTGAGGCCTATCCAATGACATCTGAATCTGTGGATGAGTTAGTGCTTCCTTCTACTTTTCCCCTTTCAGTTGAGCCTCTCCAATTTGAGATTCTCGGACCTGAGGAGGATGTGCCAACCACATTCATCTTCAATTTACCTTCCTCTCAGGACGATAAATTGATCAATGCTCTTAAAGTTCATGAGGCTGTTACTGAAAGAAACGTGGCTAAGGATGACAATCCTGTTCCTAAGCTACCAGGCCCTAAACAAGTATCCATGGAGGAAGTCATTCCTAAAGGGTTAGTCAGGAAGGACGATACAGGCGAAGGGGATCAAGGGATTGATATGGTGCAAGGGTTCCACCTCGATCTTGACAAATTAGACATTAATCATTTCTGGATCCCTACAGCTGAAAACTGGCTCGCACACAGGGTTAATGTTACAAACAATCATGTGCGAGTCCTACCTCTTTCTAGCCCCGGTCCATACATGGTTACTCTTGTCTCTCAATGGATTAAGGGCTGGAATTTGAAGGAAGACAAGATCACGTGGTGGCTCATTCTGAATGCCACGCGTTGGTTAATGAGTTACATTGCGTCTGGCTGAAGACGTTAAATTTAGCGCTTTTTGGGAGGCAGCCCAACATCTTCATAGTTTGGTGTGCAAATAAATGGCTTCTTAGGAGACAACCTAAGTGAATTCTGTGTGGTACTCAATTGTTTTGGGAAGCTAGATGTGTTTAGGGATTCGAGAGACCAGGACAACAGAGAACCAAGCAAAAAGCATTTTATTCAAACTCTCAACAACAGGAACAAACAAACAAAGAGATTACATCAGGATTCTAGAGGGTGTTCCTCAACGCCGATCAGTGGGGGCAGCAAAGAAGCTATTGACACGAAAGCCACGCTCTCGTGCTCTTCGATAGCGCTCCTCGCCATCCTTCAGCCATTGATCGGCAAGGCCGAGACTGGTCCTCAATTCAAAAACTTGGGCCTCCAGGGCCCTCTTCTCTTCTTTCTCGGCCAATCTCTTAGCTTTCTCTCTGTCTCTATCCCTTTCTCTTTCAGCCCGTTCTCTCTCTCTGTCTTCTCTTTCCAGCTGAAGGGTAATCCTCAGCTCCACAGCGTCCCTAGAAGAGTCCTCATCAGGACGACGCTGTAGTTCCTTCTCCAGCTCAGTTATTCTCGCTTCCTGCTGGGTGGTAAGCACGAGCGCCTCCTGTGTTTCCTTCTCCTGCCATACATTAATCTCAGGCAAATAGCAATGCTTGCACAAGAGATTTTAAATAGTGAAACCCTCACCTGTGCAGAAAGCATCCCTTCTGCCTCCGCAGCTCGTTGCGTGGCATGAGCAAGCTACTCATGGAGTAGATCTAACTCTATAGTAGGAATCCATAGGCTGGAAGAAACACCATCTGCCCCCATCGCAGATGAAACTGCATCGAGCTGGGCACGCTGTAACACATATGAGATGACATTAAGTGGATAGCGTCGTGAATCTCAAATCATACCTGGGATGAATACAAAACACTTACTGATGAACCGAGAGCCGCTCGGGTGTCACTCAACTCTTGCTCAGTGTCCGCCAGACGAGCTCATAAGTTCATTATTATAGTATCACGGGCATCCTACAGGTTATGACTTATGAGTTCACACAAACAAAAAAATCAAAAACAAACCAATGAAAGAAATGAAAAAGACAAAAACATGGTTTCTTAACCTCTATAAGCCCTCCAGGCTGGAGCCTCTTTACATACATTGCCCTATAAAGGCGTAGGTAATCCTCGCTGTCTTGTGCTTCAGATTCCACGAGCGTGCCACCCCTTTGCCAGTCTTCATATTGTTCAGGGAAGCGCACCCTCCAATCGACATAGGTTGCCGGTCCCCGAGTCTGCTTTCCGACGCTGGGAGATATGGTCATATCCACCCATTCCTGGGCCAGCCCTAGGGTCCTCATAGCTAATCTCAGTCTGAGGGGCTCGATTTCATTCAAGCAATGGAGCCAGAGGTCCCGTCCAAATCGGGCGCGGCTTCCAGTAACCCACGGTTGGTCAACATCGACTATTTTCAAGAAAGGCCTCCAATTCACCTTTGATGGGTTGTACGCATCTTCTTGATTAGCTAAAAAATGATGATCAAACAAAACAAACCAAAGAAAAGGGAGAAAAAGGTATCATACCATCGCTGTAGAGAACTCTTGCAACTCCTACCTTACCACCATCAGTTGATAGGATAGAGGTGTTGTACTCATGATGGGTTGCCACCGTCTAGCAAGCGGGACCGTTAGTGGCCGGCAGTGACGAGCTCTCCCCATTGGAAGGTAATAGTAGCTCCATAGCTACACCATCATGTGTCATTAATATCAACAAATTCAAGAAAAAAGGGCATAAAACAAAACAACGAAAACATTCTTTACCTGGATGAAGGGCGTAAACCCACTGAGTGTCATCTCTCGGTCTGCCCTTTGTGACAAACCTGTAAACAAATGAGCCAATATGGCAGCACCCCAGGCGTATTGTCCTACTCTCTCCAGGTCTACAAGCAGCTCTAAGAAGCGACAGTGGATACTGTCGCCCTTGGAGCCCAATAGCAACTTGCCCAAAAGAAAGAGGAGGAACCTCCTAAGATCCATGTTAGTCCTCTCCCAGTTGCTGGTGTCCACACAATATACCGCACGGGCACCTCTTTCTGCCCTTTCCATAAATTCTTCAAGGGATTCGTCATCACGAGGACGCGTGTCAGTAAGCCCTAATGCCTCCATGATCGATGCCTTGGCTACTGACCTGTTCTTCCTGCCGTCTAATTCCATCCCCAATAGCTTGTGGGCACCTTCTCGATAGTCCGCGTAAGTAACGCCAGTCACTGCTTCCCCATCTACTTTGAGGCCCATAATCCGGACCATGTCTTCCAGGCTGGGTACCATGTGTCCCCACGACATCAAGAATGCCCGACTCGTCGGGTCCCATCTTTCACGTAGTGCTTGGATCAGGGCAAGATCGAGCTTGATAGGCTCGATTCTGAGAAAGGCCCCAAATCCCATCACATCTAATCTCGCCTTCTGGAAGTCCGGGAGACCTCGATAGGCCACCACTACCAGCTCCCACGATATGTGCGATCTCATCACATTCTGCACATACACACGAAGTGAGAAATGGGAGCTTTGCAAAGGAATATAGGAAACGAAAGGAATGCAAGGAGTCACTTACAGGTTGTGGTAGGGTCCTCTCCCTTAGTTGTCCTTCGACTTCTAAGAATCTCCTGGAACTGCTACCCGATCTACTCCTCTTCGAGGAGCGAGAGGACTCACCTTCGGCTCTGAAGCTAGATTCACCCTCCATTCTAAAATTGAGCAACACTCACTACTTCCTTTTCCAACCTTTCACTCCTCAACTCTACTCTCTCGACTTCGATGTTCCCAAGTCGAGTGGAAGGGAGATATTTATAGGATTGGAGAGACGGTGATCGGCATCTATCCCTGTCACCTTTAGCAACAGCCTTGGCGACAAGTCCCCCTCCTTTTACTCTCGCGCCCACTCTACCATGTGGCGTGACCGAGTCGGAGGCATGCTTTATTGACTTTTTGGCCCAAAGTTTCCATGTGTTCATTGTCCCGTTGTGACTGCTTTTCGCATACACATGAAATAGGGGGACATTTCTGCGGGAAATCCGGATCCGTGACCCATTGTTGAAATCGGTGGTTGATTCCCTTTGAAACTCATGGACACGATGAATTCTACTCTTTGTCTGGAACTAACCGGCTTCTTCGGAGGCACCCAAGTTTTTAGTGTGTTTTTATTTTGTAGGGAATACCCGATCAGTTGGGGGGAGAGAGGAGATTACGTACTCTACTGCTCAGCTACGCCAAGCCGTCACACGCCACAATGTTCGAAGCCCACCTCTATCAGGTTGTCCCGTTCCTTCATACGCTTCTCATCTACATTGTTCTATTATGCTCTATTGTTTATGTCATTGAGGACAATGTCATTTAAGTTGGGGGGACAGGAAATCATGTTGCATTCATATAAAATTTTCACCCAATTTTTGCCCAAATTTTTTTTTACCCTTCCCTTACAGTACATCCCCATTTGGAGTTTCTTGATTCATGTCTCATGAAAAGTAATTCTGGAATAGAAACGACTAGGGAAAAGGATGATGGACAATTTATTAATCTAGCTTTGGAAAACTGATTTAAGAATCTCTTTAAAGTTCATGTGCACTTTAGAAAAATACAATCACGTTGCACGCTAATGAAACAAGAAGGACAAGCCTTCTGCTATTTTAGACAGACTGTCTGATATTCTGCACTTTCTGAAAAAGAGATCTTTTACAAAGCTTTCTGCCATATAAAATTATGAGGAAAATAAAAATACCATGAAAAATGCTCCGATTCTGAGTAACCGGGCCTACTTCACCTAAGACTTGTTGAGGTTCGCGTCAAAAGGAAAAGGGAACTTTGATATGTGGAACTGGGCCTACTTCACCTAAGACGTGTTGAGGTTCGCGTAAAATAGTGAAGGGTAGTGCGGCATCATGTGTGTAAAGAAAAAAAAAAGAGAAACAGAAAAAAAAAAGAAAATATAGTGATCCCAAAAGGGACATAGCAATAAGGCAGACAAAAAGCTGTTATGCTTAATTCTCTAAGTAAGAAGTGCAGAATTGAATGGCATTTGTTCGGAATATCAACTGGAGGACGCAATTGTCTCTACTGTGGACTTAACATTACACGTGCACAAGTGCTACTGAATTTTGATTAGATTCTTGATCATGTACCTGAATTTCTGACATAAGGCTAGTCTGTGGTAATTACTCCAGATTCCTGATCTTTAGTTGACTCTATGAAAGATGATCTGGAAATAAAGCATGAATATTTTCAACTCTTATTAGTCCTGAAATTTTTCATTAACTGCATTGCTAAGGGACTAGCAATGAGTAAGTTGGGGGGTGTGATAAGTGTGTGTTTTTACATCTTAATTCATGATTCTACACACTTTTATGAGCTTAAATAATAATAAATATACATTTCTCACACTTACTGTTGATTTAGACTCAAATGATTAATTTTCTGAAATTAAATAGTTTTAATAACGATTTTTATGTATTTATGCAGGCACTCGGTAAGAGGAAAGCTCCAAGAAACAAAGAAAAAGAAAAAATAAATAAAGAAAATAAAATAAAAATATATGTTGAACTGAGCCAGAAACCCAAGAAGTTGTTCAAAAAAAAAGAAAAAAAATTAGAAAAATAAAATAAATTATTTGATATTTTTTTAGAATTTTCTAACGATATACTAGATATATATATAGATATTAAGATATATTATATATATATATATATATATTATAAAATAAAAAAAATTCAAACCCGCCCCCCCCTTCCCGCCTTCGCCGCCCGCGCGAAGCGCACGGGCGACGAGGTCGGCGAAGGGCGAATGGGGGCGGGGGTCGTGGCGGCATGGCGAAGGTCGGCGGGGGCCGCGTCCACGCGGTCAACCCACGGCAGGCAGGTCAAGGCATGGGCGGCGCACACGCCCAAGAAGGCCACGCGGAGAACGGCAGGCATGGGCGGTGCACCGGCGGGTCCACGCGGCGGAAGAAAGAGGAAGGCGCGGCGGCAGGCGCGTTGCGCCGGCAGAGAGAGAAAGAAAGAAAAAGAGAGAGAAAGGAAGAAAAAGGAGGCCAGAAAAATCTGAAAAAAATTTCATAAAAATGGAAAACGTGTGCAACATGTTAGCACACAAATTGGGTCAAAATAGCAGCCATTTGGTTGATTCACATTGGCAAAATGTTCACACTATCTAAGGTGTTATATGTAACCCTATATAAAGGGCATTCATTTGTAATGGAGAAAGAGTGAAGGAGAGAGGTTAGCTTAGGAGTAGGAAGTTATGGATTGCTAAGAGTTCTTTGTGTTCTTGAAGTTATTTCATGTTGGCCTTAGTTTGGTTTCATAAGGTATTGTTTGTAAGATCATTTGATGAAAAAGTTGTAAGTTGAATTTGTTTTAATGAAAGTTTGATTTGAGCATTCAGTCTTTTCTTATTCTAATTATTTGTTATTGTGATCCCTATTTCAAATTCTTGTCTTCATGAAAGTTGTTCGTTTTTAAGTGTTCTTCAACTTCCCTTTTCATCATTTCTTCCAATTCTCTCTAGATTAGAAGTTATTTACAGTTTACTTAAGTGTTATCCTATGTAATTGCTATTCATCCGTGGTGATACCTTCTGCCATTTCTTCATTTTGAAGCATTTCTCATCTTAATTTTACTCTGAGTTCTTCATGAAAGTTGTTCCTTACTTGTAGATCTAAGTTTTGTTCTTCTACCACTTCTCCAAATTCTACTTATTTTGTGTGTTAGAATTAATTTTTCAACGTTCTGATTTTTGCTCTGTTACTGTTCATCCGAACCAATAGGTCATAGTTTTTCAAGTTTTTTATTGTCTTCCTTTCATTTTCTGTTTCTGTGTTCTTCATAAAAGTTCTTCATCTTTTTATTCTCTACAACTTTCATTTAGTTCACTTTGTCTAATTTTTTCTAGATTTCAAATTATTCTTTGCCTTCCAAACCTCTATTTCAATAGATTTCTGTTGTAATTGCCACTTGTGTTTCCACTTGTGTTTTGTTTCAATTTCAATCCAAACCTTTTCTTCACGGTTTCATCACACATACCCAAAGCGGTAAGTCTTATTCAAATCATCTCATGACGTCGACTTCCAAGGCGGAGCGATCTTCATCAAAGGCTCGGCGTGGAAACGACGGCATTCTTCAATCCATTGGCTAAATTTCCTTCACTTATATCTTGTCATTTAAAGTTGCAATTTCAATTTCTTTAGTGATAATCGCACTCCACAAACAAAATTTAATTTTCCAAACATAAGGATATTTCCAACTTGAACTAAAATCAAACTTCTCTCCCCGTGGGATCGACCCGTATTCACCACTGTACTCGTATTTTCAAAAATCATTCGAGTGAGTGAGTGCGGTTATAAAATTTGAAATTTGTGTGGCACGGCATTTTTAAACGACGACTGTCGAGCGCATCAAGGACGTAGCCATGAAGATGTCGTCGTCCTCTTTGAGCCTTTGAGTGCAGCTCACACCAAGAGATGATGCCGCCGTGGAAGAGGATTCTAGAGAGAGGATGTAGAGAGAGAGAGCTAGAGAGGCAAAGAGAGAGAGATAGCGATGGGGGTATAGAAAATAGTGGAAGGAGAAAAACTAGAAAACAGTGGGAGTGTGTGGGTAGTGAATAGGTTGGAGGAGACAAATGAATAAGAGAAAGAGAAGAAATAGAAGAAAAAGGTGGTGGGAGGAGAAGTAAAGAGCATGTAGTGGCAAGTACCAGTCGAATCTACGGAGAGTTTAGAATTTTAAAGTTGAAAATCTTAACTTTTAGAAGAAAAATCATGAAGTGGTTGTTTTGACTTTAAAATTTAAAATTACATAAAATAAATCTATCTAAAGAAATCTGGAGGGTTAAGAGAGGGAAATATCGAGAGAGAGGAAGAAGAAATAGAGAGAGAATTACACCAACTATTTTTATTTATTGAAATAAAAGAGTTTTACAATAGTTCCAAGAAACTAAAAATTACAATTCCCAAAATAAAATTTAAATAAAATTAAAACTAAAGACTTAGGGAAGAGGAAGTAGCCATGAAGATGTCGTCGTCCTCTTTGAGCCTTTGAGTGCAGCTCACACCAAGAGATGATGCCGCCGTGGAAGAGGATTCTAGAGAGAGGATGTAGAGAGAGAAAGAGGTAGAGAGGGAAAGCGAGAGAGAGATGGCGATGGGGGTATAGAAAATAGTGGAAGGAGAAAAACAAGAAGACGTTGGGAGTGTGTGGGTAGTGAAGAGGTTGGAGGAGACAGATGAATAAGAGAAAGAGAAGAAATAGAAGAAAAAGGTGGTGGGAGGAGAAGTAGGAGGAGAACGGTGGATGTGTAAACGGTGGGGGAAGAAGAAAAGAAGAAGAACTTGCAGCCAGTGGAGAAGAAGAAAGAGAAGGGAAAACCGTGTAGACAGAGCAGGGAAAGAAGAAGAAAAGAAGAAGTTTGCACGAGGAGGAAGGAGAAAGAGGAGGAAGAGGAGAACAGAGCAGCAACTGAGAGGACGGAAAGAGGAGAAGAGGGAGAGAAGAGAGAACAGACGGGAGAAGATCGGAGCGGCGAAGAGAATAGAGGAGGAAGGAGAAGACGGGAAGAGAAGAGAGGGCCGAGGTTTGTGCTTGGGGAGAATAGGAAGAGAAGAAGTTGGTGTGGAGGTGCAGGGAAGTAAAAGGAGAAGATGAAAAGGAATTGCAGGAGGCTGGAGGAAGCAGGTGAAAGAGGAAGAAAGAGATGGGAAGAATAGAGCCTCCGGTGGAAGAGGAAAAAGGAGAAGAAAGAGGGAAGAATGAGAAGTAGACAGAGGATGAGGAGAGGGAAGAAGAACTTTTTTCTTGTGCAACCTTCATGAGCCTTTTATAGGTAGAGCCCTCACCACCTTCGAAACCACTAAACAGCCAGGACTTAACCCATGCAAACCTCGCTTGTTCGTAAACCAACGTGAAGCTTTCCCGTGCATCTCACGACACCTGCTATCCTTCATGAACAGGGGCACCGCCATCCTTGTTTGCCAACAAACAGGGCTCTGCGCCAATACGCCACTTTCCTCGTTGCCAACCCAGGCCATACGCGTCACCTGCAAATGCGACGTCTCCTTTCCACGAACGGCATGTTAGAACGAGGAAACCTTCACATGCCAATGCGACACCCTCCCAATTTCCTTCTTCACGCATGCGCACGACCCTACTGGTTTTTTCCTTCTCATGCATGCACACACCGCATGCAATGGCTTGCGATGCCTTCGCCTATCCTTCTCACTCAAGCCCACCTCCATCGAGACACAGCTTCTTTGCCGCATGCCACTTGAAGACACCATGCAAACGCGATAACGGAGACATGTCACTAGTCAAATTGGCATCAAACAGTTGGGACTCCCTTTACAAATTGGTGTCCACTTGGTAGGACTCCATTTCTTCTGCCTGACATGCAAACACATAAAATATAATAAAATATTTATTGAACCTTATAAAAATATTATTACAATAAAATTAAATAATCATGTAATTATTTATTTTTCCATGTATCTCAAATCCCCATAATATTTTATGCATCAAAATTTAATTAATTTCATGAAAGTTCAAATTTAATGTGAGACTGAGATTCACTAAAAATATTGCAAAATTATTTATATTAAAGTCTAAAAATAATATGTGTAACATAAATAAACATATAAAATTAATCACTAAGTATGAAATGTAGTGAGTCCTGCTAGTGACGGAGTGGACACCCTCCCCCTTTGCAAGGGCGATGTCCTGGCTTCATTACCTGGTTTAAAAATCCGTATCAAAAAAATATGAAATGCAGTGGGCATATGACACATTTGGGATAATAGAGCAAAAACACTAAATGCATAGTGAATTTTATAGTAGTTCGACCAACCCCAAAATCTACATCCACTCCTACAAGTTCTCTATTAGAAATGAATCTAATGTAGGACAAGCTAAGATACTATATGTATGCTGGCAGATGTCGTGAAAATAAATTTAATTAATATGCATTAATTTCCAATACAAAATATCACCATAAATATCAGGGTTTAAACACTTAAATCATAATCTGACAATAAAAAAGTGGCTTAGATAACCCTCTAATGCTTGGCTATCTTTCTCCCATTAGACATATAAATCAACGTTAGTTTAAAATGTGGAGAGAATGGACCTACATAGGTCTAGCATATTGTTGGGCGTTGTCTCACAGCTGATCAACTTGATAATAGATCAAGGTCGGACAGTAGATACTTGGTTCTGGTGGCTACCAAGTGACGAGGTCAAAGATTTAGATGACTGGTGGCAGGTGTATGGCGTCTGTAGTAGTGGCGATGCGATAGTGTCACAGGTCCCAGTTGGAGTGGGGCAAGAGCAACAGAGCTATAGGCGATCGTTGGTGCAAGGGGGTGACAGGTGGCAGGCTTGGGGAATAGTGAAAGTGCAGGGGTAGAGGACTCTACGGCGGTGGAGAAAGATGTGAACTCAACAGCAGCAAGAGGCCAGCCAATGCGGAGAAGGATGCAACAGCCCTGGAAGATGTCGGTGGCTCTAACGTGACTACGGCGGCTCCGATGCGGCTGCAACAGCCATGGCTGGAGACTAGTGTAGGTGATTGGAAGTTGCCCATAGCTGGAGAGCAGGGTGGTGATAGTTTCTTGGGCCTTTGGTTGCGTCTTGTCCTACAATCTCTATCAATTCTCTCCAACTTGGAAATGTTTGACTCCGACGAAGGAAAGTTGTGGTACTATTTGTACAGGTCGGGGTCCGATTGCGCGAAAGTTCATCGTTCAAAACACATGTATCAATCTTTAAAATTCTAAATCGCACTAGATGAAAGAGAGACGTAATGTAATTGTGAGAAGGGTCGAATCCATAGAGAAGAAGAGATTTTGAAATTAAGAGCTTTAGATTCCCTTGGAAAAATATTTGTGATTTGATTGCTTGAAGAAAAGTGATGAAACAACAAACGATCCTAACAATTAATCACGAGCACCTATGACTATGCACCTATGCTATACAAAATAATTGCATAAAGGAAAAGAAATGGTATAGAAGAAGGAGGTAGAAAGGGAGGATGAGCAAGAACTAAATCAAACAAACAACTTCTTTCATTAATTTAAAGAAAATAGTACATGGAAGCGAGACAAGATTATACCAAACACGCAACGAAACTACAATGAAATAAAATGACTCAAAGACACTAGAAATATGAAAAGCCTGAAATGTGTAGATGGTGGCTGCAATGGTGATGACGGTGCCTGCAATGGTGATGACGGTGCTGTCCCCTCTTGGCCTGGGATCACGAATCACCTCACGGAGGATGTCCTCTACGCCGGGTAGAAGTTGCCTTCGCCGTTGGAGCAGCCCTTGGAGAAGATTGTGTGGGGGTGAGGAGAGAAATCCAAGGAGGAAAAAGTAGAGGTTAGGGTGAGGTTAAGGGGAATGGAGATGGCTTAGAAGAAGAGGAGAGGACAAGGGACATGGTGGCTAAGGGAGAGGTTATCTAGGGTGACCTAAGTGAGATGGAGGAGGAGGAAGAAGAAGGTAAAGATGGGGGGCGACCTAAGGTGAAGATGTGAGAGGGAGGGAACTTAGGGCGGCCTAGGGTGAGAGGGAGAGTGCTAGGGATGCAAGAGAGAGAGGGAGAAATACAAGAAAAATATTAAGAAAAAACTCTAGCCAAAAGTCCCTTTTCTCTCCATGGGATGGGGTTTTTATAGGCACAATGGGGCCAATGGAGGGTTGAGATTGATCTAGAAAGAAATGGGTGGATGAGATTTGGGGAGAAAATGAGATGAAGGGGGGAGAGAGAGAAGGTGGGGGCCCCCCTCTCTAGGGTTTTGGGTGCCCCCTTTGGGGTTTCCTAAATGTGTGGAGATTCTCCCCCAATCCCATCCTTAATTCTC
This sequence comes from Amorphophallus konjac, assembly GCA_022559845.1. Taxonomy (NCBI): domain Eukaryota; kingdom Viridiplantae; phylum Streptophyta; class Magnoliopsida; order Alismatales; family Araceae; genus Amorphophallus; species Amorphophallus konjac. The sequence goes on along the minus strand of JAHNEJ010002595.1, from coordinate 48,878 downwards.
TCCTCAATATCCTCCTTGATTTTCTCAATTTAAAATTTGAATTTTCTTTTCCCTCCAACAGAAAATAGGTGGCAGATACATTTGACTTACTCAACATGAAGGGGGAATGAGGGGGGGTGCCCTAGGGTTTCTCCTCCTCGTCTTCGGACTGTTTTGCCTCCGGCTTCTCCTGCAATTGCCCTCAGCGTCCTACATGCACACAATTCTGATTACATCCAATAAAATTATAATATTGCACATATTAATAATGAATGCCCAAAATTACACAATGAGAAATTAATGCTCATGTCCCTCAATTCCCCTTTTTTAAATAATAGTATGCGATTAAGTCAATTTACGTGAAAAGTCCTATTCATGCGGGAAATTGAGGTTAAGTATAAGATGTGCATAATTGCTTAATTTTATGCACTTGAAAGAGTGTATGTGACATGAATTGTTATACAAGAATTTACAATCATCACATCCCCTAACTTACTCATTGCTAGTCCCTTAGTAATGTGAATAGATTAAAATTTAGGACCAACAAGAGTTTACAAAGCTCATGCCTTCATATCCAGATCCTCCTTCATAGAATCAACCAAAGAGTAGGAATCCGGAAACATTAATGCGTACTAGCCTTAGATTGGAAATTTATGACTAAGAATGCAACCCAAAGTTCAATAGCACTTGTGCGAGTGTAATATTAAATCCACAGCATAGACAATTGCATCCCTCATTTACTATTCTAGATAGGTATCCTTTAACTCTGCACCTCTTAGATTAGAGCATTAAGTAAAATAGTTTTTTTCTGCCTCCCTTGGTTTTTAAATATGTACATATATATTTTTTCAATACACATATAATGCTGCGCGAACCTCAACTCTTGCCTTAGGAGAAGCAGGCCTAGTTATTAAGATCATGGGCATTTTTTATGATGTTTTTTTTCAACACTGTGCTTTTGCACTTATTTGATGGATAACTTTGGCAGATAGCTTTATTAAAAAGATCTCATCTCTAAGAAATGTAAAGTACCAGACACCACTCAAAAATAATAGAAGACTTGTCATGCTTATTTTATTAGCGTGCAGAGTGATTTTTCCTTTTCTTTTTTAAAGTGATAATGAACTTTAAAGAGATTTTTAAATCAGTTCTCCATGGCCAGATTAGATAATATTCCATTGTCCTTTTCCCTAGCTTTTCTTGTTCCAGAATCACTTTCAATTCAAGCATGAATCATGAAACTCAATTCTGGATTTCATTCAATTTTAAAAAAAAAACATGAAAGGTTGTAATAAATGCAAAAATTACCTCTCCCAACTTGAATGAGATTGTCCTCAATGGCATAAACAATATGGAATAATATTGTAGAATTAAATTTTTCTAAGGAAGGGTACAACCTGGTGTGTATGATGCCATTTCCTTGAATAGAACTGAGCATGGACAGTGGCAACTCCTAGTGGCTACTTCTGACTCCTAACAAGACCAAAGCAGAAAATCATTGGTTTGCCTCCCAAGAAGTACTAAGTTTAATTTCTTCAGCTAGACACAATAGCACTCCATAACCAACGCGTTGAGTTAAGAATGAGCCACCAAGTTATCTTATCTTCTTTTGAGTTCCAACATTTATGTCAAGGGAAGACACGATTAAATATGTGAATGTAGGGGCTAGAATTATGTTGGTTGTTATCATGATTGATTTTGTCATTAAGTGCATGTGTTAACAACTTCTCCTCTATGGGGGTCATGTAAAAATCAATAACCATTATTTTGGGTCTGGTTGACATCAAAGAGGCCAAAATGACATCCCCAATCAAGGAATGAAAGATGAATTATCATATCATCAATTCTACAATATTCCTCTTCAAACTTAAGGTCTTTATAAGTGTTGAAAACATGAATGCGGACCTTATTATCTTTCAAAAATTCTTTTACAACCTCAATTTTAGGAATTACATGAATATTAGTGAGGTGAGAATAGATCAAAGGGGAAGGGGTTTCCATCAAATGATTAGTGTCAAAGAGATAAGAAATATCATGAGTGAAAGAAACATGCTCCTCAACACAATGATACTTGTGGGGCTCAATAGGATCAGACAGATCGGCTAATTGTAGAATGTCTACAACAAGATTAGATTCACTGAGATCATGAAGAAGTAAAAGAGTAATACCCTCTCCTTGATCAAAGGATGTCCAATCAAGATGAAAGTCATGAAGGGTACCCTACTGCTCCTTTACTCAAGAGAGATTATTTATGGCCTCACTCAATTCATTCTCCACCAGCACATTCTCTTCATTCTCTTGGAATGAAGTCTCTTCAAATTCGAGAAGAGAAATTGATAAAATTTGATCATTAAGTAGCATATCGCCTTCCTCTTCTTCTCCCCCCAACTTGAGATCAATAACTTCTTTAGAACTCTCCTCATAAGTGCAATTAAGCTCAAGCTCCTCTAGATAATCTTTTTTATCATTATCATAACTACAACTAGCTCTCTCCAAAATTTCTGGATAAGACTCCTTCATAATTCCCCCATTATCTAAATCAAAGTGATCTGAGTATTGTGTTCCTAGGGAATCATAGGTTGATCATAACACTACAAGAAAATTGGCCTTTACCTACATTGAAGAAATGTAGGTATAGGTCCAAAAAACATAGATAAAGTCTTTAGCCATGTTTGCTTGCCACGCTTTCAAAGCGTGGCACTTGCTCGCGTGACTATAGATTATACCTACGTTTCTATGAAACGTAAGTATAGTTCAACCTATCCTTACGCTTTCAAAGCATAGGAATAGTCCAGCAAGAAGCGTAGGTAGATATCGACCTATACCAACGCTTTAAAAGCATAGGAATAGTCTAACAAAAGCGTAGGTTAAAAATATATATACACAGGCATATAATTGGCTATATCTACGATTCTAAAAACGTAGGTATTGTTTTTTGTCACGTACTAAAAAAATGTTTGAAAAAATATTAGCGTCATTGTCTTAAAAACGTAGGAAAAAGAACTAGTCTCGTTTTTTAAAAAAATGTAGGTATATTGTTCTTTTGTTTTGTTTTTACATATTCATTGTGCAATCATATTACACCTGTATACATTCATATAATGTTTCCTACATGAATCTTACATTGAACACATCACTATTAACATAAAAACTCACAATCAACACATCAATATAAAGTCACATTCAACACATCAATATCAACATAGATCATACACCGCCTTTGAAACACCACTAACAACTTCAAGAGATTCATTTCTCACCTACACATAAATTTACTTTCCAATTAGTAACTATTTGCCAATAGAACAAGTAACACATGCACAGATACGTACTGCATACATACACATAAACAGATAGTTCCCCTCACTCTAATGTAAAAGAGAAAGAAGGCCACTGATACATACATACACATACATATCATTGTGCAAGCGCCCTTTGTTCGTTCTTTGCAGTCAAATCCTCAAGCAATTAAATGCCTAGGTACGAACCATGCACTCCATTTCCCCAACAGAAAACAAGCCATCTGCAGTCACCTCTGCCAAGAAGAAATAAAGAAATTAGTTTACACTAGGTAACCAACTGCACTCATCCCAAACTGATATACAGATATATCCTGCATGTGTATTAGCAAAAGAAAATGAATGCAAGTTAGAATAGAAAGAAAGGAAGAAATAGAGAACAATGAACACGACTTGTGTGAAGTACCTTACCATTCCGCTTGACACCCAGATGTTTGAGTAATGCCTCTTCTTTTTCTCGTGAACCACGTATCATGCAGGGAGTGGTTCCACATATATACCAAGAGGTGATACTTTACCAACCTTCACAGCATAGAGACATTGTAAACTAGTTGCATTCAAATATGTTCTCTTCATCAATAATGCAATTTAAAGATGAACAAGAACCCTCTATGCTAACTAACCTTTGACCGATTGAACATAGAATAAAATGTGGCAACCTCATACACCCGAATAGGAGCCACTTCTATTATCTTAGCTACCTATCATGAACAAAACATAACTCAGATATGCAGGTGGGCACTAGCAATACAAAATGTGTCATGCTCGGATGTCAAGGGATATCAAAATAATAACGAAAATAAAAAATAGGCATGCATGATAGGTAACAATATGTACAGGAAAATAACATAGCATAATAGCTCATGGTGTTCATCCAGATTTGCTTGGCTAAATACCTACTAGCACCAAAAGAGTACATCTCCCAGTCCCCCGATTGAGGGGGCTCCTCTGGTCCCCAGTGAAAAGTGTTGTACATCTGTATTTGCAGAAAACCTCTGTTAGCCCCAGCTACAAAGCTAGCTTGGGGGCTGGTTTGAGAATAATGGACCACCACCCCTTCTTCATCAAAAGTTGATGAGATCCCCTCAGTCACATGACTGAGAGGATCCAATTCTGAGCACCCCCCCCCAAAAAAAAGAAAGGAAAGTATTCATATGCATATTGCAAATCAACCATTAGCCCTTTTAACTATGCTGATCTGTTGATATGTCACCATTATTTTCTTTCCATTCTCGTGTACGAAGTAGCTAGATTACCGTCCTTGAATGTGCAGCAAAAGATAGAACAGGAAAATTTTGGCACGCTAGAAGACTTTCCACAAGCAAAAACAAAAAATCTTAACATACCAAAAGACCCTCAAAATGGTGCAAGAAGTCAGATTAGAAATGATCAAAATTCAAAAATGTAGTCTAGAGGTAGAATTGCAAATGAAGTATGATCCCATGAGCTAGAACAGTTGAGGAAACCCCTGTTTGCTTTAGTTTTTTGATATCAAAAAGAGGAGGGCTGATCTATTGGGTTTATGGGTCATTCAAAGCAATTAAGGTTTACTTGGTCTTAATGTCCATCTCCATTGGCATTCAAAAAGGGGCACAAAGGGAACAAGAAGGCAAGTATAAATATGCAATCAGATTAAAATAAGTGACCGAAAATATGATGTTGGAGGTGTCTTTTAGATCAAATAGACCAATAAAAGTCACTAGACATTTAAAATCTGACAATAGACACTTAAAAAAATAGCCTCATAAAGAAATAAATATGACATGATTTAGAAATATTTAAAATCAGGATACCTTGCATGGACAAGGGCCAAAGCAGACATAGTTTGACTGTATCATATATTAAAAAATGATTAGAAAGGTTTGAGGTTCAAAAGGTAATATCAGCATCCGCTTATGGTCGGCAATATTTTAGGTTACTACTGCTATATCGAACTGAAGAGGCGTAATCTTACGCTGATCCTGAGCCGTGAGATATGGGAGTAATCTTTTGATCACGGTCACCACGTCTGTATGAATTGCAAGGCAGGAAACGGATCAGAGGTGCCCAGAGAGGATTCCCTGGGGAAAACCCTCCGATGCTTAAGTCAGCAAATGCGATAAAGCATGAAGGTGAAGAGAGAGGGTAGGAGAGAGGGGGAGCGAGATTATTCTCCACCAAGAAGTGTGGTGGTTTTCTCTCAGGACCATTGCCTTACCTTTTCAGGGGGGTTACATCTTTGCAGCGTAATCCATTTATATTCTCCCTTGAGTAGATTATTCTCCCTTGAGTTTATATAGCAATCCATTTAATGTAATAGTCCAGGAAGCTGAGGGGGCTTCGGGGGGGTTACATCTTTGTAGCGGGCTCATTGTGGAGTAAGGACTCTTACCCTACCCTATCCTTTGGAGTTCCCGGCTCCTGCTGGATGCATAACGGACGCTGGGATGAGCTTCCGACAGTCGGTCCGAGCCAGAGGCGTTCGCTCGTGATTTTGTCCTGAGCGATGAGTGTATAGCTCGGGTAGGCCATATCGGGTTCCCGCAGGGGATCTCCCGACCGATCTATCGCTCGGACTTCCGGACCCGCGGGTCGCGTATGAAGTGCTGCTCCGAGTGGGTTTTTGGACTTGAAAGAAGTGGGACCAAAATGGGGCTGTCACTTTGGGGAGCTGGGCCTGGTTTGGTCGAATTAGACCTAGTTGGGCCGTGCTCTCGGATGGTTGATTTTCCCCCTCTCCATGAACAATTGATGCCACGGTCACATCTCTCTCTCTCTCTCTTCAGAAACCTGGAATGAAACTGTCGTAGCTTATCCTCCTGTAAGTACCAACAGAACAACGTTATCAAGAAGGACTACAGAGGCATTTACATGTAACATAAAGACTCCAATAGCGAGTCGCATGACTCACCAGTCATGGTACGGCACAAGAATGGAGGAGCATAGGAAGTGCCTTTGATTCCCACATGCAGAGAAAACATGGATTTTCTGGGATTATACTCCTAATGTTTGGTTCTACTTTTGTTACAGCTTCAGGAATTAGATCTCCAATGTCCTTTAACAAGAATAGATACATGGTTCATACAGGACACGGGTGGGACAAGGGCAACACAGTATAACATATACACTATCTCATGCCAACTAACACATATACACTATCCCATGCTGAAATTGAGAACAAAAAAAACATCCCATAGAGTTCGGATAGTTCCTAGCATCCCTGACTCCATCAAGAAGATGGAAATTCCATTGTGCTTTACCTGATATCCAAAGCCAAACAAATATTGATATACATGAAGAAATGGTTCAAGAAAACAGAAGTTCACCTTAGGTGCTTTATGAGTAAATAGGACAACCTACATATTGATTTTGGTAGGTTTTTTTTCTCTAAACGAAAGGAATGCAGAATCACGTTAGGAACAGATCTAAAACTTGTATGGGTGACCACCGGTCACTATATGGGTCAGTAATGCCTAATTATTTGGAAACACCATCTTAAAAATCCTAGAAGATTACAATACAAATAAATAAGCATACCATCTCCAAGGGGACAAACAACCTAGCCAACACCTTTCACTTTCCTCTTCATACTCATCGATCTCCACCTGTTACCTGCGCACTGAGATGCTCCAAGATGGCCAGGTAGGGAACTGTTTATTGACTTTTTTTCCTAGCAAGTCAATCATAACACTCAATAAAAAAAAAGATGAAGTGCCAGGTGAGACAATATACATGCAAAGTGGCTATTATGGTGTATTTGGGGAGTTCCGTATGGTGGAGAACAGCTAGTTAGTTTCAAATAAAGCAAAGGGAGGCATGATGGATTTTAATTCATGCACAAACTTATGAATATATCAATTATTACCTTATGTCATCCATTGATAGATGAATTGACTTATTTATCAGACCACATAAAAAGACACAATACCTACTGCACAAAATAGATAGAAAGCAATCAATATTGCCAGGTTTCTAGATGTAGGTTTAAGGATGTTACAACAGCTTCAAACATGGTGGTCACTGATTGCAAATAATAGACCCAATATTTCTTCTCAAACAACATTTTTTTGATGGTTTGATTTTCCGCCAATTGCATTAGTCATTACTCCTTGTTAAATATCCTTAATAATGGGAACCCCTTTCCATTTTATGTCCACCAAGCAATATCCATGGGCACTCTAACAAATGCTTTTTGTAAATGGATAGAAGCCATGTAAAGATCCCTTCAAATTAAATTCAAAGTTATCCAAGCGAGTAATATTGTGTCACACAGAAACAAGAAATTGGAGAATGCCGATTCCTTTAGTTCCATGGTGAAAATTACATGAATGACTCTACCGTATTTAAAAAGAAGTGACCAAGTTATCTTTTTTAAAATATATATATTAATATCTATGCTCTCATCACCTATAATAGTGCCATCCATAAGACAAGCAAAGCTAAAAGAAATGCCATAAGACCACCGTACCCATAATTCAAAGAACTAAGAATAATCTATATTTGAACCAAAGAAAAGTGCATGCGTATACAAATGAGCTTATATCTTATTAAAACTGCAACATTAACTTCATGAAGTATCAACCTACTACCAGATTACTAGTCAACAAAAGCACAACCCAAAGAGATCATTATACAAGACAACACATACTTGTTTCAAATATATCCAACAAATAAATGTTCCCTTGCTTCATGAACCATATCTTCATACAAAGAAACATGCTTCACTGAATGGAAATATATAATAGAAATAAAAGGATAAGCATTTGTTAAAAAGGACATAACATCAAGTAATTTGCTGAATATATAGTACACAAATGCTGGTGAGAAATGCACTAAGTGAAAATCATGGTAACATTAATTACCCAACAACAAAAATTGCATATCCATCCATGTTGTAACTCTGGATTGTGGTGTCATTGTTCTGAAAGATGATTTCCATGAATCCCCTGTATGTACCATTAATTACAGATGACCCAACATGAGGTGGTCCAGTAAGTGGCCTGGTGGGAAAATCAAGGGTATATACACCTTTCTCATCAAATTGGTCAGCAAGCTTAATTGGTGTTGAAGGTGGGAAGTATGATATTCCATTAAATGTAGTTCATCGCTTTCCATTGATATCAACTGGTGGCCTATTTTTCAATAGATAATCTTGGGTGACATTGATCGACCCATATCTGAAGGATCCTTGTGGGTTGGGTCGGGGGGCACCAGCACTCACATTCCACCTGAAACAAGAAAGGATAAAACAATAGTCAAAATCAGCAATTCTATGGCATGACAGATGATATTCCACATAAGCATGATATAATCCAGAGCCATCCAATCATTACTATCCCCAAAAATAAAACATCATATCTAAAAGAGCTTACGCATGAGGCTGGACTGTGAAAACTGAGACACATGAAGCTCATCACGAACTTTAAAATTCAAATAGCTATCACCTTCATGGTGTCAGTTGACAATTCAACAATAGTCAGGCATCATCTTGGAAGGGCTAGAAAAGAAACAAGAACTTGTGTTTCAACGTGGATATGGACAAATGAAGAAAAATTGACTAGAATCTAAAGAACAATCATGGAGATTAAAAAGGTATTGCTAGTGCACCAGCAAAGGAATTTGCACCACATCCCTGATGGATCTTGCCTGATTCATTGAAAATGTTTTGTCATACAAATGACTAGGAGGATCAGGGAGTGCACCAGATGCTTTGCCTTTGGAATTTGAGTAGTGTAGTATGGCGGCACCTGTAACTTTCTGCCACAATGACTTGTTCACAAACCATGCACTGGCTACAATATAATAATCACTACTAGCATTCTGATCCATGGTGACTAAGAAAGAGCATGATTGGCCCACATGTATATCCAAGTTGGTGCAGTTATGTTGCACAATGTATGATCCTTCAGTCTCCACAAGCAACATGTTATGGTTTTGAATTCTGAACTTCAAACTGGTAGAAACGCCCGCATTGTGTACATGAATCCTATAAGTCTTGCCTATTTTGGTGATAGTAAATAATTAGTTATCAACAAGAGGTAGTAAGTGTTGTGTCCCTGAGGTCATTTGAGTCATTCTATGGTCACTTGGGTCATTCGACATCATTCTATGGTCATATGTGTTCTGTGGTATTCTTGGTTTTGATAATGGCTAAACACTATTAGTCATTGATATCTTCCACTCTCATGTGACTGACATACGTGATGTTTTTGTTTATGACAGATATGCCAATGAATGGATAAGGAATCAAGTGGCAATGGCAAAAGTGAAAGCTCATTGATCGCGCCCAAGCACGGATGCAAATCTCATCTCTTTTACAAGCAAAAGTCGACATTTCATATTCGGCTCATCACTTATCCAAGGTCAATGCACAAAAAAGCATAGCCAAGAGAACCCAAGGTTAAAGATTCAGTTGGTACTTTCTAGACCAACAAGGATGAAGTCACAAACATTCACGGGCTACTAATGGAGTTGAACGACGGAGCTGAAGCGGATAACAGACCGACCCGGGCAAGCCCGGGTTCTGCCCAGCTGGCGGTCGACCGCCAGCACAGGGGCGGTCGACCGCCCAAGCCAGGGAATCCTAGCTTGAAGTTGTTTCAGCTGGAGGTCGACTGCCAGCTAGTAGCGGTCGACCGGAATTCCCAGTGACCATCCGTCTATAGTGTTTCTCAGTAGCGGTCGACCGCCAGAAGCCACAGGTCGACCGCTAGCCCCGATGCAGCCTTGTTTGACTTCGATTTTCACCTCGTGGCCAGCCCCTTTCCATGGATTTGTTTAATCAAAACTCACCTAATCTCCCATGATTTGTGGATCTGGTCTGGGGGGTGTCCAAGGACCATTCAAGGTCTATAAAACCAACACTTGAGGGGTTAGAAACCCTAATGCTTCAAGGGGATTCAAGGGAGGCTACAAGGGTGAGAGGAGTTCGAGTACTGTAGCCGTGAACAGTACTCCGTGAAGAAATCTGCATCCATTCCAAGGCATTCAGGTCCAGATCTGAAGCCATTTCAACCTCCAAGGAAGAAGAAGCAATCAAGGCTCTCAAGGGTGATCTAAATTGCATCCTTCTTCCTCTTCATCAACTCAAGAGGATCAAAAGGAAGATCAAAGTTACATCCAACACTCTCTCCATCAACTCAAGGTGATTCAAGTTCATATCTCAATCCAGCAACCTCCAAGGAAGAGTAGAAGCAAGAAAGGCTAATAAGGGAGATCAAAGGAGGCTGCAAGAGTGTGTTCAAGGGAGAGGAGTTCGAGTACTGTAGCTGTGAACAGTACTCCGGGAAGAAGTTCTTCATCAAATCTCCAAGTGATTCAAGCTACTTCAAAAGAAGATTCAAGCCCCAGCAATCTCCGACAAGATCCTTTCTCTTTAAGCATATTTCCTATCTTGTTTGAGTATTTTCATATCTTGTTCTTTTTCATTTCATTCAAACATTTGAAACTAAAGATCGTCCCTACCGGTGGTTAGTAGGAAGGCAATCGGAAGCTGTCCGATCTGTGGTGTTGACGTCCCTACCGGCGGTTAGTAGGAAGGCAATCAGTGGTCTTTCCGATTTGCGGTTCAGTGCGTGGCACTAGTGGAGCCTCACCAGATTTGGTGAGGGGTGGACGTAGGACTGGGGATTCGGTCCGAACCACCTTAAAATAATGTGTGTTGTGGTTTGTTTGTGTGATTGTTTCGTTCTAGATGCATGCTTAAGCTCTAATCGATATAATAGTAATCATCTTGCTAAGCAAATCATTGTGTCCTTCGTTTAGCTAGTTATATTCCGCTGCGATTTGTTCTATCTAGCTATTTAGAGGGTTCCATTACGAAAAGAGGGGCAGATCTATTCACCCCTCCCCTCTAGATCTGCTGTCCACTACACAACAAGTGGTATCAGAGCCTAATATCTCATTATGCAACGACCTTGAGGGAAATGGTGGATCAACGTCCAAGGGTTTTCTACCCGAAGGACATGCTGTGAATAGGCCTCCTTACTTTACTGGAACTAACTATCCTTTTTGGAAACATCGCATGCAGGTGTTCATTTGCGCCCAAGACTACGAACTTTGGCGAGTGATCAGCAAAGGTCCATATGAGCTTACGGATAATGAGGACTTGTGGACCAAAGAACAGATAAGGCAATCCACTGTCAACTGGAATGCTAAACACATCATGCAATGCTCACTCCATCCAGTAGAATTCTCAAGAGTGGCTACCTGCGCATCTGTAAAACTAATGTGGGATAAGTTAGAGGTAATCTACGAAGGAACCTCTTAGGTACGAGAAACAAAAGCCAACATTTTAGTTTCTGAATATGAAATGTTCCGCATGAAGCCTGATGAGTCAATTCAAGATATGTATGATCGATTGACTGTGCTTACTAATAGTTTAACTGATTTGGGAAAGAAATATTTAGAGCAAGAAATTGTAAGGAAAATTCTCAGATCGTTAACTCCAGCATGGCACACAAAGGCTTCCGTGGTTTAAGAATCGAGAGATCTCGCAACTACCAAGGTAGATGAACTCATTGGGTCATTGATGACCTATGAGATCAACCTCAAGAACAAAGAGGCTGAGGCACCTAAAAAGAAGTCCCTAGCTCTTAAAGCAGGACCCAGCGGTCATGGCACTTCTGATGAAGGTGAGGATTCGGCAAGTGAGCAAGAAGAGGATGACGTAGCCATGCTCACACGTAAGTTCAAAAAATTCCTGAGAAAGGAAGGTAAGAGCTTCATGAGAGGAAGGTCAAAGGTAAGACATGGTTTCAAATCTAATTCTGAAAACTCTAAGAAATCTGACAAAATCATTTGCTATTCTTGCAATAAACCAGGGCATTTCAAGAATGACTGTCCCGACATATTCAGAAAAGTTGACAAATGGAAGGGCAAGAAGATGAACAAGGCCATGGTGTCCACATGGAGCGATGAAGAGGAAAGTAATGATGGAACTAGCTCCTCGGACAAAGAAAAAGAAGATTTCTACCTTATGGCCAAAGGTGATGAAGAAACTGAGGTAAATTCTCCATTTGAAGATTATACAATTGATGATTGGGAGGAAGAATATATACAACTCATGGAAAAATATGAAATGTACAAAAAGGAGAATAAATTATTGAAAAAGAAAATTAACTCATTTGTGTATGATCATGATATGAATGATAAGACTGCTCTACTTGAGACTGAAATTGAAGATCTTAAGAAAATGATTGAGGATTTGGAGGAAGGAAGAAAAGAAATGGCTGACTTGGAAACTGAAAATGAGGATTTGAGAAATGAGATTGATAGCATGAAGCTCAAAATGTAAAGCTATGAAAAAGACAGTAAATTGAGCAATGAAAAGTATGAAGCTGTCAAACAAGTCAACATTCAACTTCTTCAAAATATTGAAAACCTACAAAAAGAGTTGAAGGATAAATAACAATCTTTAGAAAAGTTTGTGGATGGAAGATAAAACCTAGATGCATTGCTAGGAACTAGAATGAACCACAACAAAGATGGGTTAGGTTTTGAACCTACAAACAAAAGGCCAATTGGGTTAAAAACGGTCACATTTGTTTCATCTTCCGAAGCTTCCACCTCAAACACAACTACCACACAAAACCAGCAAAAACTAAAGGAGAAAGGGAAAGAAAAGATTGAAGAGGCAGTTACCAACATTCCCAAAAAGCCTGTCCAAAAACCTAAGAAAGGTCGACCTTCCCCGCAGCATAGGTCAACACTTCCTTAGCCATTGCATGCTCAACCTTCCAGATTTCACCACAATTGGATTGCACACTCATATAGGCCAGCATCACCATATCTTTGGGACAATTGTGATTTCTGTGTTCATCAATCCCATAGGTGGCAAAACAATTATTTTCAACCCAAGAACAACCAATGGCCACAATGGGTTAAGAAGCCAACTTCATCAAACTTTCACAAATTCCAACCAAGAGCCTTCAAACAGAAAATGAATGTCAAGGTTGAAAAGAAAAACCAAATCCCTGCTCTAAGCAAACAAGACATGAATGCTAGGAAGGTTTGGATTCCAAAAGAAATGGTTTCATGCTTTGAAAATTTGAAGAGTTTGATGGGACCCAAATTTGGTTGGGTTCCAAACACAATTACTTAATTGCTTGTGCAGGAGTGTCTTACAGCCATGCATAACAGGTGGTACCTTGATAGCGGCTGTTCAAGACACATGACTGGAGACAAATCAAAATTTTATCTCTTGGAGGAAAAGGAAGGAGGACACGTCACATTTGGAGGGAACAACAAAGAAAAAATCATTGGAACAGGTAATGTAGGTAAGAATCTCTCCAACTCCATCGAAAATGTGTTGCTAGTTGAAGGTTTGAAATACAACTTGCTTAGTATAAGTCAATTGTGTGATAAGGGTCACAAAGTGTTGTTTGACTCTCATGAATGCAGAATTCTTGAACCAAAATCTGACAAGGTAAAATTTTCTGGTAAGAGAGTCAACAATATTTACATGATTGACTTAGATGATCTTGCTCATTTTAACCTTTGTCTTACTGCACCAAAATCTGAAATTGCTTGGTTATGGCATCGTAGACTAGGACATGCTAGCTACAATGTCTTACATAAACTGTTAAAGCATTCAATGGTGAAAGGGTTGCCTGAATTATCATTTAAATAAGAAAATAAGTTGTGTGATGCATGTGCCCTAGGTAAACAAACAAGAAAATCTTTCAAAGGAAGATCTGGAAATACATCATCCAAACCATTCGAGCTAATTCATATGAACCTATTTGGCCCAACCAGAACTGCTAGCTTAAGTGGTAGAAAATATGGATATGTCTTGGTGGATGACTTTTCTAGGTTCACATGGGTTTTCTTTCTCACACATAAAAATGATGCTTTTGATGAGTTTCAGGCACTCTACATGAAGATAAAGCAGGATGGTGAGTTTAAAATTTCCAAGATTCATTCTGATCATGGTGGTGAATTTGAAAATGCTGATTTCTATAATCTTTGCAGGGCTGAAGGCATTTCACACCAATTTTCTTCACCAAGAACGCCGGAGCAAAATGGTGTAGTTGAAAGGAGAAACCGGACACTTGTAGAGATGGCAAGAACCATGCTTGCTGAACGACAACTTCCAAGGAGGTTTTGGGCTGAAGCGGTAAACTCGACATGTTACATTATCAACCGCTCAATGGTAAGGTCACACACCAAAAAGACTCCTTATGAGTTGCTGAAAGGTAAAAAGCCCTCTCTCTCACATATGAAAGTATTTGGATCTAAATGCTTCATCCACAATAATGACAAAAGAGATTTAGATAAATTCGAGCCCAAGAGCGATGAAGGTATATTTCTTGGATATTATGATAGATCTAGGGCATATAGAAAAGTCTGTGCAGACATCGATTATGAACTCCCTTAGGGTTTGCATGGCTGCCTAGCCATGGCGGCCCCCCCCCTCAGGGGATGGCGACCTCCCTCCCCATCCCCCTCCCGCTTTGCCAAAGCCTTCCTTCCTTCAAACTCTAGCCCGCGCCCTCTCCCCAACAAAGGTCTCTATAGGTATCAAGCCTCCAGCTTTTACGGATGATGGCCATGCTGCGGTCTTCTTCTCCAAACAGGAAGTAATGCAGTCCTACAAGCCTCTTGAGTATGCTCCTATGGTAGGCCGTCGATACCGGAGACCAAGAGCTTTCTTGCCCAACGTCTAAATCTTCAGAAGGATTTCTTGCTCAGTGCGCTTAATCCCCGACACCTCCTGCTGCGGTTCTCGTCGGAAGAAGATTTCTTGAAGGTCCTGCTCCGGAAGAATATATACGTCAAAGGCTTTCTCTTTCGGTTCTTCAGATGGACAGCAGACTTCAACTTCAACAATGATCCTTCCATCATGCCGATATGGGTTAGTTTTCTAGCCCTTCCTGTCAATTTTTATGGTGAGGACTTCCTCTGCTCGATAGCAGGCAACCTTGGGAAGGTTCTGCGAATTCATGAATCCACTCTAGCCTGGACTCACACCGCTGAGGCTTACGCTTGTGTTGAACTTGATATTGAAAAACCTCTTGTGGAAAACATTTTGATCTATTGTGGGGGTCCTGGCTTCTGGCAGAGCATCAAATACCACCGCATACCCCACCTATGCTCGGCTTGTCACAAGATTGGCCATGAAACAAAGGATTGCGCGAGGAAACAAAGCACTTCAATTGCTAAAACAGACAATCAAAAATAGAGACCCCCTTCTGATGATACTGCAATTGCCAAGCCTACTAAGACTTGGATTCCTGTGGGCTCGACAAATCTCCACCCTGCCACACATAAGCAACAACCTACAGAACAAGTAGCAATTCCGGTTGGCAACTCCTTCAGCAGCTGGATGAATCCTCAAAGGAGGAGACTGTCCCTCCATCTTTCGAGTTGCACCCCTCCCCCATGGAGAATTCTCCTAAGCAAAGTGAGGACCACAACCAGGTACAAGTCGACTCCTCCTCTCAGGCGACTCACACTCTGTCCACACAGAAGCATGCTGATGATCCTGAAATATCCTCTACTCCAACACCCCAGGGCACTGATCACCTGACAATCAATAGGTTGGACAAAGGCAAAACTATTATAAATTCCTCCTCCTTTACTACTAGGCCCCCTTCTGATATAAGCTCTGTCCAAATTGGAAACCAAAGCTACTTGTTGGAGACTGATACCAATTCCAGTATGCAGCAGGAGGCACATCATTTTCATGATCCCCAGTGGCAGGATAAAATAACAGAATGCAGGAATAACATTGCCTTACAAGCTGAGATTGACAACACCACAGCCTTACATGCTGATAGATCGGGGGTCTTAACCAGAGGTATGAAGAGGATTGGATCTGAAGGCAAGATCCAATCCAAAACCCTTCTATAATGTCTTTCCTCATCTGGAACATAAGGGGTATCGGTAATGACTTCTCTGTGGGTCGTGCCAAACTCTTAATTAAAGAGCACAAAGTTGACTGCATTGCCATTCTTGAACCTAAAATTCATAATAGCAATATGGATAGAATCTGCAAAAAGCTAGGTATGGAGAAATGTATAGCAAATAAAGATGAGCAAGCTCACATCTGGATTATGTGGAAAGGACAGTTGGATTTTGTTATTACATGTCAGCATGGCCAACAAGTCACAATCAAACAGACTTCTAACAATCTGCCTGAATTCCATGCATCCTTTATTTATGCTAAATGTACTCCAGTGGAAAGGCTTCAGTTATGGGCATCCCTCATTCATGCCAATTCTCAAATCAATGGCCCTTGGGTAGTGGCTGGAGATTTCAACAGTATCATGGCTGTTGATGAAAAATTGGGGGGCAATATACCTTCACTCAGGTCCATGAATGACTTTAAGGATTGCATGAATGATTGTGGCCTCATAGATGTAGGTTTTATGGGCTCCAAATATACATGACACAATCAGCAAGCTGGCTCCAATGGCATCTGGGCTAGACTTGATAGAGTCCTCACCAATAACTCTTGGATGCATTCTTTTCCTATTACTGTGGAACACCTCTCTAGAGAAGCCTCTGACCACGCCCCCCTTCTGGTTAAATTGGCTAGACAATACACTACTAAAAGCATATTTTACTTTCAGCAAATGTGGACTAAGCATGATTTATTCCTCTCTGTAGTGGAGCAGTCTTGGAGAACCAGTCCATTAGCTTCCTCTGCCATTACTACTATGGTTCTCAAACTTAAATCCCTGAGGTATACCCTTCGGGATTGGAACAAGAACATTTTTGGAAATGTGCACAAAAATTTAATGGAAGCAGAAGATATGGTGTTAAAGGCCGAGCACAACTATGATCAGCAACCAGGCCCTAACACACTCTCAGCCCTTGACAGTGCCAAATACATTCTCACAGAAAGAATCTTACAGCAGGAAATTTTTTGGAAACAAAAGTCTAGGATCAGGTGGTTGGCTGAAGGAGACAGGAACACTAAATTTTTTCATGCCACTGCTTCAGCTAATAGAAGGAAAAATTCTATCAACTGTCTCAGGAATGCCATGGGTAATCTAACTTCAGACCATCAGCAGATGAAGGAAATTGCTATCTCCCATTTTCAAACTGCTTTCACCTCCCAACCACATCATGTTGATATGGACAGTCTGAACTGCATTCCTTGTATTGTGACCCAGGATGATAACACTCTGTTAAATGCAGTCCCAACTGATGTGGAAATAAAAGAAGCTGTCTTTTCTATATCCCCTGACAGTGCCCCTGGCCCGGATGGCTATACTGGTAGTTTTTTTCAACATGCATGGCACATAATTGCAGACACTCTCATAAAGGCCATTCAGGAATTTTTCACTGACAGAAAGCCTCTCCCAAGATGCATAACAACTACTGTCATAGCCCTTATTCCTAAGACCAACAATGCTACTGACATTTCTGAATTCAGGCCAATCAGTTTATGCAACCTCTCTCATAAAATCATTTCTAAAATCATCAGCAACAGAATGAGCAGACTTTTGCCATCACTCATTTCAAAGGAGCAAATAGCTTTTGTCGAAGGCAGGCACATCATTGAAAATATTGCTTTGGCCCAGGAAATGGTGCAAGAATTAGGTAGGAAAACCAGAGGTAGCAATGTCATTCTCAAATTGGACATGGCTAAGGCATATGATAGAATTGAATGGGATTTTCTTGCTGCAGTCCTGACGAAATTTGGTTTTGACTCCCAGTTCATTAACATGATTGAAAGCTTGATTACTAACTGCTGGTTCTCAATAGCAGTCAATGGAGATCTAGCTGGTTTTTTCAAATCCACCAGAGGCCTCAGACAAGGTGATCCTATTGCCCCAATTCTCTTTATTCTGGCCCAAGAATCACTTAGCAGGTTGCTAAAGGACAAATTTGACAAAGGTAAAGTGGGTTGGTATTCTGGCCCCCGGAGGTGCCCATCCATCTCCCACCTTTTATTTGCTGATGATACACTAATTTTTGCCAATGCCAGTGTCACTTCCCTCCGTCAACTCATGCACATCTTACAAACTTATGAGGAAGCATCAGGGCAACTGATAAATTCTAGCAAGAGTGGTTTTCTATTGCACTCAAACTGCAGTCCCAGCCTCATCCGAAGACTAGAAAATATAACAGGTTTCTCAAGACAATCATTTCCTCAAAAGTACTTGGGATACCCACTGGTTTTGGGCAGATCCAAGAAGGTTTTCTTTGCTGGCATCATTACCACCATTCAGAAGCGTATAGAAGGATGGCAAGCTAGATTACTCTCACAGAGTGCTCGGTTAATATTGATCAAACATGTCCTATCATCCATTCCAATTTATATACTGGCTTCCACTCCTCTACATGCAGGCATACATCAAATGATGGACAGATATTTTGCCAATTTTTTCTGGGGCTCCTCTAATTATGGCAACCGAAAACACTGGAAATCTTGGAATTATATTTGCAAACCTATGGAGCAGGGAGGTCTTGGGATTATGTCCCTAAAACAAATGGATCTTGCTCTTAGGGTCAAAATGCTATGGAATGGACTCCATTCTCAATCTCTTTGGGCAGTCTTTTTCAGGGCTAAATACACTCAGAATACACATCTCTCTGAGGTCAATTTCAAAAACATGAAGGGAATCAACAGGAATAGCTGGAATAAAGCAAAAACACTCATCTTGGAGCACCAGAGGGTCATACTGGGTGATGGGGCTCAAACCAATTTTTGGCTAGATACATGGTTGGGAAACAGAACTCTTGCTTCTTATATATGCACTGATGGCACCATCAACACTAATGCTACTGTTCAAGACATCATTATGACTCCAAGGCCGGAGGACACTGCTGCATTGGAACTTCACCTTCCAGCTGAGATTAGGAGAACTTTATCTCCATCCCTTTTAACTCATCACTCTGATCACTTCATCTGGTCACTTTCAGGGAATGGGAGCTATTCTGTCTCCTCCATTTATAAAAAACTGATGCAACCTCAACACTCTCAGATTATGGAGGTGCATACCAACTGGAAACGCATTTGGTCCCCTTGGATTCCAACCAAAATCTCACTGCATATATGGAAAGTATTCTTCAACTGCCTGCCCACTAATCAGAATGTTAAAGCTAGTGGTATACCTATATGCTCCAAATGCAATTGCTGCCAGAACCATAAAGCAGAGGATACAAATCATCTCTTCCTTAACAGTGACTGGGCTGTGAACATATGGTCCTTCTTTCAAAACAAAGGCCTGGAGATTGGTGGTCGGACAATCAGAGAACTAACTCCAAAAATATTCAAAGTGCTGCTGGTACATCTCTATTTGGTCTCTTCATTATTGCTCTAACTGGTTTTAGCCTGTGGGAGATCTGGACTGCTAGGAACTCTGTCCTCCATGATGGGAAGCCTCCTAAGATCCAGCAAATGATCCCAAAAATTCTCTCCCAGGTGAGACAATATTTAGCACTGTCTAAGCTTCGGGAAGACAAACATGAAAGGAGAACTGTTCTAGCAGAATGTGGAATTCAGGCCATCAGGAACAACAGTCCAAAACTGAAGCTCATCAAATGGCAATTCCCACCCTGGCCTCATATTAAACTGAACACCGATGGTGCCTCCAAGCTAGCTCAGATTTCAGGTGGTGGTGGTGTCATCAGGGACTCACATGGATCAATCATCTTGGCTTTCTCCCATTTTTATGACCAAGCTAGCAGCATGATGGTAGAGGCTCGAGCACTCCAGGATGGTCTAAAATATCTGAGAACCCTTACTACACACCCGAGCACCATTGAATGTGACTCCCAAATCCTGGTTCAAGTTATCAACCAAAAGATTCCCTATCCTTGGGAAATTTTGAAGTATGTGAGGGAAATCCGGACCCTTCTCATGGCAACTGACACTATCACTCACATCTTTCGTGAAGCCAATAAGGTGGCAGATTCTTTGGCCAATCTAGCTTGCACCAACAAATGTAATCTTTATTTTTCCTCACAGCAGCAACTTCCTAGTGCTGTTAGAAGTTTTGCCCGTTTGGATAAGCTAGGAATGCCTAGCATCCGCACAATGTAATTCCCTTGATTCTTTTATATGAATAAATCCACCTCCTAGCAGTGCATCCCAATGCACCTAGGAAAGGTTTTTGATAAAAAAAAAAGGGCATATAGAATTTACAACATCAAGAGTTAAACTGTGGAAGAATCACCCCATGTTTCCTTTGATGAATATCATGATTCTAACAATGATAACTCTTGCAGGAAAAATGATGAAGATGGGGAATTCCTAAGCATAAAGGACAAGAGTGATCCTCCACAAGAAGAAATAAAAGAAGATGGTGACCTAGCTGAATCAAGCAATGTGAGGGATCTAGCTCCAGGAGAAGGTAACGATTCTACAAACATTAGAATTCTTAAGGACCATCCCTTGGAGAATGTCATTGGTAGCTTGAATGACCCACCTAGAACAAGGTCACATTTTAGAATTGTGGAAGAACTAGATCAACTTGCTCTTGTCTCTCAGCATGAACCCAAAAATATTGATGAAGCACTAAAAGATGAAAACGGGATAAATTCAATGCAAGACGAGTTAAACCAGTTTGAAAGAAACAAAGTTTGGCATCTTGTTCCTAGACCATCATCACAATCTGTCATTGGCACTAAATGGGTCTTTAGGAACAAACTAAGTGAGGATGGCAAGATAATAAAAAATAAAGCTAGATTGATGGCTCAAGGGTATAATCAAGAGTTTGGGGTAGACTTTGATGAATCTTATGCCCCAGTTGCTAGACTCGAAGCCATCAGAATTTTACTTGCCTTTGCATGCTCCCTTAGAATAAAGCTGTATCAAATGGATGTCAAAAGTGCTTTCTTGAATGGCTTGATCAAAGAAGAAGTCTATGTTGAGCAGCCCCCTGGCTTTGAGAATTCTAATAATACAGATTTTGTATACAAGCTAGACAGGGCACTTTATGGACTTAAGTAAGCACCAAGAGCTTGGTATGAGAGACTAAGCTCGTTCCTCATTGAAAAAGGGTACACACGAGGTAACGTAGATCAAACACTTTTCACCAAGAAAAAAGATAAGAACATCTTGATTGTTCAAATTTATGTTGATGACATTATGTTTGGCTTCTACAAAATCTGAAATGTGTGAGGAATTTGCTAACCTCATGACTAGTGAATTCGAGATGAGCCTAATGGGAGAACTTCAATTCTTTCTCGGTTTGCAGGTCAATCAAGGAGAAGATGGGTGCTTCATAAATCAATCCAAATACATCAAGGAGCTGCTGAAAAGATTTGACATGGCAAACAGTAAAATTATTACAACTCCTATGAGCACCACAACATCACTGGATTCGGATGAAAATGGTAAATTAGTGGATGCGAAGATCTATAGATGTATGATTGGCTCTTTACTTTATTTGACTGCATCCCGACCAGATATCCAGTTTAGTGTATGTCTTTGTGCTAGATTTCAAGCTAGTCCTAGAGAATCCCATTTGACTGTCGTCAAACGTATCCTTCGATATCTTGTCGGCACTCAAGATTTGGGATTGTGGTATCCGTCATCATGTGATTTATCTCTTATATCTAATTCTGATGCGGATTACGCTGGATGCAAGCTGGATCGTAAGAGTACTAGTGGCTATTGCCAGTTTCTAGGTGGGTGTTTAGTCTCTTGGGCCTCCAAGAAACAACACTCGGTTGCCCTCTCAACCGCAGAGGCAGAATATGTTGCTGCGGGGAGTTGTGGTACCCAAGTGTTGTGGATTAAACACCAACTCCAAGACTACTTGGTGGATCTTGATTGTGTCCCGATTCTGTGTGATAACACTAGTGCTATCAACCTTGCAAAAAATCTAGTCCAGCACTCTAGGACTAAGCATATTGAGATTAGGCATCACTTCATTAGAGATGAGGTCGGTAAGAAAAACTTTGAACTGCATTTTGTTGATACTCAAAATCAAATTGCTGATATTTTCATCAAGCCCTTGTGTAATGACAGGTTTTCAACACTCAGAAGGGAGCTTGGTCATTGCCGACCTCAGGCCAATAAGAATTTGAAATGATGATCATGTTCAATTTAGTGTGTGTTTTTGCAGATTGGTGTTTCATGCATTGTTGATATTTCAATATGTCATACTGCATATGTGTCGCATTACATGTAGATGCATAATAATTTATTGAGTGCATGTTATGATGCATTGCATGATTTGTGTAGCATCATTCTTGTATGGCCATGGTATATCAAATGTTGATGTATGGAAAGGCAGGTTATGCTTGCCTAGAAGCACTCAATATGCATGAGGTTTCACCTCCGCCAAGTACCATGTGTCAATGTCGCATATAGGCCATATAGTAAGGGGGAGTTGTCTCTTTGCAGCATTTATGCATATGTTTCATCTTCATTCTGTTGCATTTAATAAGTGTACAACCAGGTGTTGGGTCATGCATTTCATGTCTTCCAAATTCATGTTTGATCAGGTCAACCCTACTTGGTTCTACTCAACCTCTCCCTGTCCATTGCCATTAGTCTTTACACTTGATCGTCATCATAACTCCTTGAGGGCATTCCTTGCATATCCTTAGGGGGAGTCTTGCTGCCTTTCTTAATCTCTTGCAATCTGTGCTTACATGTCTTACAGTCTGAATATGAGATCATGAGACCGACAGAACTATGGCGTAAGAGCTTTCTATTATATGCACTAATGATTGTCCATTCAATGAAAATGGTTTAGATTTAATGATTTCCTTGTAGTTCTGATATATCTTGTTTGAAATCATCTATGTTCTGTAGTTTTAATATACTTTAACTAAAGACTGCATGTTATGTCTTGAATGACTCTCCTGAAACCTTAAAATCCAAACGTCATGACAATCTTGGTGATACTCTAGAGCTTAGTATTATTTCTAAACATCTTGATGAGCTGGAATTCGTGGAAATCAATTTGACAGAGCAATGATATTGTTACACGGAGAAATATGTCATGCCATCAAATCAAGTGACGAATGATATGTCATGATGTGCCCCTGTTATCTCTGTCTTAATTCTTTTGGACTCTAGGCAGAGTAATGGCATGATTACTGAGAAATATATCTTCTCATCAAAGAAATGAGCTGGGATATGTCATGACATGACTTTGCTATCTATGTTCATTCTGGAGCATAACCGTCAGTCTTGCCAAATACCTATAGGGATACTGGCGTCTAAACAACGTGTATTCTTACGGCTAGGAGGCATGTACTAGACTTGATTGCTCGTAAAATATGAGTCATGTGCCTTCAAATACTAAAGATATTAAAAATCAAAATATGCTACAATCATAAAATTCCATGCTCTAGTCATGATTGTTTAGCTTCAATACGTGCTTTTATGTTATTCCCTTTGTAGTTATTGAATATGGATATATAAGACAAGGGAAGGTTAAACATTGCCATGATATGCACCTTTGGTTCATTTCTATTAAATCTTGGATGTAGCTGCTTTTCGAACTCTGTTGATGAATTCGGATTTCATTAGATTTGAACCATATATGTTGCTCACGGTTTGTTTCAGGTTTGCATATAATGGCTTGCTCTTCACTCCTTTCAGCTCTGGTCTCACAGACATTTCACTTTATCACACCTTTTTGCTATTGGCAAAGGGGGAGAATTCTTTGTGTGAGTCCTTTGTAAGAGCTATGTGTTATCGCGTTGTCAAAGGGGAGAGCCTATTTGCTTTGTGAGTTGTCATTGGGGGATGTGTGAATGGTGTACGGGGAGAGTCCAAGGGGGAGCATCCATTGCTCACTTTGCATCTCATATGTGTATGTGATGGGGTTTGCATAATTGTATAGCATTCATATCTGCATTCATAATTACATTCACATGCTATTACTCTCATAGATCTTGAGCTGCATATGTTGCATTTGTTATAACTTGTGCCATTTTAGACATTACTATCACATTATGACTCACAGTGTTGCCATCATCAAAAAGGGGGAGAATGTTGTGTCCCTGAGGTCATTTGAGTCATTCTATGGTCACTTGGGTCATTTGACATCATTCTATGGTCATATGTGTTCTGTGGTATTCTTGGTTTTCATAATGGCTAAACACTATTAGTTATTGATATCTTCCACTCTCATGTGACTGACATACGTGATGTTTTTGTTCATGACAGATATGCCAATGAATGGATAAGGAATCAAGTGGCAATGGCAAAAGTGAAAGCTCATTGATCGCGCCCAAGCACGGATGCAAATCTCATCTCTTTTATAAGCAAAAGTTGACATTTCATATTCGGCTCGTCACTTATCCAAGGTCAATGCACAAAGAAGCATAGCCAAGAGAACCCAAGGTTAAGGATTCAGTTGGTACTTTCTAGACCAACAAGGATGAAGTCACAAACATGCACGGGCTGCTAATGGAGTTGAACGACGGAGCTGAAGCGGATAACGGACCGACCCGGGCAAGCCCGGGTTCTGCCCAGCTGGCGGTCGACCGCCAGCACAGGGGCGATCGACCGCCCAAGCCAGGGAATCCCAGCTTGAAGTTGTTTCAGCTGGAGGTCGACCGCCAGCCAGTAGCGATCGATCGAAATTCCTAGTGACCATCCATCTATAGTGTTTCTCAGTAGCGGTCGACCGCCAGAAGCCACAGGTCGACCGCCAGCCCCGATGCAGCCTTGTTTGACTTCGATTTGCACCTCGTGGCCAGCCCCTTTCCATGGATTTATTTAATCAAAACTCACCTAATCTCCATGATTTGTGGATCTGGTCTGGGGGTGTCCAAGGACCATTCAAGGTCTATAAAACCAACACTTGAGGGGTTAGAAACCCTAATGCTTCAAGGGGTTTCAAGGGAGGCTACAAGGGTGAGAGGAGTTCGAGTACTGTAGCTGTGAAGAGTACTCCGTGAAGAAATCTTCATCCATTCCAAGGCATTCAAGTCCAGATCTGAAGCCATCTCAACCTCCAAAGAAGAAGAAGCAATCAAGGCTCTCAAGGGTTATCTAAACTGCATCCTTTTTTCTCTTCATCAACTCAAGAGGATCAAAAGGAAGATCAAAGCTACATCCAACACTCTCTCAAGATGATTCAAGTTCATATCTCAATCCAGCAACCTCCAAGGAAGAGTAGAAGCAAGAAAGGCTAATAAGAGAGATCAAAGGAGGCTGCAAGAGTGTGTTCAAGGGAGAGGAGTTCGAGTACTGTAGCTGTGAACAGTACTCCGGGAAGAAGTTCTTCATCAAATCTCCAAGTGATTCAAGCTACTTCAAAAGAAGATTCAAGCCCCAGCAATCTCAGACAAGATCCTTTCTCTTTGAGCATATTTCATATCTTGTTTGAGTATTTTCATATCTTGTTCTTTTTCATTTCATTCAAACATTTGAAACTGAAGATCGTCCCTACCGGTGGTTAGTAGGAAGGCAATCGGAAGCTGTCCAATCTGCGGTGTTGACGTCCCTACCAGTGGTTAGTAGGAAGGCAATCGGTGGTCTTTCCGATTTGCGGTTCAGTGCGTGGCACTAGTGGAGCCTCACCGGATTTGGTGAGGGGTGGACCTAGGACTAGGGATTCAGTCCGAACCACCTTAAAATATTGTGTGTTGTGGTTTGTTTGTGTGATTGTTTCGTTCTAGATGCATGCTTAAGTTCTAATCGATATAATAGTAATCATCTTGCTAAGTAAATCGTTGTGTCCTTCGTTTAGCTAGTTATATTCCGCTGCGATTTGTTCTATCTAGCTATTTAGAGGGTTCCATTGCGAGAAGAGGGGCAGATCTATTCACCCCTCCCCTCTAGATCCGCTGTCCACTACACAACAGTAAGGATAAAAGAACTAAGCAATAAGACTAGGGGAGCTACAACAAATCTATGAAAAAATTACCCAACAAAACCTAGGAGACATGCCAACATGGATTGAAGCCAATTTTATATCAGCCATCATGAATTTAAACATGCTGATTAGCATAAAAACATGATGATTATACTATGTCCCATGGTGCAAGTAAAGAAAAACATGAGTTTAGTAGTGGAGCGATACATAATAGAGAGCAGTTAGGTTAGGCTTTTCAAAATAATGGCTTGGATGTCTAGTTCAAACGGTGCGAGGCCAACAATGAATAATTGCTACCACATAGTGACTATTGTGACTTTCTTTACCCAAATTATGGGATCTAGTCAAGCACATCTTCAAGGGGAAAAGGTGAACTTTCTAGTGTTCCTTTCAGCTATACCCTGATCCCTTTTCTCCCAAGTAATTACATTAGACCCTGATCCCATTAGTTCAAGAATAAATTGGATATAAAAGGCAAAAAAATGCATCATTCATCAAATTGAGTATTTCAAATTGTTAACAATTAGCAAGAAAGAGAAGACTGCATCATCATGTTCTTTTGCAACTGTCTAAGGCTCGACCAATTTAGATTGATAGTACATCAATTTTCTTTGTATAAATCACTAAGTAGGCTAATGATTTGCAAAAGATGAGCCTTCTGAGAGGAGTAGAGAGGCATTTTAGAAGAAGCATATTTGCCATACAGTTTCTTTCTTATTGTTTTTTGCCATTCACAAGTAGTTTGAGCTTGCAAACATGGCTGCTTCTGGCCATAACATCTGTATGTTAGAAACCCATTTTTCCTGCAACTGCCCTTCTAGGACTGCTTTTTGTATATGGAAATGTTCTACTCCATTTCCACTTCACTGCATTCAAAGCTTTGATTTTCTGTAAAATAATCACATTTTCTTAGCAGAATGGTAAACTGATTTCTCTATTTTGAATTCTGGTCAACTGGTTGATTCCTAAGAACATCCAAGAGAAGCAGGTGAAAACAGAGAAGGTCAATCTCTTTGATGATTGTGGCAGACACCCTTCTCCTAACTTTCTCAGTGACAGACAACCACCTCACCAAGAAGATGAGCATGCCGTATGGGATTCTTTTATCTTCCTTAGCAAACTCCAAAGGCAACAAACAAGACTACCCCCATGTCAGCTAAGCTACATTAGCTTTTGTTAAATCACCTAAAGCTTTTAATGGATGGAGTTGCACCCAAGTGTCTATGAAAGAGGAGACATGCTCAGTTGGAGGGAGTGGAGAGCGATGTTGATGGTGCAGACACTTTTTTTATGAGCACCTACTTCATTAGGGCTCTCATGAGCTAAGGAAAAAAGGTGAAGAATTTATAACTGGCTTCTACTCAGTGGTAGAGGGTACCCATATGAAGGATGCCCTCTATCACGCCCCGACGCGGAAAATCGGAACGTAGCAGTTTATATCAATCATGTCAATCAGAGCATACATTGCCACAAGAGACTAAACCACTAGGCTAATAAATAAAGAAACAATTAACCCAACTTTATTGATAATCAAATAGAAAGTACTTAATTACACCCGACTCCTTGTGGAATTCTATCTCACTAATGAAGAATACAACAACTCTAGATAACAACTAATTAAACTTGACTTGAATAAAACTCTAAATGGCTCGCTCCTAGATTCACTTGTTCCGGTCCCCATCGGAACGCACGTCCTCATCAGAACTACCTGAAAAAGATTGGAAAGTAGGGGTGAGCAAAGCTCAGTAGGATTTTATATCTCTATCATCAGGCATAATTAAAGTGATTAACCATTTATGAGTAACGTTATAACAAAAACAATGATAAATAACTGACACGAGATAGATGGAAAAATGAATATGAACTTTCAATGTAAGGAGTAAACACGAGTATAACAAGACTTTTCATGAAATTGCACGAAATGGAATTGGCCATATCAAGCACACATATCATGTTATGCAGGAATTTAAGTAATCGAGTAACAAGTGGAAAAATGTCATAAACCAATCATGCTAGTCATGCATTTCGGTGCAATGCCACACCTTGTCATTACAAACTCCCTGATGCACAAGTACTTTCGGGCGCTCCTCCCAGGACCAGACTGGGCCCTTTATGATGCGTTGGCATTGAAAGGTTGGATCATAGATCCTAGTCTAGACATTCATCACATTAATGGCCAAGAGTTCCAAGGTTAAGCTCACGAACTTACTTCTAAGATCAAGAGAAATTCCAACAAGATTGGAATGACATCAAGTAGAAAGACTATGAGTCTTTAGGTAAACAAGGATGTAAACAAGGATCATGCATGATTTCACAGTTCAAGGCCAACCTTGATGACTGCTTCATGATAATAAAACAATAGAAACCTTCTGAATATATTACCTGTGACGGTCGATAACTGGGCCGTTACAGGAACGTGACGGTCTTACACAGGGCTGTTACGCTGATGTGACGGTCCAATCTTGGGCCGTTACAATACTCAGATCAGTCCAACTGGAACTGGCCCAAAACACGATTCAAACCACGTTCATGGTTTCAAGTCTTTAGGGTACAACCTGCCCGGCGTCCTGGTAGGAATCCCAGGCTCACGGGATCTTACGGAGGTCTCATAATAGTGGTCCTAATCCGACGGAAGGAATATCCGACGGAGAGTTCCATCTATTACAAGAATTGAGGCAAATAAACACGGAAACCAAGACGGTGCGGTCAGTCAATCCCACCAGAGTGGCATGACTGTCAAACAACAATGCTAAGATCATATATATATATCTTACATAAATCAAAATTTATACAAGTACTAACTAAGGGTTTTTATCAAATTCTTCATGATCATTCAACTTAGGATTTTCGAAACATCTTCCATCAATGAAAAATTAATGTCTATGATCATAATACTAGATTAATATCATATTCTATGTTGTTTATAGATCAAGATATCATACTAACATAGCAAGTTTGTGGTTTTAAAACACATAAATCAGAGATAAAAACACCCTGTCAGGAGAATGTGACGGCCTATGTAAGGGGCGTTACAGGCATGTAACGGTCTATAGTCAGTGCGTTACGTACCAGAAAAATAAATAGATTAAAATTTCAAAATTTTAAAACATAGGGGATGTGACGGTCTGTCGTGGGGCTATCAGGCTCAGGTGACGGTCTATCGAGCGGCCGTCAGGCTGTAACGGCTTCTGAAAGATGCGTCACACTACCTGGAAACCCGCCAACGATGGACTTCAACATGTTACACTAAAACCTCGATTTCTCATGATAGGATGAATCAAAATTATGGAAAATACTACAGTTCAAAAGAGCATAAAATTTCGTACAAGATAGCATGCTTCAATTTAGATCTAACACAACAAGATTCAATCTTTAACTAATAATCATGAAAGTTGTCCTTTTGATACACCTCGGATTAAAACGTAAAATTTGAATAGCATGATGAACAAAAATTGGGCAATTAGGTATCAAAAGAA
The DNA here is from genome assembly GCA_022559845.1 of Amorphophallus konjac. NCBI lineage: Eukaryota > Viridiplantae > Streptophyta > Magnoliopsida > Alismatales > Araceae > Amorphophallus > Amorphophallus konjac. Next base: position 19,400 of record JAHNEJ010002595.1, on the reverse strand, counting down.
AGAGCTCATGGAGACGCACCAGATGGTATTATTAGATTTCTGTTTGGCCTGAGAGACACCTACCTTTGCTTGAAGGAAAGAAGGACGAAGAAGAAGGGTCGCCGAAACCCTAGGTACCGCTCCTAGAACGCCCAAATTCTCCCTCGCCCGGTCACGATCGGTCTCGCCGCCTGATGCTGGTGCAAGTAGGGTTCTAGGGTGTCGAAAGCCCCTTATAAAGAGAACCTAGGGGGACTCCTAGAGATCGAATTTGGTTGAAGAGTCCTATGAAGAAACTCCGATGAAAACTTCGGATAAGGTTCTATTCCGCCGCCGCCGCCGCCGCCGGTAGAAGCATCTAGACTTAGGGTTTTCGAAGGGAAAGCAAAGATCTAGCAAGGGGCTAGGGTTTGGCTCGAATTGGAGCACAATTGGGCTAGGATTGGGCCCAAATTGTGATGGTTAAACTAGGCCTTCTAAACCCACAAAAATTGCTAAAAACATGAAATTGGGCCTACACGAATTTTATTTTGGGCTCTTACCTGAAGACAAGTTATTACAAATTCAATTTTACACTAGATTCATATTTTTACATAATTTTAATAATTTCTTTAAAAGTTGAGCCAATAAATAATTAATTTATATGGAAATATTTATAATAGAAAAAGATAGGATGCTACACCCTCCCCCACTTTAGGAATTTGGTCCCCAAATTCACCGAATCTGCTAACAACCAACCTTAAAACAAATCAGGATATAATTTCCTGATCGCATCCTCGGACTCCCATGTTGCTTCCTCAGCTCCACGCCGACTCCACTAGACCTTGACCATCGGAATGGATCGATTCCTGAGTTGTTATTGCTTGAAGTCCAATATCTTGATAGGCTTCTCTTCATAAGATAAGTCCTTCTTAAATTCCAAATCAGCATGTTGGATAATGTGCGAAGGGTCATATACATACTTCCGAAGCATAGATACATGAAACACATCATGAATACCAGCTAACTGTGGTGGTAAGGCCAATCTATAGGCAACTTCGCCTACTCTTTCTAAAATCTCAAATGGGCCAACAAACCTTGGGCTTAACTTGCCTCGAATTCCAAATATCTTAATTCTTCTTGATGGTGATACTTTCAGGAATACATGATCCCCAATCTGAAATTCTAACTTCCTTCTTCTATTATCTGCATAGCTCTTTTGTCTAGACTGGGCGACCTTCAAACGATCTCTGATAACTTGGATGTTCTTTGATGATTCTGAGATAAGATCCGGTCCGAGCCATTGCTTCTCACCAATTTCTTCCCAACAAAGAGGGGATCTACAACTCCTGCCATACAAGGCTTTAAACGGTGCCATATGAATGCTGGATTGATAACTATTATTGTAAGCAAATTCAATCAAAGATAAATGTTCATGCCAACTGCCTCCAAAATCAATTATACAAGCTCCCAACATGTCTTCAACAATTTGGTTTGCTCTCTCTGTCTGCCTGTCCGTCTGAGGGTGAAAAGCGGTACTGAAGTTTAAACGAGTACCTAATGATGCTTGGAGTCCTTTCCAAAAATGAGATGTAAACCTAGGGTCTCTGTCAGATATGATGGACACAGGCTCTCCATGCAATCTTATTATTTCCTTCATATACAGGGCAGCCAAAATATCAACAGCCCACTTTGACTTAATGAGTAAAAAGTGTGCGGACTTCGTCAGTCGGTCAATGATCACCCAAATTCCATCAAGGCCTCCTTGTGTTCGGGGTAAACCCATAATAAAATCCATACCGACACTTTCCAACTTCCATTGTGGTATTTCGAGAGGCTTTAACTTCCCCGCAGGTCTAAAATGCTTTGCTTTAACTTGTTGAAATACTAAACACCTACTTACAAAATCGGCCACTTCTCTTTTCATGTTCGGCCACCAGAAAGTTCTCTTTAAATCTCTGTACATCTTTGTAGCTCTTGGGTGTATAGTATACTTAGATCTGTGCACTTCTTCAAGAATCTTCTTCTTTATTTCCATGGAATCAGGGACACATGTTCTCCCTCGAAACAACAACCTCCCATCATCAGCAAACAAAAAATCTGGTCGACTAGCCATCTGTTCTTTAATTTCAACTAGCACTGGGTCATTATCCTGCAACTGCTTAATTTCTGCTAGCAATTCTGAACGAAGCTGGACATGAGCCACGAAGATGCGATCTTCCTTTTCTGTAATATCTAAACTGGTGAACTGTTCTAACAACTTCCACTCTTGAATTATCAAACTGGCTAGTCTAGCTACTGGCTTCCTGCTTAAAGCATCTGCTACAACATTCCCCTTTCCGGGATGATATTCAATAGAGAAATCGAAATCCTTTAAGTACTCTAGCCACCTTCTCTGTCTTATATTCAACTCCTTTTGAGAAAATAGATACTTTAAGCTCTTATGGTCTGAGTATACGGTGAATGTCTCTCCATAAACATAATGCCTCCATATCTTAAGAGCAAACACAACAGCTGCTAACTCCAGATCATGCATAGGATAATTCTCTTCATGTTTTCTCAACTACCTGGAGGAATAAGCTATCACCCTCCCTCGTTGCATCAACACGCAACCTAAACCAATTCCTGAAGCATCGGTATAACTTCGAAACCTCCTTCTCCTAAGGGTAAGGCCAAAATTGGAGCAGTGGTCAAACACTCCTTCAAAGTCTGAAAACTCTTCTCACAATCATCCGCCCATTCAAAACAATTCTCCTTACGAGTTACGCTCGTCAAGGGCACTGCAATCTTAGAAAAATCCTTGATGAACCTTCGATAATAACCTACTAAACCTAAGAAACTTCTGATCTCAGTTACATTCACAGGTCTTTCCCAATTACGTACTGCCTCAACTTTAGAAGGGTCTACTTCGATTCCCTCTTTAGAAATAATGTGCCCTAGAAAAGATACCTCTTGTAAACAGAACTCACATTCTCTAAACTTGGCGTATAGATGATGATCCTTTAATATTTGCAACGCCATTCGCAAGTGCTTTTCATGCTCCTCCTTACTCCTTGAATATATCAGGATATCATCGATAAATACCACGACCCACTGGTCTAAGTAGGGCCGAAACACACTATTCATTCACTGCATAAAAGCTGCAGGAGCATTAGTTAGTCCAAACGGCATCACTACAAATTCAAAATGCCCATACCTACTACGGAATGCCGTCTTAAAAATATCTTCATCTTTTATCCTCAATTGATGATACCCAGATCTGAGATCGATCTTTGAGAAATACTGTGCTCCTGATATCTGATCAAATAATTCATCGATCCTTGGTAATGGGTACTTGTTCTTCACGATGAGCTGATTCAACTGACGATAATCAATACACAGCCTCAAGGAACCATCTTTCTTCCTTACAAAAAGAACAGGAGCACCCCATGGGGAAGTACTCAGACGAATAAACCCTCTTTCTAGCAAGTCTAACAACTGCACCTTCAATTCTCTTAACTCAGCAGGGGACATATGATAGGGGGCTCTCGAAACAGGTGAGACGCCAGGAATCAAATCAATAGAGAAAACCACCTCCCTTTCAAGGGGAAGACCTGGCAATTCATCTGGAAATACCTCCGAAAAATCTTGAATAACAGGAATATCCTTCAGCTCCACTTCCTTCTTATCAGTTAAAGAAATCAAAGCCAAGAATGCTGGACACCCCTTCCTTAACAACTTATCTGCCCGAAGTGCTGAAATGAGTGGCATGGACTTGGATAGCCTAGAGCCAGAGAAAGAAAGCTCCGAACATCCAGGGAAAGGCACTACTCCTGACTTACAGTGAACACTAGCACCATGCATAGATAACCAATCAGCCCCTAAGATTACATCATAATCCTTCATCCTCATGCATACTAAATCAGCAGGTAAATTACAACCATTGATCAAAACTTCACTAGAACGATAATAATATTTAAGCTCGGATCCCGAACCAATAGGGGTGGATATTATAAGATGAGAATCCAATAACACCGGTTCCACAGATAAAGTCTTAGCAAATTTCAAAGATATAAAAGAATGAGTGGCTCCAATGTTGAAAAGTACAAATGCCGGCTTGGAAAGAATAGTAAGAGTACCTTCGACAGTACCTCCTTCCTCGGTAGTCTGGTTCTCGGTCTCCGCCTCCTGGAGGGCTTGGAGCCTGCCTTGCCGCTTGTAACTTCCTTGTGACTTATCAGATGCTGCCAGTTCATTAATAAGCGGACATTATGGAATTCGGTGGTCCCTGCTACCACACTTTAAGCAAGCGCCTAACTTGCGCCAACACTCTTCCATCTTGTGACCTGGACGGTCACAATACTTGCAAACTGCCTTAGACGGCACAACTAGTCCAAACTTCTTCTCGCCTTCCTTGGGTTTCTTGTTTTTAGAAAAACTCGGCCCGCCATTAGGCCTCTTCTGTCCATTACCGGGTTTAAAGTTCCTGGAACTGGTAATCTGCTCCTTCTTCTTATCCCGACCTCTTATCCGTTCAGTCATTTCCATCGTGTCCTCCAAAACTTGTGCTTTCTTTACAATATCAGCATAGATATGGATTTCCAAGGGTGCCAATTGATTGATGTACTGAAGTTTCAAACCATTCAAAAATCGTTTTGCCTTCATTTTCTCAGTGGACACCAAGTGTGGGGCATACTTACATAATTTGGAAAAGTGGGCTTCATATTCCGCAACCGACAAGTTCCTTTATTTCAAAGCAGCGAACTCGGCCGCTTTCTTTTCCTGCACCCGATCTGAGAAGTACTTGCTATTGAAAAACTCTTTAAACTCGTTCCACGTGGCACGCCTATTCCCAAGTGTGGCTTCCACGGCTTCCCACCAAGCACGAGCATCACGATCTAATTGGAAAGTTGCTAGCAAGACGTGATCCTCCTCTCCACATTGCATAACCCTGAAGATCCTCTCCGTCTCCTTCAGCCAGTTCTCTACCTCATCCGGGTCTGAAGATCCACTGAAACGTGGGGATTCAAGCCTTGAAAGTTCCGATGTAGATTACATGCTCCTTGCTGTTGTTAGTATGCTTGGCCCGGATACAGAGGGGGGTGAATGTATCCTTCTACAGAATATGGCCAAATTAAAACTAGGATGCTAGAGAAAGACACAGGATAGAACTAATTCATTTCAACTCAAATACAAACTCATGGGCGTGCCTATCCAAGCATCTAGCGGAAGCAATCAATCAATCAAGCCACTGCACAAGAGATTTTAGGTGGTTCGGTCCACAGACCTACATCCACCCCTCACTCCCAACCGGAGTGAGGCTTCACTAGCAAATGCTAGAACCAAGCAGACTCAGTCTGCAAACAGTTGCTGCCACACAGCTTGACCAGGGAAACAGACTCCCCTCTTCCTCCCAACCGGAGGGACACCCAAGTGACTCCCAGCCACTTGGAAACTAGAGGTCGAAGACCTCTCTTCCTCCAGACCAGGAGGGACACCTGGACTTGCAACCACAAGCCCAGAACCGGAGGACTAGCCTCCCTTCCTCTAACCAGAGGGCAACCCACAAGTGACAACCTGTCACTTGCTACCTGGAGATCAGATCTCCCTTCTCCTGAACCAACAGGAGGAACCCGACCCCCAACAGGGCAATCGGAAGAACAAAGATGATCAGAAAACAAAGGAAAACAATAAAGGAAAATAACACAGCAATCAGAAAGCTGTAAAAGATGAAATGCACAATGTGGCTCTCAACGGAGCTGACTGGCCTGGATCTGATCCACGGTCCAGTGAAGACAGATCTTCAAGCAGCTTCTTCCTTCTTTTCCACGAGCTCTCTCTCTCACTCTCTATCTCTCTTTCTTTCTCTTCTGCTCTCTTAATCTCTCACTCACTGCTCTCGATTCACGGCTTCTCTCTTCTATCTCTTCTTCCTCTCTTTTCCTTCTTTTTCTCTTTTTCTGGATCGAAGGGCTTTCTGCTCTTCAGGCTTCTACTTTGATCAACCTTCATCTGAAGACGAAGGATTCATTATATACCAGCAGCAGCAGCAGCAGGGCGCGTGTGGCTTCCACAGTTCCCGCCCTAAGAATTCGGACCACGTGGCAGCATCCAGCAGGCTGTCAGACCACGTGTCCTCATCTGGGCACTCTCCTTATCCTCGGATCACGTGCCCAGCACCAGTACGCTCAGCAACTGGAGTTAGATGGCGTCAACTCACTTGCTCCAAAGGGTTGACGCAGCCATCATAGATCTTCAACCTTTTTAACCGCTGCGTCGACTCCATCAGCCTGCTGCGTTGACGCAACGGTATCGGCAGTCCAGTGATCAAGCCTTCAACATATGGGCGTGCTGCGTTGACGTATTGAAGGCAGCCAGAGATAGGTCGTCCCTTTCTTGGACTGCTGCGTCGACGCTGCCAGTTGGTGGCGTTGACGCACGAACGTGTACATTTCTATACTGGCATCTCTTAAGCCGCTGCGTCGACGCTGCTTGTTGATGGCGTTGACGCAGTGGAAGATTTCGTGAAGGCTTCATCGCTTGTAAGAGTCTCTGCTACTTTAACTGCTGCGTCGACGCTGCTTGCTTGTGGCGTTGACGTAATAGAAGAAATCGTGAAAGCTTCGTCTACTGATGCGTGGACGCTCTAGGCTTCAGGCGTCGACCCTGTTCCCTTCTGCAAAAAATGAAGTGTATAGACTTAGTGTTAACGTGCCAGAAAGACCAGTGTACAGACTTCATCAAATGAAGAGCTTCCAGTGTATGACTTTGCAATGCAAACAACAATGTATATACTTAGAGAACTGAAGTCTAGTGTATAGACTTGGAGAATTGCAGTCGAGTGTATAGACTTGGAGAACTGGAGTCTAGTGTATAGACTTGGAGAACTGAAGTCTAGTGTATAGACTTGATAATTGCAGAGCTCAGTGTATGGACTTTGCAAGTCTAGTGTATAGACTTTGTTAAGAAGGTGCCCGATGTACAGACTTGAAGAAGATATGCCAATGTACAGACTAAATGGATCCAGCTGATGTATAGACTTTGTGCCCAAGCTATCAATGCTCTGATGCGTCCACTCCACTTGAACGTTGCGTTGACGCACAAATTCACCCAGGGGCTTCTTTCTTGAGTTTGCACTGCTGCGTCGACGCTTCCATTTGATGGCGTTGACGCAATGAGCACCCTGCAACCCCTTTGAACTATTAAACAGTTATTAGGAGGTTAAGTGTCTATATCCAAAATCTTACTGTTGTCATCATCAAAACCAGGAGTACAACAATCTCCCCCTTTTTGATGATGACAACCCCCAAACTGTTTTAATGACATCTGCGATCACACAAGGTTAGCATCAACCAAACGCATGGTTACTTGTCAGTTGAACAAAAAATTATGAGTCACAAAAATGAAAGTATATGCTATCATTCATTAACAAAACTCAGCATTCATTAGCAAAATTCAGCAGTCATTAACAAAATTTAGCAGCTCATTAAGCTCTCCCCCTTTGTCATCATCATGAAAGGGGGTGCATGTAGAAAACATAGGTTAAGATGGGAAGAAGCGATTGTAACGCCTGGCAGAAGATGGTTGTTGTTGCTGACGAGAAGATTGTCCTTGAGTGCCTGGAGGTGTCTGGCGAGATGGCTGTCCTGAAGTAGAATGGTCCCTGGTTAGAAGGTCTCTGATCTCTTGAGAAAGTTCGCTTAGCTGATGACTTAGAGTGTTGCGAACATTGCCAATTTCAGTGACAGAATCTTTATCGTGGAGTGTGTTCTCAAGTGACTGGATGTTGGCTATTACTTTGTCAATCTTCTCTAGCACAACTTTGAGGAATGGAGGGATTGCACTGACAGGACCTTTGATTGTTTCTAGCCCTATCTTCAGATCATAGCACAGATCAATAATTTTGGCAAAAGAGGAAAGGGTTGAACCTTGTTGATTGTGCATCTCTTGTACCAGAGTGGCAAGTTTGTCAAGGAGGGATGATATCTGTTTCAAGACTGACCTTGTTGCTTGGTCAGACACCATCTTGGTGAGTAAGAAATTTCACCACCCACATAAAACTGAAGTTTCAAAATTCACAATCCGAGCAGTCAGCTTGTTAAAATGAAGGGTTGTGAACTCCACCAACTTGTCCATCTTGGCCTCCTGACGCTTCATCATCATAGTCATGTTCACTAACATCTCTTCAATAGTTGCTGGGGGTGGAGCTACATCAGAAGTTGGAGAGGTTCTTCTATAAACTTTAATGGCTCCAGACGTAGATGGTTCTACTGTAGGTACAGAGCCACTCGGTTCCGCAGAAGCCTCAAAAACTTGCTCTCCTCTCATGGAGTTGTCCTCTGGCATGTCTTCACTCACCACAGATGGAATCGGTATTTCTGCTCTGTGCACTTGACCATCATCTATAGTGGCTGTTCTTGATGCCTGATCGATCTCTGATGGAGCTGATTTCTGACTAGGAAGGGTTCTGACAGCCTTACCATCAACGACCTCAAAACCCATAAACTTTTGATATAAGAAAGTGTGTACACATTCCCTCGAGGGATGATAATTTTCTTCTCAGAGCCAAAGTCTACACCAACTTTCCGAAAAATAGCAGTTAATGGGGCGGCATAAGGAAGGGTTCTGGACTGAGATAGACATGACCCCATTGTTTGAATAGCTACATCCGGCAGGGAAATCTGTATTCTCTTCAGCATACAGTAGAGAAGAAATCTTTGCATCTCTGTCACCCTTTCTCTTCCACTGCTCTGTGGTGTGATCATGGAGGTGCAAATGTGGTGGAGCAGTCTATTTAGCGAAGGGAAATGATTGGCTTTGAGACTGCCTAGGTAGGTCTCCCTGACATCGGAGAGATTACTGGGTTTCTCAGTCAAGAGCTCATACGCTTCATGCGCATCATACTCAAAATCATGCAGCTGAACTCCTACTTTAGGAACCTTCCATGCTCTGGCAAGCAGCTTATCTGTTATTTCGAACCTTACACCTCTAACACTGGATGTGAGTTTTGGAACAGAAGGTTCATATTTTAAGTTCTGGTAGAACTCTCTGACCAAGGTGGGGTAGTAAGTCTTGTGTGTTGAGACAAACGACCACCAGCCCTGATGGTCCAGTGTAGGAAACAGCTGAGGAAAAACTTCGAGCATATGATGATCAGTAGCATCAACGTACCGGGAAATAAGAACCTTCAGAGGTTCTTCCATGGTGACTGTACGCGAGCTACCAGCATCTTTCTGACCGGTTGCAGAACCTGAAGATAAGCCCTTCCGCTTCTCTTTTCTGACTGCGGATGTCTTTAACCTTTTGGTTGGCGGACTTGGATCCCGTGGACCCGTCTCCTTCCTTCTTCCCCTTTCGCGAGCTACTAGAGAGTGGGACTCCATTGTGCCTCTTGCTGGTTCTGAGCCTCTTGGTTGTTCCTCTGCCCTCTGCTTCCCTTTTTGAGTGGATGCTGGAGAATCCATGGCACGGAGATGAATCGAGCAGGAGAGAGAGCTGAGAGGATTCTTGGGGGACACGAGAGGTCGAATGACAAAAAGGGTTTTGGAAAAAAAGTGAAGAAGAGCAGCGGTCTCATTTTGCTTTTAAAGAGACACCGAGGACCCTTTAAGTGAACGGTTCAGCCGGTTCAAGTGGGTGAATCGGGTAAAGAAGATATGAATAAGAAGCAATGCGTGGACGCAGAGAGGGGCATTGCTTCTACGCAGTGAGGCAAGTGAACCGAAAAACACAAGATAAAAAGCCAATGAGGCATAACGCGTTGACGCCAATGTAACATTGCGTCTACGCAGTGATGCAGTTAGGAATGAGATACTCCTCCTTATGCAGCATGATGCATCTAATAATGAAACTCCCCCTTACTAAATGGAGCCTATGAAAAGAATAAGAAGGGAAATTCAATTGGATTCTCAAAGGGATATTATTCTCATAAATCCAAAACATGTTTTCAAAGTCTTCCATTATAAGAGCTTATGAATGAACTTTATTAACAGCGTGGTTTAATTATGATGTATGTAGAGTTCATCAGTAAAATTCTGTATTGATATCTAAAACCATGGTTTAATAAAGATGAACCAAGCCCTCATAATTATCTTGATTAATCTCTCTTTCTCTTACACAATCAAATCTATTGACTTCTTTCAGAGTTACATGCACTAGTATTGAAGTCAAGTAATTATGAAGTCATATGATTTTGTCTAGGGTTGAAGCAATTTGATTTGTGTATCAATATTCAGATATTTCACTTTATTCAACAATTTTCTTGCTCCAAATTTTACGAGCACTCTAGTTCAGTGCACACATTGTAACTAGAGGATATACCTTGATTAGAGGCCAATATCCCTAAGCCCTTAGTGTGACTAACTGTCATGCTTTATGTGAACAGAGTTAGCATTTACACATCATGACACACTACAAATCATTTTCTAATGAGTGAGTTGTATTTCTCAGTGTGCATGCCATTGCTCTGCCTGAGTTTCAATGAATTTTATCAGAGTTAACGAAGGCACCTCATGACACAGTCCTTTGGACTTGTGTTTCTCAGTGGCCAATGTCATTGCTCTGACAGAATTAACCCTTTAGACATTTCAGAGGCATTCTTTTGCTTCAAATCAATAATAGTTTCATGTACTTAACCAATTAAAGTCATGTATTCAAAAGTGCAGATTTCAGAAATTTTTCACAAGACACAGCATGAAACAAATGGTTAAGGTTTATTAAACATGCTTCAGATATTTTTAAGAGATTTTAAAGTCAAACTCCATGAACATTAAACTTAAACCACATGAGTTATTTCAGACATTCATAAACCTGTATAATAGAAGTTTTCTAGTTCAAAATTTTCAGATTTATGATCAAGATAGCCCATTGGAATCTTCATGAGGGACTGATAGATTTCTGAAGCCAAACGATACCAATTGATAGGAGAAATACCAATTGTTAAGAGAGATTGTGAAGCTCAAAGTTTTCAAAATATGATTAAGGTTTGTCAACAAAATCAATAAGAAAGGATATGCAATGAGTTCTGACACATGTATGCATTTGACAACCTATATGCAATGCATTGACTCCCCCTCACAATATGCATTCAAACTCTCTCTTTGGCATTTTCAATATAAGGAAATGCAATGCACTATATGTATGCAGGGACATGCAAAGACTCAACATTGAATGATATGCAAGGATATGCATCTAACTCCCCCTGAAAACATGCAATGTTTGCACTGAAAACTGAACATATGATTCCAAATGATATTGTGACTTGTGCACAATCAGACTGTCCTATCAGCAAAGTGACCCATGGTACTAGGCGGAGCACTTGGTCTAAAAGACCACCTCACACATAGTAAGAACCTCCAGACAGACTTCCCTGCCTTTTGGTACCTTACCATTTATATACCATTGAGGTCATGCATAATTATTCAACATGCAGTCCTATATGCAATTCAGAATTTCAGTGAGCTATTGCAACACACAAGTTTCAAGTCACACTCATATGCAGTTCAGATTTTTCAGAAAATTCGAAATGCAATTTGTTTTCAGAGTCTATGCATAACACAATTATCAAGCAATTGAAATTAGCCTATGTATGCATCAGATACAGACAACCCTTCTTAATCTGATATTTGCACAGAACTCTCAGCAAATGCATGATCAGAAAGTAATGCACATGGCAAATGATGAATGAAAATGCAAAAACAGATTTAACTTGCTATGCATTAAAACTAAAAACAAGAAGAGCAGGAAGTTTACCTGAAAAATTCAGAAGGGGTTTTCATTCTTGAGTGCCTTGGATTAATACCCCTTTTTATTCCATTCCAAGGCACACCTGCAAAACAAGGTTTATTTTGCACAAACAGGTGCCCAAGAAGTCTTGGGTCCTGACAAAACAGTATTACTCCTAGCAGGTTTTCTCAGCACATTTCTAGGAGAAGTTTTCAGATCTGATTTATGCACATTCTTGTTAGCATGAATTCTATGTGCATAAGCATGAGATTTCTTGTTAACAGAATAAAAATTCTGTTTGCCAAAACCAGTTTGGTTTTGATATCCTGCCAGCCAACAGGTTGCAGCCCTGTGACCTGGCTTCCCATAGTTATAACATGAAAGTTTTGCAAATTGTCTTACAGGGAATTTAGCATGTTTGAGATTCACATTTCTACCCTGAATATGCCAACAGTCCTTGACTGTATGGCCATACTTCCCACATTTGAAGCACTCATTGTGCTTGCCTCTAAAAACACTACTTCCAAACACATTTCCATTTGCAGGGAGTTTAACAGTTTTAGAATTGAATTGTCTACCCTGAGCATGCCTACAGTGGGCTGCAATGTGGCCCATCTTGCCACAGTGAAAGCATGAATTAGAACTTTTCTTACCAGCATTCAGCCAGCATTCAAATCCCTTATGACCAAATTTTCCACAATTAAAGCATGTCATATGCTGGTTTATTGGAACAGACTTGTTCTTGTTAAGAGCATGATCGTTTGCATGAAATTTATTCTTATCACTAACAAACCAGCACTGTGAAATTTTGTGTCCTAGTTTACCACAATGAAAGCACTCAATTCTCCTTTTCTGAAATGAAGGATTTTTATCATGATATCTCCTAGCATTCTTATTATCCTTCTCCATCAACTTACACTCATGCATCAGATGTCCAACTTTATGACAGTAATGACAGATAATCTTCCTTTTAGATGCATGTGAGTGTGTGTGAGGACTGTGATCAGCATGCACTGATGAAGCCTTTTCATTTATTTTCTGATTTACAGTCCTTTTCTGGTTTTTATCCTGTTTTCCTATTTTCTTAGCCTTGTACTGAGTTGGAGATGAAATAGAAGGCTTCTCCTGTTCAGAGGATTTAACAAAGACAGTTTTCAGGTTGGCTCCATCGACCTTCCTCATGACTGGACTATAGCCCAGTCCGTCTTTCTTCAAATTATTCTTTGTTCCCAGTATTTTCTGAACAATGGGCTGTTTGTCTTTAGAGGTGGTGGCTACGTCTGAACCACTTACAAAAGATGTCATAACTTTGTTCTGAAGTTCCTTCTTGTTTATCTTATTGTAGCCCAGCCCTTCCTTCCTAGAGTTGATTTTTATACCTAGTAGCTTGTCTAGGTTTTTCTGCCCATCAACAAATTTAGACAAGGAGACTGTCAAATCCTGAATTTCATCTTCCAAAGAGGAAATATGTAGCTCATAACTGGCAATCTCTTGTTCACTGCAATTCACACATTCAGTTAACACCTTGTTAGCAGTTTTATATTTGTCAATTTCCTGTTCCAGATTGCTCAGTTTATTAGAATCTTCAACACAAATACTTTTTCCTCTTTCCAAAGCTAGAAGTCTCTCTGACATAGTGGAATTCAACATTTTTAATTTTTCATTTTCTTCCTTAAGCTTGTCATTCTGAATTAACTCATTTATTAGAGTCTGATCTTCTGAGTTAGTTTCAAGTTTTCTTCCAGCCTTGAATTCCTTCAAATCTTTTTCCTTCTTTTCAATGTTTTTCTGTAATTCCACATTCACAGATTTGATGGCTTCAAGTTTTTCAGCAAGCAGGTTTTTCTCCTGCTTAAGTTTCTCTGATTCTTCTTCATCTTCTTTGGAGATTTTTCTGAGAGATTCATCTTCAGATTTTAGCTTATTTAGTTCAGAGTAAACACATTCGAGTTCCTTCTTCAGTTTTGCATTCTGATTTTTATACATATGATTATCAGACAGACATGCATCATGAAATTGCTTCATACTCGTACAATTTTCACATGGAGAGCTAGAACCATCTACCCGAGTACCCTTCTTCAACTTTTTATACTATTTTCTTAAGCTCTCATGTGACTTTAACAATTCAGCATATGCATTCTCCCAATCATCAAGAGAAAAGTTCTCGAAGAGATTTACCTCATCATCATCATCTTCATTTTGGCTGCTGCTTTGATTGCTTCTGTCAGCCATCATGCAGCTTGTTTGATTTCCTTTCCCGGCTCTCTTCATCATTTCCAACATATCCCTTGCAGATCTGCAATCAAGGAAACATGAGTGAAAGGCTTTGTCAGTGGCTGCTTTCATCAGATTTATTGCTGTCTGATTCTCCTCATACATTGCTTCGTGACTGTCAGTCCATTTGGACTTTTTCTTTGGTAATTTATGAGGACCATGTGAAATCACTTTCCACAGGTCTGGATCAACAGATCTAACATAAGCACGTAAGGCACTGTGCCACTGGTTGAAATCAAAACCACTGAAGACGGGTGGACAAGCCATTGAAGCAAATAGCAGATAAACTCAATGCAACAGGAATATTGATGCACTAAAAGCAAATTAGCACCTAAGACCGCAAGATCGAATCTGCAGGTCGCTGGACCTTGTATGCAGACACCCGCTCTGATACCAACTGTTAGTGTGCTTGGCCCGGATACAGAGGGGGGTGAATGTATCCTTCTACAGAATATGGCCAAATTAAAACTAGGATGCTAGAGAAAGACACAGGATAGAACTAATTCATTTCAACTCAAATACAAACTCATGGGCGTGCCTATCCAAGCATCTAGCGGAAGCAATCAATCAATCAAGCCACTGCACAAGAGATTTTAGGTGGTTCGGTCCACAGACCTACATCCACCCCTCACTCCCAACCGGAGTGAGGCTTCACTAGCAAATGCTAGAACCAAGCAGACTCAGTCTGCAAACAGTTGCTGCCACACAGCTTGACCAGGGAAACAGACTCCCCTCTTCCTCCCAACCGGAGGGACACCCAAGTGACTCCCAGCCACTTGGAAACTAGAGGTCGAAGACCTCTCTTCCTCCAGACCAGGAGGGACACCTGGACTTGCAACCACAAGCCCAGAACCGGAGGACTAGCCTCCCTTCCTCTAACCAGAGGGCAACCCACAAGTGACAACCTGTCACTTGCAACCTGGAGATCAGATCTCCCTTCTCCTGAACCAACAGGAGGAACCCGACCCCCAACAGGGCAATCGGAAGAACAAAGATGATCAGAAAACAAAGGAAAACAATAAAGGAAAATAACACAGCAATCAGAAAGCTGTAAAAGATGAAATGCACAATGTGGCTCTCAACGGAGCTGACTGGCCTGGATCTGATCCACGGTCCAGTGAAGACAGATCTTCAAGCAGCTTCTTCCTTCTTTTCCACGAGCTCTCTCTCTCACTCTCTATCTCTCTTTCTTTCTCTTCTGCTCTCTTAATCTCTCACTCACTGCTCTCGATTCACGGCTTCTCTCTTCTATCTCTTCTTCCTCTCTTTTCCTTCTTTTTCTCTTTTTCTGGATCGAAGGGCTTTTTGCTCTTCAGGCTTCTACTTTGATCAACCTTCATCTGAAGACTGAAGGATTCATTATATACCAGCAGCATCAGCAGCAGGGCGCGTGTGGCTTCCACAGTTCCCGCCCTAAGAATTCGGACCACGTGGCAGCATCCAGCAGGCTGTCAGACCACGTGTCCTCATCTAGGCACTCTCCTTATCCTCGGATCACGTGCCCAGCACCAGTACGCTCAGCAACTGGAGTTAGATGGCGTCAACTCACTTGCTCCAAAGGGTTGACGCAGCCATCATAGATCTTTAACCTTTTTAACCGCTGCGTCGACTCCATCAGCCTGCTGCGTTGACGCAACAGTATCGGCAGTCCAGTGATCAAGCCTTCAACATATGGGCGTGCTGCGTTGACGTATTGAAGGCAGCCAGAGATAGGTCGTCCCCTTCTTGGACTGCTGCGTC
This sequence comes from Amorphophallus konjac, assembly GCA_022559845.1. Classification (NCBI taxonomy): domain Eukaryota; kingdom Viridiplantae; phylum Streptophyta; class Magnoliopsida; order Alismatales; family Araceae; genus Amorphophallus; species Amorphophallus konjac. The sequence goes on along the minus strand of JAHNEJ010002595.1, from coordinate 3,725 downwards.
GACGCTGCCAGTTGGTGGCGTTGACGCATGAACGTGTACATTTCTATACTGGCATCTCTTAAGCCGCTGCGTCGACGCTGCTTGTTGATGGCGTTGACGCAGTGGAAGATTTCGTGAAGGCTTCATCGCTTGTAAGAGTCTCTGCTACTTTAACTGCTGCGTCGATGCTGCTTGCTTGTGGCGTTGACGCAATAGAAGAAATCGTGAAAGCTTCGTCTACTGATGCGTGGACGCTCTAGGCTTCAGGCGTCGACCATGTTCCCTTCTGCAAAAAATGAAGTGTATAGACTTAGTGTTAACGTGCCTGAAAGACCAGTGTACAGACTTCATCAAATGAAGAGCTTCCAGTGTATGGACTTTGCAATGCAAACAACAATGTATATACTTAGAGAACTGAAGTCTAGTGTATAGACTTGGAGAATTACAGTCGAGTGTATAGACTTGGAGAACTGAAGTCTAGTGTATAGACTTGGAGAACTAGAGTCTAGTGTATAGACTTGGAGAATTGCAGTCGAGTGTATAGACTTGGAGAATTGCAGTCGAGTGTATAGACTTGGAGAACTGAAGTCTAGTGTATAGACTTTGTTAAGAAGGTGCCCGATGTACAGACTTGAAGAAGATATGCCAATGTACAGACTAAATGGATCCAGCTGATGTATAGACTTTGTGCCCAAGCTATCAATGCTCTGATGCGTCCACTCCACTTGAACGTTGCGTTGACGCACGAATTCATCCAGGGGCTTCTTTCTTGAGTTTGCACTGCTGCGTCGACGCTTCCATTTGATGGCGTTGACGCAATGAGCACCCTGCAACCCCTTTGAACTATTAAATAGTTATTAGGAGGTTAAGTGTCTATATCCAAAATCTTACTGTTGTCATCATCAAAACCAGGAGTACAAAAGCTGTCCGCCGCCTTGAGCTACTTGCTGTAAGGCCTGGGTCAGGCCCTGCACTGTACGTTGCCTGTCTCGCCATTGAGCGCATTCTACCGCCATCAGGGGAAATTCCTACAGCATAAGAAAAGTGATTAAGAATGTTCTATTGAATCTATCTTTTTATAGCTAATTAATTAATTATTTAATCTTAGCCCAAGTCTCAACCCAACTCACTGGGTCGGATTCTGACTTTACCAAGGTTAAAGGTTCCACGTAGGGTCTAAAGAAAACCTAGGCTCTAATACCACAAAAAAATTGTCACGCTCTGACGCGGAAAATTGGAACGTAGCAGTTTATATCAATCATGTCAATCAGAGCATACATTGCCACAAGAGACTAAACCACTAGGCTAATAAATAAAGAAACAATTAACCCAACTTTATTGATAATCAAATAGAACGTATTTAATTACACCCGACTCCTTGTGGAATTCTATCTTATTAATGAAGAATACAACAACTCTAGATAACAACTAATCAAACTTGACTTGAATAAAACTTTAAATGGCTCGCTCTTGGATTCACTCGTTCCCGTCCCCATTGGAATGCACATCCTCATCAGAACTACCTGAAAAAGATTGGAAAGTAGGGGTGAGCAAAGCTCAGTAGGATTTTATATCTCTATCATCAGGCATAATTAAAGTGATTAACCATTTATGAGTAACGTTATAACAAAAACAATGATAAATAATTGACACGAGATAGATGGAAAAATGAATATGAACTTTCAATGTAAAGAGTTAACACAAGTATAACAAGACTTTTCATGAAATTGCACGAAATGGAATTGGCCATATCAAGCATGCATATCATGTTACGCAAGAATTTCAAGTAATCGAGTAACAAGAGGAAAAATGTCATAGACCAATCACGCTAGTCATACACTTTGGTGCAATGCCACACCTTATCATTACAAACTCCCCGATGCACAAGTACTTTCGGGCGCTCCTCCCAGGACCAGACCGGGCCCTTTATGATGCATTGGCATTGAAAGGTTGGATCATAGATCCTAGTCTAGACATTCATCACATTAATGGCCAAGAGTTCCAAGGTTAAGCTCACGAACTTACTTCTAAGATCAAGAGAAATTCCAACAAGATTGGAATGACATCAAGTAGAAAGACTATGAGTCTTTAGGTAAACAATGATGTAAACAAGGATCACGCATGATTTCACAGTTCAAGGCCATCCTTGATGACCGCTTCATGATAATAAAATAATAGAAACCTTGCTAATATATTACCTGTGACGGTCGATAACTGGGCCGTTACAGGAACGTGAAGGTCTTACACAGGGCCGTTACACTGATGTGACGGTCCAATCTTGGGCCGTTACAATACTCAGATCAGTCCAACTTGAACTGGCCCAAAACACGATTCAAACCACGTTCATGGGTTCAGGTTGAAGAGGCGAGATCTCGCGCTGAGTCCGGAGCGGGCTATGGATCACCAGAAGATGAATCTGCAAGAGAGGGAAACGTATCAGAGGGCCCAGGGGATCTCCCTGGGGGAAAACCCTCCGATGGCTAAGTCAGTAGAGCTATGGTGGAAGCGATAATGGGGGGAGGAGAGAGCTGATGCGCGAGAATCCTCTCCACCAGAGGGTGAAGCGAATCGTGCTCAGGAGCTTAAGGTGTGTGAATGCCTTGTTTCTCTTACCTTCTTCCGGAGGGTATCCCTTGCTTAAATAGTGCGCCGCCTTCAGGAGTCCTGCAAGCTGAGGGGTTCTCGGCGGGAGTTACGTCTTTAACGGGGGCTTTCATGGTCTGATCGTGGGAACGTTATCCCCTTGGAGTCCGACGGCTCCCCTGACTCTCCCGCTGGCGGGGGACTCTGAACGGCTGCACATGCGGATAATCAACCGGCCTTACCGAGCCTTGGGGAAGCTAGCTCTTGTCCGAGCGATAGGCATGGCCCGGCGAAGGTGGGGTCGGATAGGTCGGCTAGAGCCTATCTCTCTCGGACGGGGAGAGGGCGTTAGGCCGGACCTTCCTTGGGACCTGACCGTTGTCTCGGGCCCTCCGAGCCTAGAAGGCCGCCGGGGAGAGTTAGTTCCTCGAGTCTTATTTATTGGGCTTTTCTTTCCTAAGTGGGCCCTGTGGGCTATCACTCGGGCGGGCTCGCCTGGTTGGACCTTGTGGGTCTTGTTGGGCTGCCTTTGTGGTGGGCTGCGGAAATCCCCCTCTCCACTTGTCCCCCTCCTACTCCCGAGCCAAGGAGGCTCGGATGAGTAGTTTTTCGAGGCTTTGGACCGGCGTGGCTCAGGTGGGTGGAATTCCGTTGGCGTTATGGAGCCGCTTATAGCGGTCGCCGAGGCCCGTAATGATGATCCTGACGAATTCGAAATGAAGGGGCCCCCCCTTTTTCTCGGAGCACGGAACGGCGCGCCGCCACCCTCAGGGGTTTTTAGGGGGCGCTGTTCATCGTTCTAGGCTTCCAGGGTTTTAGGCTTTCCTTGCTTCTTGATGCGCCGTGAGAGCACAGCGGAGACGCGGAGCCTTGCGGCGGCGTTCGTGGAGTTGGCGAGGATAACCGCAGAGGCGGTCCGGCAACTTCCTTCTCCCCCGGAGTCTTCGAGCTCGTATGAGGGATCTTCCCCCGACTCGATGGCGGATCAGAGTCCGGAGCTTGTGCCGGAGAGGCGGGAACCCGTCCCCAACTGCAGTGAGTTGGGGGAAGCGGAGGTGCGGAGGCTGGAGCATCGTTTTCGCCTGCCTCTCAGATACAGCTTTGCTGCCGCCGCTCCGCACGAGACGAGTTTGGATGATCACGGGGAGCACATTTGCACCTTT
>JAHNEJ010003216.1:0-65280 GCA_022559845.1 Amorphophallus konjac | reverse complement strand
CCACGTCGAGGACGTAACCCCCACCTGAATCCCCTCGACTTACAGGACTCCAGAAGACGGCGCACTATTTAACCCAGGGATACCCTCCGGCGAAAGGTAAGGGCAATCACACGCTCAAAACTCCTGAGCAGGAACCACTTCACCCTTCTGGTGGAGAGAGATCTCGCGCAGAAGCTACTTCCTCCCTATATTGCTCCCACCATAGCTCTACTGACTTAAGCATCGGAGGGTTTTCCCTAGGGACTCATTCCTGGGCCCTCTGATCCGTTTCCCTTTCTTGTAGTTCACTATCCGGTGATCCACTGCCCGCTCAGGACCAACGCGAGATCTTGCCTCTTCATCTGGCGCCGTCTGTGAGAAACGTACAGGAAGCCAGTATGGTGCGAAGGAACTCAGGGAGGAGGTCCGCCGGCGACAGGGGAAAGGGCATGGTAGCGGCAGGGGATGGCCCCTCCCTGGCCTCACAGAACCCTCCCTCCAACGCCAGCGCCCCCCCCCCCCCCCCCCCCGACAAACCACCACCCCCTCCTGCGGCAGTAGGGCTACCTCTCAATGGTGGCGCCGAAGCCTTCCAGGCCCTCAACGCAAAACTGGATGTCCTCGTGGAACTCATGAGGATCCAGGCGGCTAGGGATGGAAGGTCCCGCGCCCCGTCAGGGAGCCCTCCCCGCGAGAATGCATCCCAGCATACCGCCGGAGGCCGCTTCACTCTCCGCGGCCAACAGATCATCCGCAACAGGATTGGAGGACCCTCGCATGCTCCGCCTCCGGAGCAAGAGGCTTCCTCCACACAAAGGCGGGGAAAACCTGGGGCACGCCGTCCGAACCCGGAGACCGATGTTCCCGGGGATCACCAAGACGCTCCTCCCAGCCCCACGGCACGACAACAGCCGGAGTTATCCCTCCGACTGTGAGATTTCGAGAGGCGTTTCGCATAGCAGGAGTGCGCCCTCCGCGCCCTGCAGAAGACCTCTTTCTTGGAGGATGAGGAGAAATCTCCGTTCTCCGAATACATCTTGAAGGCAGAGGTGTCTCCCAAAACCTCCATCCCGACCTTCAAGCTCTACGACGGCCAGGGCGATCCGGCCGATCATTACGATAGCTTCGACGCTTTGATGACCTTGCATGGAGCGTCGGACGCCATCAAGTGCCGAGCCTTCGCGACCACCCTGGTCCAGGGCGCCCAGGCGTGGTTCCGGGCCCTCGCCCCCGGATCCATCCGAGACTTCAAGCAATTTGGGCGAGTCTTCAAAGAGAGTTTCGTCGGAAGTGTCCCCCCCAAGGTCGGTAGCGGGGCTCCTGGCCCTCAAACAGGCGCTAGGGGAAAGACTCCGTGTAATGCCCCAGTTATTTCGGATCCTTTTTCGTGGATCCCGGATCTGATTTCTCGGAGTGTCCGGCTCTGTTGTGTCCGAAATTTCGTTTCGGACATCTTTCGAGTTCGGATCGGCGCGATCCGGAGTTGTTTCGGAGGCCCGGAAGCGTTCCGCAGCTTTTCTGCGTGTGTTTTCCGATTCCCGGTGTGTGTTTCGGTAATTCCTTCGGAGCCTCGTTGCAGGTGAACCGGGCCGTTCACCTAGGCGAGTGTGGTAACGTTGCGACCGGTGCGTTCCGAGGATCGCGGAAACGTGGTTTCCTATTTTTCGATATTTTTGAGAATTTCTGGATTTTCTATATATATAACCTTTTCTCTCTCTCCCATCTCATTTTCTCTCTTCCCTCCCTCTCTCTTCTCTCACGTTCTCTCCTCTCCCCCTCTCACTCCGGGCGGCCGACGGAGGCGGCGAGGGCGGGGCGGCGTGGTTCGTGGGATGTGGGGCGACGGGCTCGGGACGAGGATCGCGATGTTGGAGGCGGTTCGTGGGATCGTGAACCGGCGAGGGTTTGGATGGCGTTTCTTCGTGGATCGGCGTCACGGCGCGTCAAATCTTCGGTGGAGGTAGGGAGATGGACCCTCAACCCACGTACTTCATTTCCCCCGAGTTTTGTAGGCCGTGGCGAGCCGAGCGGGCTAAACGGGGCGATTTGGGGAAAATGCATGTTTTTGATGTGTGAGCCAGATCTTCCGTTTTACTAGGTTTTCGAGCGATCCAGGGGTTTAGATGCATGCCTAGGGGCTTGGGGAAGGTTTCCCCTTTTGTTTCCCCTTCACCTGGGGGTGAACGGGGCGTGGAATGGTTTTTCCCGCGGTTTGCACCGTTTTCGTGCGCGGACTGAGAACGCGCTATGCTCCAGTAGCGTGTTCTTGATGGTCGCGCTGCCCCGACGGGGCGCGTTCATCGGAGAAGATGAACAGTAAGGCAGTTGTTGTCGCGCTTTAGAGTCCCAGCGCGTTCTTGTTGTCGCGCTATAGGATCATAGCGCGACCTGGTCTGGTCGCGCTATGGACCTGTAGCGCGTTCTTGTTGAACGCGCTAGGTGTGTATAGCGCGTTCTTCTTGAACGTGCTATGCACCTATAGCGCGTTCATGGAGGTGAGCAGCCGGGCTACCCAGGCTGGTGGTTTGCGGCTGATCGTGCTCCCCTTGGGCCGTGTGTGTCTCGGGCACCCCGTGGGTTTCGTGTCCGTGTTTAGGGGTGTCTGGAGGTGCCGTGTTACCTCGATAAGCGTGCCCGTGGGCTTGGTGGGTCCGGGTGACCTCAGGAGTTTCGGGTTTCCGTGTTCTCGCTCGATCGAGTTACTGTGTACCGGTGTGCGTGCGGTGGGGTCTCCCCCGCATGTCGTGGGTTTCTTTGGAAGGCGATTCCCATGTGGGCCATGTGCTTGGCCTTGGACTGCGAGTCCAGTTATCCGGCCTGGGGCTGGAGGTTTCCCGCTTGCTACAAGATGGGAAATCGTCGTGGTGGCTTGTGTGCTGCCCTGGGAATAGTGCTTCTGTATTTTCCGTGTGGCCCGTGTGGGTGGCCTTGGTCCTTTGTGTTCCCTTCCCGAGGGAGTGGTCTTGGCGACTCGTGAGTTGTCTCGGTACTTGTGCTACCGTGGTTTTAGACCTAGATATTGGACTAGATTGACGGCCTTGTGCTGTTGCGTACAACGGTCTTGACCCCGAGTCTTGTGACTCAAGGACCGTTGAGTGTAGTGCGTCTAGAGGACTGCCCACAGTCCAGTGGCTTAGTGCCACTTGAGTTTTCTCGACTCTAGCGCACGGTGCGTGCGTGGCCGTGGACTGTGAGTCCCGTTTCTTCTCCGACTGTGGTCACCGTGCGACGGGGCCGGTACGTGGGGTGGTCCCCGTACGTCGTCGGATTCGGACGTTATTTTCTGTTGACTTGAGAGTCTACTCCTTCAGTGACCCTCCACTAGTCGTAGCCTACCAGTACGCGTGTGCTGGTCGCACCAGGGAGTGATGTACGGGCTTACCCTGAGGACGGTTAGACTGGTTTCCGTCGGGCCCCTCGTCGTAGCCAGAGTCCGGCTGCGGGGGAAAACCAGTCAGAGGGCCAGACCTAGGACGCGTGGTCTGTGTGTGCACACGTGGTTGGGGACAGTGGACGCACGTCGACGGGCGTGACCCCAGCTAGTCACTTGTTTGTGGTTACTTGTACGATGTTCGCGCCTCGGGTAGGACCTACCACGTCAGGCGGTTCACCTGCGGTGCGCTGTAAGACGTCAGGGGACGCTACCGACTGTGCTTCTAGTGGGTGGTACTCCTGTCGAGTACGGAGTGACAGACTGTCAGTTTCCGTGACCTTGACCTTCGGGTTTCGGTCGTGTTGACCGTTGAGTTTCGATTGGTTCGCCGTGACGCGTGTGTTGGTTTTCGCGTCATGAGATTAGTGCTAGTGGCTTTACCGAGGTGGCGTCTTGTGGTGCGGTACCCGCGATCGGATGGTCGGTGTTGCACCTTGGACAGCGTGTCCAGGTTGGCTGTCCGGGGGACAGGCCTCTACGGCGTGATTGCCGTGTGTTCTTACTTCGGTAGGTGGTACTAGCGTGGTTCGGTAGCTTCGACTGCGTGATCGAGGTCTGCCTTCTGGCAGTAGGAGTAGCTGTAGTGCCGAGTTTTGACCGGCCACCGGTTTGCTGTTCCTGCTGTAGTTGTAGCTCTCCTTTCCGCTACCGCCGCTGTTTCCGGTTGGGGTTCCGCGGGATCCCTGCTGAGTCTCTATTTTGGAGACTCATTCCCTACTTTTCAGGTGTGGCGGTTCTTCCTCGTGGTTCGAGGGTGCGGAGCGGAGGTTCTCAGTTGCCAGCTTACCGGGCCGAGTGTTCACTTGGCTTGTGGTACGTTTTACTGCTTTAGACTGTACTTTCTGTTGGACTGGACTCTGTTGTAGTTGTTTATTTATTTCTGTTAATTGTTGTTTTGTCCTGCTTTATTTTCTATTTCTTTGTGCCTCCACACTCCTTTTAGCCCTCCCGGCTCATGGGCGGCGGTTCGAGTCTCGGGTTATCGGGCCTTCCCGGTAATCGGATTCTCGGGTCGTTACACTCCGGGCTTATATTCACCGATTCAAGTCGGAAGCCTTGAGAATCCCCCCCCTGGACGTGGCCTCAGCCATAACCGCGCTGACTGGGGGCACTCGGGACGAGAATCTCCGCCGCGAACTTGTCCTCCACCCTCCCTCGACCCTTGCCGAGCTAGTGACTCTGGCATTACGCCACGCCGAGTGCGAAGAGGTGCTCAGCGCTTGCCGAGACACAACCGGCTCCGGTCGGGAGGGGGACAAGAAGCGGGCTTCCTAGCCAAGCTCAGGTTCGGGGAAAAGGCGGAACCGTGACGGGGAACGCAAGGAACCGTCACGGAAGTACGAGCGGTACACCCCACTAACCGCGCCGGTCTACAAGATCTACGAAGGCATCAAGGACGTCCAACGCCTAACTGGGCGTGTCGCCGCTCTCAGCCGGTTCCTGTCCTGTGCGGCCGAACGATGCTTGCCCTTCTTCAAGGTGTTGAGGGGGCCCAAATTGGCATCTGCTACGTTCGCATGGGATGAGGAATGCCAGAGAGCGTTTGCCGAGCTCAAGGAGTTCTTGGCCTCGCCCCCGGTGCTCTCCAAGCCCGTTCCGGGTGAAGTCTTGCTGCTCTATCTCTCGGCAACACCATCTACGGTTAGCTCGGTCCTAGTCAGAAATGACTCGGGAGTCGAGAGGCCGGTCTACTACACCAGCAAGGTGCTCAACGAGACTGAAAAGAGGTACCCCGCAACCGAGAAACTCGTGCGAGCGTTGCTTACCTCCGCCAAGCGCATCCGGCCCTATTTCCAGGGTCACCCCATCACCGTGCTAACCGGTGAACCATTGAAGAAGATCCTGGCCCACCCCGAAGCCTCGGGACGACTCGTCAAATAGGCCATTATGCTTAGGGCCTACGATATATCCTATCGGCCGCGCTCAGCTGTGAAAGGCCAAGCGCTCGCCGACTTCATCGTCGAAAGCACCATCCCGACTGAAGAAAGATCCCCGTCCGCGCCCGGGCCAACCTGGGAATTGTTCATTGATGGATCCTCCAACTCGGTCGGTAGTGGTGCCGGAATCCTCCTGAAGTCCCCCGAAGGAGCATAACTGCAATACGCCTTGAAGTTCAGCTTTCAGGCATCCAACAACGCTTCCTAGTACGAGGCCCTTATCTCGGGAGCGTGCATGGCCCGACAGTTAGGGGCTGAGCGAGGCAAAATCCATACTGACTCCCAGCTGGTCGCTAGCCAAGTCAACGGCGAGTACGAAGCTCGAGAGGCACCAATGATCAAATACCTCCAACTGGTCAGAGACCTGGCCCAACAGTTCGAGAGATTCGAGGTAGTCCGAATAGCTCGGGAGAAAAACTCCCGAGTGGACGCCCTCTCTCGGCTGGCCTTGTAATGCCCCGGATTTTTCGGATCATTTTAGTGGGTCTCGGAGTGTATTTTGTGCTTTACACGTGTTTTTCCCTGATGTGCCTTCGGAACTCTTTGCAGGGCAAACCGTGGCGTTCTCCGACTCCGGGACGTTACCACTGCGTTGCGCTCTTCCCGAGGATCGCGGAGATAATTTTTCATAATTTTTTGAATTTCTGTAATTTTCGGGTTTTCCTATGTATACTAACCCTTCTCTCTCCCCCTCTCATTTCTCTCTTCCCTCCCTCTCTCTTCTCTCACGCCCTCTTTCTCCCCTCTCTTCTCCGGCGGCCGACGGAGCGAGGCGGGGGCGAGGTGGAGGTGGCGCGGGCGAGGATGCGGGCGAGGACAGGTGAGGATCGAGGCGGAGGAGGCGCGTGGAAGCTTGGTGGCGCGATCGCGAGCCGACGAGGGTTTCGCGGCGTTTTCTTCGTGGATCGGCGTCCACGGTGCGCGAAATCTTCGGTGGAGGTAGGGTGATGGACCCTCAGCCCGTGTACTTCCTTTCCCGCGAGTTTCGTAGACCGTGGTGAGCCGAGCGGGCTAAACGGGGCGTTTTGGGTAAAATGCATGATTTTGGGGTGTGAGCCGGATCTCCCGTTTTATGGTGTTTTTGGGCGATCCAGAGGTTTAGATGCATGCCTAGGGGCTTGGGGAAGGTTTCCCCTTTTGTTTCCCCTTCACCTGGGGGTGAACGGGGCGTGGCATGGCTTTTCCCGCGGTTTCCACCGTTTTCGGGCACGGACTGAGAACGCGCTAGCCTTGGGTAGCGCGTTCTTGAAGGTCGCGCTGCCCCGACAGGGCGCGTTCATCGGAGAAGATGAACAGTAAGGCGGTTTGGGTCGCGCCTTACGGCCCCAGCGCGTTCTGGTTGTCGCGCTATAGGATCATAGCGCAACCTGGCCTGGTCGCGCTATGGTTACGTAGCGCGTTCGTGTAGAACGCGCTAGGCACGTATAGCGCGTTCTGGCTGAATGCGCTATGCACGTGTAGCGCGTTCTTGGAGGGACCAGCCGGGCTGCCCGGGGCGGGCGGTCTGCGGCTGATCGTGCTCCCCTTGGGCCGTGTGTGCCTTGGACACCCAGTGGAGTTCCGTGACCGTGTTTTGGGGTGTCTGGAGGTTCCGTTTACCTCGTTTTACGTGCCCGTGCGCTTAAGGGTCCGGGTGACCTTTTAGCGTCCGTTCGCATTGTGTTGGTCTTCGGTCGACCCGGTTGGGACCCAGTGGTCGACCTCCGGCCTTGTGAGTATCCCGGACACCCCATGGGTTCTGTGTCTGTGTTTTTTGGGGTGTCAGGAGGGACCGTGTTACCCCGATTAGCGTGCCCGTAGGTGTGGTGGGTCCGGGTGACCCCACGTGTTCCGGGCTCTTGTGTTACGCTTGATCGAGTCACCGTGTGTCGGTGTGTGTGCGGTGGGGTCTCCCCCGCATATCGTGGGTTCCTTTGGAAGGCGATTCCCGTGTGGGCCATGTGTTTGGCCTTGGACTGTGAGTCCAGTTGTCCGGCCTGGGGTTGGAGGTTTCCCGCTTGCTTCAAGATGGGAAATCATCGTGGCGGCTTGTGTGCTGCCTTGGGAATCGTGCTTCTGTGTTTTCTGTGTGGCCCGTGTGAGTAGCCTTTGTCCCTTGCGTTCCCTTCCCAAGGGAATGGTCTTGGCGACTCGTGTGTTGTCTCGGTATTCGTGATATCGTGGTTTTGGACCTAGAGATTGGGCTAGATCGACGGCCTTGTGCTGTTGCGTGCAACGGTCTTGACCCCGAGTCTTGTGACTCAAGGACCGTTGGCTGTAGTGTGTCTAGAGGACTGTCCAGAGTCCAGTGGCTTAGCGCCACTTGAGTTTTCTCGACTCTAGTGCACGGTGCGTGCGTGGCCGTGGACTGTGAGTCCTGTTTCTTCTCCGATTGTGGTCACCGTGCGACGGGGCCGGTACGCGGGGTTGTCCCCGTACGTCGTCGGATTCGGACGTTGTTTTCCGTTGAGTTGAGAGTCTACTCCTTCAGTGACCCTCCACTAGTCGTAGCCCACCAGTACGAGGTGCTGGTCTCACCTGGGAGTGGTGTACGGGCACCCACCTTTCGAGACGGTTTGTGGACCGGTTACCGTAGGCCCCTCATCGGTAGCCAGAGTCCGGCTACGGGGGAAAACCGGTCAGAGGACCAGACCTAGTGACGCAAGGTCTGTGTGTGCACACGTGGTTGGGGGCGGTTGGACCCACGTCGACGGGCGTGACCCCAGCTAGTTACTTGTTTGTGGTTACTTGTACGGTGTTCGCGCCTCGGGTAGGACCTACCACGTCAGGCGGTTCACCTGCGGTGCGGTGTAAGACGTCAGGGGACGCTACCGGCTGTGCTTCTAGTGGGTGGTACTCCTGTCGAGTACGGAGTGACAGACTGTCAGTCTCTGTGTCTTTGACCTTCGGGTTTTTGGTCGTGTTGACCGGTGAGTTCGGTTGTTTCATCTTGGCGCGTGTGTCGGTTCTTGCGCCTTGAGATTAGTGCTAGTGGCTTTACCGAGGTGGCGTCTTGTTGTGCGGTACCCGCGATCGGATGGTCGGGGTTGCACCTTGGACAGCGTGTCCAGATTGGCTGTCCGGGGGACAGGCCTCTACGGCGTGGTTGTCGTGTGTTCTTACTTCGGTAGGTGGTACTAGCGTGGTTCGATAGCTTCGACTGCGTGGTCGAGGTCTGCCTTCTGGCAGTAGGAGTAGCTGTAGTGCCGAGTTTTGACCGGCCACCGGTTCGCTGTTCCTGCTGTAGTCGTAGCTCTCCTTTCCGCTACCGCCGTTGTTTCCGGTTGGGGTTCCGCGGGATCCCTGCTGAGTCTCTGTTTTGGAGACTCATTCCCTGCTTTTCAGGTGTGGCGGTTCTTCCTCGAGGTTCGAGGGTGCGGAGCGGAGGTTCTCAGTTGCCAGCTTGCCGGGCCGAGTGTTCACTTGGCATGTGGTACGTTTTACTGCTTTAGACTGTACTTTCTGTTGGACTGGACTCTGTTGTAGCTGTTGTTGTTCTTTCTTTCAGCTTGTTGTTGTTGGTTGTCCTGCTTTATTTCCTATTTCTTTGTGCCTCCACACTCCTTTTAGCCCTTCCGAGCCCTCCCGGCTCGTGGGCGGCGGTGCGAGTCTCGGGTTATCGGGCCTTCCCGGTAATCGGATTCTCTGGTCGTACAGCTGGTATCAGAGCGGTGGTTGTGGACGTACATAGGAATTCGAAATATTGCAGTGATCAGAGTCCATAAGGTCCAGTACAGTCGGCAGCTGGCTTAGGGTTTTGTGTTTGCTTTCCGCCTTGTTTCTCGCTTGAGAGCTTGAGTGCGCTGTGCGGCGTTGTGAAGGTGGTTGCTGTCCGCGGCTTTCGTGCCAGCCAGGGGTCTAAGGATTGAGGTTGAGAGCCTTCTCCCTCATCGGTGGTGGCCCTGGTTGTGCTGCGTTGGGCAGAGGTTGCTGGCATGCGTGAGCTCGAGGTGCTGCGTTCGAGGAACCTGCAGCATGGTTAGGTGGCTGGAGAGGATTTTTCGTGGTTAAGTGGCCGTGAGCGTGCTCTGAGGGAGCTGCTGTCGATTTTGGCCACTCCAGCTTGAGGATTGTCCAGCCCCTGAGGTGTTCTGATCGAGAAGTGTGCTCCGGTGAGCGGAATGTCTTCTCGGTGAGCTACCGTATTGTCGAGCCTGATGATGTTGTCGTGCTCTGTGGCGTCAGAAATGACGTGTCGGTCCCGGTTGTTTTACGGATTTCGAGGCAGGATTGGGTTGTGGTGTCCCAGTAAGTCTTACTTCTGCGCTCTTGTGTGCGATTGGGTTGTGTTCGCCTTGGAGTTGGCTTGAGATGTGATGGTTCCGCGGCGAGTTTCGGGACTCGAAGATGAGCATCGACGGTTGTTGTTATGGCTCATGTTGCGGCTCTTGGCATGCCGTGTTGCAATTCGAGGAATTGCAGCGGTGGTGCATCGAGAGGTGCTGTAATGGTGGTCCGACGTGACACTCGTCGAGTGTGTCGGAGGCGCTGACCTGATGGAAGCGATGGTTATCCCTGGTTTGGTGACCAGCGTGGGATGGTTCCCCTGTAAGTCTGAGTCCAGTGAGGTGATGACTGAAGACACCAGGATCCATCATTTGGTTTCGTTGTGCTCCCCGAGAGGGTCGAGTTGGCGTGATGTTCGAACTCGGATGCGGAGTCCGAGAGGAGTGCAGCTCGAGATGTGGCATCAGTCTGTGTGGGAGTCGACGGATGGCTTGCTGAGGTTTGGAATGTTTTCTTTGGACCCGGTGGAGGACCAGGAAAGAAGGAAGAACCTGAGCGAGTGGTTGGTGACCGTCGGCGTGTGGTCTTTTCACAGACAAGATGTTGGTTGTTGGGGCTCGAGCATGGCGAGAGCCGTGTGCCAGCGAGGCCTTGGGTGGCTGATCATGTGATGTGCCTTTCCAGACGGGATCTGGGCTTTGTCGAAGTTTGTCTTCTGACAATAGTTGGCGCAGTGTTATGTCCGGCTTTCGGCTTGCCATGTGTGAGGTGTTCCTTGGTGTGGAGCCGATGAGCTGGTTGCGGTCTGCTGGGATGACTGCTTGAGCTGGTGGAGGCTCTGTTTTGGTTGCTCCCTTGAGGAGGGTATGCGATCTATCAGCTGGCTGCGAAGCTGATGTGCGATTTGTCTGCCGATCATTGGATGAATCGGTAGCTGTTGTTCGTGTCGAGGGTTGTGATTCCTCGGTGAGCGAGATTGTGGCTGCGATGCCATGTTGGTTCTTGCGTTGTCTGAGGTGATGCCGGACTGTGTCCTTTGGTATATGCCTGCTCTGTTGGCCAGTGTGCTCGGCGCGAGGAGCGAGGTGTTGCTTGTGATTGTAAGTCTGGCTGTGTCCCTCAGGACCGGTGTTTTCGTGAGAATCGAGGTTTTCTGTGCTGGGGCTCTGACAGCGTGTCAGTTGATTCAGTGTTCTTCCCATGGGACTTCGTGATTGGTCATGAATTTCGAGGACGAAATTCCTTTAAGGGGGGAGGGCTGTAATGCCCCGGATTTTTCGGATATTTTTCGGATCATTTTAGTGGGTCTCGGAGTGTATTTTGTGCTTTACACGTGTTTTTCCCTGATGTGCCTTCGGAACTCTTTGCAGGGCAAACCGTGGCGTTCTCCGACTCCGGGACGTTACCACTGCGTTGCGCTCTTCCCGAGGATCGCGGAGGTAATTTTTCATAATTTTCTGAATTTCTGTAATTTTCGGGTTTTCCTATATATACTAACCCTTCTCTCTCCCCCTCTCATTTCTCTCTTCCCTCCCTCTCTCTTCTCTCACGCCCTCTTTCTCCCCTCTCTTCTCCGGCGGCCGACGGAGCGAGGCGGGGGCGAGGTGGAGGTGGCGCGGGCGAGGATGCGGGCGAGGACAGGTGAGGATCGAGGCGGAGGAGGCGCGTGGAAGCTTGGTGGCGCGATCGCGAGCCGACGAGGGTTTCGCGGCGTTTTCTTCGTGGATCGGCGTCCACGGTGCGTGAAATCTTCGGTGGAGGTAGGGTGATGGACCCTCAGCCCGTGTACTTCCTTTCCCGCGAGTTTCGTAGGCCGTGGTGAGTCGAGCGGGCTAAACGGGGCGTTTTGGGTAAAATGCATGATTTTGGGGTGTGAGCCGGATCTCCCGTTTTATGGTATTTTTGGGCGATCCAGGGGTTTAGATGCATGCCTAGGGGCTTGGGGAAGGTTTCCCCTTTTGTTTCCCCTTCACCTGGGGGTGAACGGGGCGTGGCATGGCTTTTCCCGCGGTTTCCACCGTTTTTGGGCACGGACTGAGAACGCGCTAGCCTTGGGTAGCGCGTTCTTGAAGGTCGCGCTGCCCCGACAGTGCGCGTTCATCGGAGAAGATGAACAGTAAGGCGGTTTGGGTCGCGCCTTATGGCCCCAGCGCGTTCTGGTTGTCGCGCTATAGGATCATAGCGCGACCTGGCCTGGTCGCGCTATGGTTACGTAGCGCGTTCGTGTTGAACGCGCTAGGCACGTATAGCGCGTTCTGGCTGAATGCGCTATGCACGTGTAGCGCGTTCTTGGAGGGACCAGCCGGGCTGCCCGGGGCGGGCGGTCTGCGGCTGATCGTGCTCCCCTTGGGCCGTGTGTGCCTTGGACACCCAATGGAGTTCCGTGACCGTGTTTTGGGGTGTCTGGAGGTTCCGTTTACCTCATTTTACGTGCCCGTGCGCTTAAGGGTCTGGGTGACCTTTTAGCGTCCGTTCGCATTGTGTTGGTCTCCGGTCGACCCGGTTGGGACCCAGTGGTCGACCTCCGGCCTTGTGAGTATCTCGGACACCCCATGGGTTCTGTGTCTGTGTTTTTTAGGGTGTCAGGAGGGACCGTGTTACCCCGATTAGCGTGCCCGTAGGTGTGGTGGGTCCGGGTGACCCCACGTGTTCCGGGCTCTTGTGTTACGCTTGATCGAGTCACCGTGTGTCGGTGTGTGTGCGGTGGGGTCTCCCCCGCATATCGTGGGTTCCTTTGGAAGGCGATTCCCGTGTGGGCCATGTGTTTGGCCTTGGACTGTGAGTCCAGTTGTCCGGCCTGGGGCTGGAGGTTTCTCGCTTGCTTCAAGATGGGAAATCATCGTGGCGGCTTGTGTGCTGCCTTGGGAATCGTGCTTCTGTGTTTTCTGTGTGGCCCGTGTGAGTGGCCTTTGTCCCTTGCGTTCCCTTCCCAAGGGAATGGTCTTGGCGACTCGTGTGTTGTCTCGGTATTCGTGATATCGTAGTTTTGGACCTAGAGATTGGGCTAGATCGACGGCCTTGTGCTGTTGCGTGCAACGGTCTTGACCCCGAGTCTTGTGACTCAAGGACCGTTGGCTGTAGTGTGTCTAGAGGACTGTCCAGAGTCCAGTGGCTTAGCGCCACTTGAGTTTTCTCGACTCTAGTGCACGGTGCGTGCGTGGCCGTGGACTGTGAGTCCTGTTTCTTCTCCGACTGTGGTCACCGTGCGACGGGGCCGATACGCGGGGTTGTCCCCGTACATCGTCGGATTCGGACGTTGTTTTCCGTTGAGTTGAGAGTCTACTCCTTCAGTGACCCTCCACTAGTCGTAGCCCACCAGTACGAGGTGCTGGTCTCACCTGGGAGTGGTGTACGGGCACCCACCTTTCGAGACGGTTTGTGGACCGGTTACCGTAGGCCCCTCGTCGGTAGCCAGAGTCCGGCTACGGGGGAAAACCGGTCAGAGGACCAGACCTAGTGACGCAAGGTCTGTGTGTGCACACGTGGTTGGGGGCGGTTGGACCCACGTCGACGGGCGTGACCCCAGCTAGTTACTTGTTTGTGGTTACTTGTACGGTGTTCGCGCCTCGGGTAGGACCTACCACATCAGGCGGTTCACCTGCGGTGCGGTGTAAGACGTCAGGGGACGCTACCGGCTGTGCTTCTAGTGGGTGGTACTCTTGTCGAGTACGGAGTGACAGACTGTCAGTCTCTGTGTCTTTGACCTTCGGGTTTTTGGTCGTGTTGACCGGTGAGTTCGGTTGTTTCATCTTGGCGCGTGTGTCGGTTCTTGCGCCTTGAGATTAGTGCTAGTGGCTTTACCGAGGTGGCGTCTTGTTGTGTGGTACCCGTGATCGATGGTCGGGGTTGCACCTTGGACAGCGTGTCCAGATTGGCTGTCCGGGGGACAGGCCTCTACGGCGTGGTTGCCGTGTGTTCTTACTTCAGTAGGTGGTACTAGCGTGGTTCGGTAGCTTCGACTGCGTGGTCGAGGTCTGCCTTCTGGCAGTAGGAGTAGCTGTAGTGCCGAGTTTTGACCGGCCACCGGTTCGCTGTTCCTGCTGTAGTCGTAGCTCTCCTTTCCGCTACCGCCGTTGTTTCCGGTTGGGGTTCCGCGAGATCCCTGCTGAGTCTCTGTTTTGGAGACTCATTCCCTGCTTTTCAGGTGTGGCGATTCTTCCTCGAGGTTCGAGGGTGCGGAGCGGAGGTTCTCAGTTGCCAGCTTGCCGGGCCGAGTGTTCACTTGGCATGTGGTACGTTTTACTGCTTTAGACTGTACTTTCTGTTGGACTGAACTCTGTTGTAGCTGTTGTTGTTCTTTCTTTCAGCTTGTTGTTGTTGGTTGTCCTGCTTTATTTCCTATTTCTTTGTGCCTCCACACTCCTTTTAGCCCTTCCGAGCCCTCCCGGCTCGTGGGCGGCGGTGCGAGTCTCGGGTTATCGGGCCTTCCCGGTAATCGGATTCTCAGGTCGTTACAGGCCTCCTCTCTCGACCCCGAAGGTACCCGATCGGTCCTCCTTGAAGAGCTAGAGCGCCCAAGCATTGACTCAGAGCTCCTTACTGTTGACTCAGCCATTCCGAGCAACTGGCGCACCCCCTACCTGTCGTGGCTCCGGGACTCTCAAGAGCCTTCCGACCCTCGAGAGGCCCGCAGATTGAAGTACCAAGCCCGGCGCTTCGTCGTTCTAGACGACACTCTCTACCGGAGATCTTTCTCCGGTCCCCTCCTGAAGTGTCTCGGCCCCGACGAAGCCAACCGAGTTATCCAAGATATTCATGAAGGCCTGTGCGGAGCGCACTCAGGAGGAAGGTCACTCACCCGGATCCTACTACGGCAGGGTTACTGGTGGCCCACTCTGCAGCACGACTGTACGGCCTACGTGCAACAGTGCGACAGATGCCAGCGATTCGACCACTTAGTCCATCAGCAGGCTACGGAGCTCGTCACCCTGATCGAGCCATACCCCTTTGCTTGGTGGGGGATCGACATTCTTGGGCCGTTCCCTACGGCTCAGGCCCAGAAGAAGTTTATCATCGTCACCATCGACTACTTTACCAAGTGGATCGAGGCCGAAGCCACGGCGAGGATCACCGAGACAGTCGTCTGGAGTTTCATCTGGAAGTCGATCATTTGTCGTTATGGCATCTCCCGGGTGATAGTGAGTGATAACGGTCGGTAATTTGACTCTCGTTATTTCCGAGACAGATGTGCCGACCTAAGTATTCGCAACCACTTCACTTCGGTCGCCCACCCTCAGGCCAACGGGCTAGTCGAGAATGCCAATAAGACTATCTTAAAAGGCATAAAGACTAGACTCGGCAAAGCCAAGGGCAACTGGCTCGAGGAACTGTCTAGCGTACTTTGGTCCCACAGAACGACTCCCAGAACGGCAACCGGTGAGAGTCCTTTCCAGTTGGTATATGGCACCGAGGCTGTCATTCCATTGGAGATCGCCAATCCCTCCCTCCGAGTCATCTGCTTCTCTCCCGAGGTAAACGAGCAAAAATTACTCGAGAACCTCGACCTAGCAGATGAACTCCGAGAGATTGCCAGCATCCGAGCAACGGAGTACCATCGCCGCCTCACTCGATACTACAACGCCAAAGTCCGAGACAGGCACTTCCAACCGGGAGACTTCATCCTTAGGAAAGCCGAAGCCTCTCGACCACTAGATGCGGCGGGCAAGCTATCCCCTAACTGGGAAGGCCCCTACCGAGTGGTCGAGACGCTCGGGAAAGGAGCATACCGGCTATCTACAATGGAAGGGGAACCCATCCCTCGGACATGGAATGCATCCACACTACGTAAGTTCTACTTTTGAAGTTGCGCAAATAATTTGAGTGAAATAAAATTTTCTTCTCTTCATTCAAATGATTGTTGGTACATTAGAAAGGCCAAAGCCAATACATTGCATAGCAAAAAGCAAAAAAAATCATCTGGTGCCACTGCAAGAGGCCATCGCTCGGCCGACTCGGTTTGACCTCCTTGCATCCAGCCACTGACTCTGCCTCGCGTAGAAACTGGCTCGGATAAAAGGTGGTTGATCCAGTTGGCTCAGGTGGCCCATGACAAAGGTGACAGAGGGACTGCGGAGGGGAAGGCTACCTTCCAAGTTGACAGAGGCTAGGGAGAGGAAACGCCCATGAAGGCCTCCTCTCTTCCAACCTGCCAATTCTTTGGAACCTACAGAGAGCAAGCAGCCTCCGCAGAGTGAAAGAAATGACGGAGGGAGCTTAATTTGCTTCTCCCCCCATCCCTGAAGCGAGCAGAGAGGGACGGGCGGGGAGATGCCGGATGCCCCCATCAGTCTTCCATCTCGCCCCCCTCCGGGAAGCCTCCCCGGAACTGATAGAGGAAACGACGTGATTTTTCTGTCAAAATCCTCTCCAGATCCGCGCGACGACCATCGGACCAGCTTCAAACCCGCGCGACGACCGTCGGACCTGCTCAAAACCTGAAGCGGCAAAAACCCGCCGCCCTCCATCATCGGCAGCATCGTCTTCCGAAGGATCTTCCATGCTCTGAATGCAAAGGCTCAGCGCTACGAGAAATGGAGAGAGGAAAGACTGCCCTAGAAAACCCTAAAGCGATGTAGATGGAAAGACGACCCTAAGTCCCTTATAAAGGCGAGGGGAGGTTGCTTGCTTTAAAAGACTCTCTCCTCGAAAACACGCCGAAGGGATTTCCCCTTTATGACTGGTCACCTCAAACTCCTCGTTTCCGCCCCCAGCGGGACACACGAAGCGGCTAAGCATTCAAGGCATGATTAAACGGAAAGACACCCTAGCAGAGGCTCGCCCAACCAGCGTGCGAAAACCACGCAGGGCGTATCGGCACTTTCCAACTGCTGCAGATACACTGGTCAAATCACGACAAGTACAGCAAGAAGCAAGTAAGATTTTATTTGTTACCTTATAAAGAGGAAGTCCTTTTTTGGAAAAGAAAAAGAAGCAAACAAAAGAAGGAGGTAAAACAGGACGATACATCAGGCCTAGGGCCCACTTTGAAGCTCGAAAGTGGATGGCGCAGGTGTTTCGCCCTCGGCGCCCTCGGTGACGGTCGGCCCTGGCACTGACCCTGCCTGCGCGGGAACTGCCTCGGTCGCGAGCCCTCCCGAGACAGCCGAAGTTGGCGACCCCTCAGGAGAAGAGCCCTCTGGATCTTCCCCGCCCGACGCAGAGGAGCTGGAAGACGACATGTCCGAGTCATAGCGTTGGCCAGAGGGGAAGTCGATCCCAGAATCTTGTTCCCCGGCATAAGCTACTGCCCGGCGGTAACCCTGCTTAAACCCCTTGCGGATGCCTCGACGAAGTGCTGACTCATAGTAGGGAAGGGTAGCTTCCTGCGGGTCGACCCGGTAGGCCTCTGAGCCCTTGTATTGCTCGACCGCCTCCGCCCCGGCCAGTCCCATCCTGTCGGCAAGCTCGGCCTTCTCCCGCTCCGCCTCGGCCGCCCGCTCCTCGGCCTCCACCGATCGTTTCTCTGCCTCGGCCGACTTCCGTTTGGCCTCGGCCGCCCACTCCTCAGCCTTGACCGATCGCCTCTCCGCCTCAGCTCAGTCGGCCTCGGCCTCCAAACGAAGGCGCTCTGCTGCCTCCGCCCGGTCCACCAACTCGGCGCGCTCGGCCTCCCAACGGCCATCCAGCTCGAGACGAAGAAGGCGCTCCTCTTCAAGGAGTTTACTTTTCCTCTCGAGCGATTCCCGAGCCTTAGTTAGTTGCTCGGTCAGCACTCCGACCTCCAGCCAACTCGACAGCGACAACTCCCTGATCGCGGAGAACTCCCGTCAGTGCCCCTCATGCGCCTCATTGAGTCGAGCTAGTTTCCTCTCACACCCTCCGAGGGTCCAAGCAAGATTCGACCGCTCTGACTCCGATCGGGCATAAGTCTCCGCCATTGTGGCCCCCATCTGGGCCATGACCAAGCCGCCCTCCATAATGATGTCGAGGACCCCGGGTGGAGAATGACGCTTATCTCCCCCTTTCATCCTCGCGGACACCTCGCGCAAAGCTGGTATAAAGTGCTCGAGATGCCGAGCCTTTCCAGAGTCACTGGCATGGAAACCCTTTCCGCACCTGGTGCCTCGCCAGAAGGCCAAAGTCGAGCTGCGGGATCGGCCGCCTCGCGCACTGCGGACGGTTGGGGTTGCGACGTCTCCGTAGGTGAACCCCCGACCTCGACCGACGCTACGAGCCTGGCCGCTCGGTGCACCACGGTCGTTTGGGGCTGCGACGCCTCTGCCGCCGAATCCCCAACCTCAACCGTCGCGGCCCGCACGTCGCCAACCTCGACCGGCGCCCCTGCCTCGGCCGCGGCTGTTTCAACTTCGGCCCCCTCTGTTCCCAACGAGGGGAGAGCCGACCCGTCACCGTCACCCCCCGGGGTGCCCCTAGTCTCCTCGGCCCCCTCTTGCTCAGCAGATGGGAAAGATGGCTCGGTAGGGTCGGCCCTATCTTGCCCCAGAGAGGGGAGCGCTGCCGAGCCAGCGGCGGGGACGTCCCCGGCCTTCCTGGCCCGTTTCCTGGCCTTCACGGCCTCCCGCAACCTCCCCTCCACGAGATCCTTGCGCTTCGCCCCGCACGGCCGAGAAGTCCCCTCGGAGGCCGCCCCTTTGCCCTTGTCCCGGGCTTGGGAGCGACCCACAGGGGCGCCCGGTCCATCAGCCGTCGAGTCGTCGCCAAGGTCAATGATCTCAGCGGCCTCCTCCAGAGGCTCCCGCCTGGTGTCTGCACAAAGAAGGGAGTCGTGATCAGGAAAAGGAAAGATGACCCCCACCTCCGAAGGAAGATCTAAGTGGTGGCACCTGAGCCCGACGGATGCAGCCGCGTAAGAAGACACCGCTCTATGTTCTCCGGAGTCACCAATTCCTCGGTGGACTGGCGATTCCTCAGCAGGATGGCAGCACACTCCTCCACATGAGGGGGGAACTCGTCCTGTCTAGGAGGGATATTCGGGTGGAAATTGGCCATTACCTGGCACCTCCAGGTTTCCTCCACCGAGTTTATCCCCACCCAGAAAAATTGGGTCTTCCACCCTTTATGCGAAGAATCCTTCGCCGCCAACGAAATACAGCTCCTATTCCTCCTCGCCTGGATGAAGTAAAAACCATTCCCAGCCGACGGGTGCGCCTTCAATTCGAAGAAATAGTGGAAGAGATCCAAGGAAGGAGGAACCCCGCACTGACGACAGAGGATTCGGAAAGCAGAGAGGAGAAGGTACGAGTTGGCTACCAACTGAATGGGTGCCAACTGGAAAAAGTTGAGAAGCTTGAGGACGAAGGGCTCGAAGGGGAGGCGAAACCCGCTCTTCCACGCCAGAAGAAAGATGCAGATGTGGCCCGTGCGAGAATCCAGGCTCGTCTCATACGGGACAGCAGCAGCAAAGCTATACTTGTGAGGCAGGCGAAACTGATGCTCCATCCTCTTCACCTCGGCTTCCCCCAACTCGCTGCAGTTCTGGACCGGCGCTCTCACCACCGGTTCGTCGCCCCATCCCTCAGCACCCGAACGCTGGCCCGCCATAGATTCCGAGGAAGAACTTGAAGAAGAATTCTCTCGAGACCTCGAAGATTCCGGGGGAGGAGGAAGCTGCCGGACCGCCTCCGCAGTTATCTTCGCCAACTCCTCAAACGCCGCCGCCAGTTTCTGCTCTTCCGCTGTGTCCTCACGGCGCATCGAAGAGCCCCAAAACTAAAGAAGCGAAGGAAAGCCAAAACCCTAACAACGGAAAGAGTCTGGGATGACAACCAACGTCCAACGCCTATAAACCCACGCGGGAGGCGGCGCGTCGTTCCGACCTCCGAGAAAAGGGGGCCCCTTCATTTCAAATATGCCAGGATTGCAATTATTACGGGCCCAGGTGACCACGACATGTGGCTTCATAACACCGCCAGATCTCCACCCACCTGAGCCACGCTGGTCCAAAACCATAAAAGGCTACTCATCCGAGCCTCCTTTGGCTCGGGAGTAGGAGGGGGACAAGTGGAGAGGGGGATTTCTACAGCCCATTCAAAGAGTAGCCGAACTAGGCCCATCAGGACCAAACAAGGCCACGCTCGCCCAAGTGACAGCCCACAGGGCCCACTTAGGACAGAAAGCCCAATAAAAGATTCGCTCGAGGATACTACCTTCCTAGGCGGCCTCTAGGCTCGGAAGGCCCGAGCGTCAGTCAGGTCACAAGAAAGGTCCATGCCCGAGCCATCTCTCCGCCCAGGGGAAGAAGGCGCATGTCGACCAATCCGACCCATCTTCGTCCGAGCTAAGCCTACCGCCCGGATAGGGCTGGCCTCTCTGAGCTCGGTACGGCCAACGATTGCTTATTCATGCAGCAGTTAAGAGTCCTCTGTGGGCAGGAATTTATAAAGGTGAGGGACTCCCGCTCCCCAAGGTGATAACGCTCCCACGATAAGGTAATAAAAGCCCACGTCGAGGACGTAACCCCCACCTGAATCCCCTCGACTTATAGGACTCCAGAAGACGGCGCACTATTTAACCCAGGGATACCCTCCGGCGAAAGGTAAGGGCAATCACACACTCAAAACTCCTGAACAGGAACCACTTCACCCTTTTGGTGGAGAGGGATCTCGCGCAGAAGCTACTTCCTTCCTATATTGCTCCCACCATAGCTCTACTGACTTAAGCATCGGAGGGTTTTCCCCAGGGACTCATCTCTGGGCCCTCTGATCCGTTTCCCTTTCTTGCAGTTCACTATCCGGTGATCCACTGCCCGCTCAGGACCAGCGCGAGATCTTGCCTCTTCACTTAGTTTTATTGGATGCATGAGAATTTTAATTATTCAAATGGGTTGATTTCATATATATCTCATAACTATTTTTAGTTGTCAAATATTATATATATATAATTATTAATTAAAAGTTTTAAAAATATCAATAAATGATGAAAATGACCTCAATGCTCCTCCCGTCAACCCCAATCCTCCTCCCCCACATAGAATTAGGATTTGTCGACCCGGTGCGGGTCGCCTCGACTCGCACGACCCGACCACCCAGGTTAAGACCGGGACGCCCGGGTCGTGGGTCGTCATCGAGTCGCCCTATTATTTTAATATTATATTATATATATAATATATCTTTTACTATTATATTATATATTATATTATATATACATATATATAGTCTTTTTTTAGAATGAGACGGATCGGGTCGGATCGAGACGGGACCGACTCGACCTGAGTCAGATCGAGATCGGGACGGACGGGTCGATCGAAACGACAAACCTTACATAGGACACAAATAAAGATAATTAATCAGAGTCCCCTTCAATTGTTTGGACTCTTAGGACGTTATTTTTTTTCCCTATCCGAAGTCACATTAGCCCCCCCCCCCTTGTTTTTTTACTCGTACATACCTGGCACCTCTTCTGCCGGGTTTTACTTTTTATATAGATGCTAAGCATTAAAGTGTTGTGAGTATTTAATATTAAATTATTAAAATAACACTAATATATTTTAAGACTTATGCCCATAATATCCAATCATCTACTACTATCCTTGGATGCTAACATTAACATGTTACTCGGTATTTTTGCAAAAGATGAGAAATAAATAAACAATACAATAGGGGGGCACAAGTAAGGAGGAGTAAAAAGCAAGGGGAGGGTAAAATGAATTCTGACGGGGAAGAGATAATAAAGTCTAGGACCGTAGGTAATACCAGAGAACCATAATTAATTATATCTTTTTGTTAGTTAGTAGTTTTTTAAGTTTTTATTTAATCATAATGATAGATCTAATATTGGATGATTAAAGATGTTAATTTTGATATTTTAGGTATATATAAAATAAACATATTCAAATTTAAATTTGTGACATTACACAATTGAGATAATATTTAGCTGTGTGACTGTTCCTAATTCAACCTATGTGTGTCTTAAAATTTTGATCTATAAATATGACATTCAAGCCGGAAGTATTTGAGTCAGGATCAGATCGACGCAATGAAAATAAAAAACAAAAAAAATTCCCAATCTATGTTAATCACTTAGGCATAATTTATGTCAGCTATCTACAAATAAGGATTTGATTTTATCTCTACGATACGTGGATCACAGCGAAACGGAAAGTGAACGCTCTGGCAGTAATGAATCGCGCAAGTGCCTAATTTGTAGTGGTATTCACACTAGTACAAATGACAGAGTTCTTGATGAGGACATCACCATCAATTTCATTTGATCGAGGATCCCGATGCTCGCCACCTATGCTACATCTTGTTCACCACTTTATTTCGAGTCATATGATGTAATTTTCATTTTCTTATCATGTACTTTTCCTTTTATTTGAGTCCAATATCTAGGTTAGGTAGCTATTTACCTAAGTCTTATGTCATTATGTGTGTTATTGGGCCCAATTATATGGGCTAGGCCCAGGGGCGCCCCCTTCCCCTTGGTTTAGTGTTAGTAGTCCAAAAGTCAGGGACTTAAGTTAAATTGTGGGATCCCTATGAATAGGACCCCAATCCCTCATTTGTAAGCTAATGAATTGTTGAATGAAAATTTTGAGTTGAATATTGAAACCCCTTTGCTCTCTCTCTCTCTCTCTCTCTCTCTCTCACTCTACCTCTCTAGCTCTCTCTCTATTTCTCTCTCTCTCTCTAAAGGGGGCGAACCCCATTCTCTCTCCTCCTCTCTCTAAATTTTGAAATTCACTCTCTCTCCTCCCTATTCACCCCTAATTAAGACCCCTCCCCCTTCCCCATACCTCCCATTTAATCCCCCTCCAACCCCTAGGTGGAATCCCCTTCTCCTAGGCACCTCTCCCTCCTCCCAAGCAACCTTTCCCCTTCCCCATACAACCCTTCATTTTCCCAAGAGAGAATCCCCTCTCCCAAGTAACCTTTCCCCTCCCCAAGGCAACTCCTCCCCTTCCCAAGGCCACATTAACCAACCCCACATTAAACTCAGTTCAAATTTCCCTCTCCCTCCAAGCCACTTGCGCCCCCCCTCTCTCTCTCACCCTCCACCCTTGGTCGCAACCCCCTCCCCCTCCACCTGCTAGCTGCGACCCAGCCCTCTTCTCCAGCCTCTCCACCACCTCTATCCACCTCCATCCAAGCCCCACAGCCATTAGCCCTCTCCCCATTGCAGCCCCTTCACCCCTCCCACCACTATCAACTTCATTCACCAACCTACTCTATCCAGTTCGCAGGCAGCAGAAGAAGTTCCACTTGCAGAGATTTTCCTGGTGCTGTCCGACATCATCTGGAGGTGCACCATACATCGCCGGAAAGGTCTTCCAGTCTTCTTCGCAGGCGAGGTGGAATTGTCTTGTTCCGACTTCCCTACAGATCGTGGTGCCCATTCTCGTCCGACTGCGCAACCTGGACCAGAACCTGGACTAGAGCTGCAGTGCAGAAGCTACTACGGCCACACCCCTCAACTTCTGAAGGCGCCACTTGTCCGAGAGCTGCTACTACAAGGCATCTACCATCACCCACAAGCGGCATCCCGTTCGGCATCAGGAAGAGTAGTTTCCAATTTTTTCTCTCCCAGGTGCGTAGAAAAGGCCATCAGGGTCTTGTCCTGACCCCCCTCACTCAACGAACCTCTCCTCGCCACCCCGACGTCGTCTGGTGCCCATCTTGGTTGCTGCTCGTAGAAGACTCGTCCACGGTCGTCCTCGACTTGGTCCTGCCACATTTGAACTTCGGGAGCTGCCGTGGTGACTTCATCCATCTGCTGCTACACCCAGGGAGCAGTCCGAATCTGATCGCAGGGACCCTGTTCCAGAGCCCGTCCCAGCCGGTGTCGACTTCGGAAGTGCCCACAAAAATTCACAGACGTACCTGGGTCTGTCAGTGACGTTTTGGCGCCAGTCTTGTCGAATTCTGAGTTCGGAGGAGTGCACAGCAGCGACCACTCCGACCCCCTATTCTGCTGTTCCAGACCGGGACAGAATCGGCAAGGTGCTCCATCGGCGCGATCCAAGCTAATCTCCCCTCCCCGCCTGGCCGGCTTAGCGCCCCTCCCTGCGTGGAGGTAGTGTTTGCTTGTACCCTACTCTCCCCACTCCAAGTTCCCCCTCCTGCGTGAGGAGTAGTGCATGTATTAGCAGGTCATCGGCCGAAGCTTCATCGGCGCGGCGTGCGGGTAGCCCACGCTTCCCCGCTCGCCCTCGTCTCCGGCCGGGATCGGCGTCTTCACGCCAATCAGGTGAGCTCCTGGTTGCACTCCTCTTGGTTAGCACTTCTTGCTTAACTAGTATTGCTTCTTAGTTCCGTCGGTGGCGAGGGAGTGCCCGATCCAAAATCAATCAAATCGAGTGTCCGCCGCGGAGCGAGTTGTGAGAGAGCCACTACATCCCACGCCCTTGGCGTGCTGGCCGCCCACGGATTTGGGCATCCCAGGCCCTTAGGGGTTCATCCCAAGCTAGTCAAATCCTTGGAAAGGCGAGGTCCATCCTCGGACCCTCACCACTATCGCCGGTCCACCTACGGACCCGGGTGTGCGCGACGCGGGTGAAGCCGCTTGAGTGGGTCCGCCGTTCGGTTCGATTGCTTGTAAATCTAGGTCCGAGGGGTCGTGTCACATCAAATTGGTATCAGAGCAAGTTCTAGACTTGTCTCTACTAAGTCTTGTCCTAGGGCCATTGCATGCATCACACTTGTCCTCCATCATGACTACCTCATACTTGGCATATTCGCCACTCTTAGGCCCATTAGAAGCCTTTGTGTTTGATGGAACTCGCCCTAGTATATATATAGAGTGGGAGGACTCCATAGATCGACACTTTGGGAGGTTCACTCTATCAGGGCCTATGAAAGTCAACTATGCCAAGAGTTTGCTCTGGCGCCAAGCTTGGAAAGAATGGGAGAACATTGTAGGATTGAGAGAAGCCAAAGGGGAAGCACCCATTGAATCTTGGGATGAAATGAGGGCCAATCTTAGAAAGATCTACGCACCCCAATCCAAACCTCTTCAACCAACCGACCTTCCACCCCTGACCCCAACTCCAACCCAAGAACTTCCCCGACCAAACCCAACCCAAGTCCACCCATGTTCACCACCCCAAGAGTTACAAGATGACCAACCAAGTCCCCCCACCCATCCCTCCATGAGAATTGTAATTTTAGGGGAACCCCTCATAGAGTGGCTAAAGCAAAACCTCCTCCTCCGCGTCACACGCCCCTCCATGGATAACCACAACCCAATCGTGCCCACCCCACACCTCCACACAACCTACCATTCATTCTACCTTGTAGGGACCCTGAGGGACTTGATTAGGGGAGTACTACGGCAAATAGAGGTGACAAACCTGCTGGCCTTAGGGGAAAGCGACACTGGATACCTTAGTTTCTCACACACCTCTATTGGATCCATCACCTCCATTTACACTAAGGGTCCTTGCACAAGCAAGCTATTATTGATCCTGCCCGAACCCGAAGAATTTTGCCAAAACCAACCCTATGACCCCCACCTCCCTCAAGAAAAGGGCACCCCATCTAGGGAGTCAACCTTGGTGATTGTCCCACTAGGTAACGAGTGCACAGTCCGCACTAGGCAGTGTGTGACTTGGAATACTATAAGTCTAGAAATGGAAGAAGCATCCTTCCCCACAAGCCAAGCCCACCTACATCCTTGTGACCTATTCCCTTGGGAGCCCCAATGCCAACCTGGCCACTTTCCCTCCTTCACCATTGCCCACCCCTCATCCAATCCCAAGGGCCATTTCATTATACGCAACCAGGCCCATTGCTCCCACACCACTACATGCCTAGTAGGCCTCAAACTGATCCCTTGGGGCGAGCAACACCCACCACTCACACCCTTCAATTTTTCCGCTGACGAGGTCCCAACCTACATTAGGGAATCTATGGAATGGACTTTCTTGATCCATGGGATTGAAAACACCCCCTTCACCAAGGGCCTAACCATACTTGACCCATTTGATCCCTCCGCATGGGAACCCCCAAACCTGCCATCCTTGTCCCATTTCTCCAAAGAATTCCTAAGCCTCACCCCTTGCCGAGACCATTGCGCCAAAGTTGAACCAAACCCCTCCTTGTCAACACCCACGCTTTGGAAGATAAGACTCAACGTTTGGGTAGAGTGGCATGGTAGGATCACATTTGGGTGTCCTGGACCCCCTATAGAAGTCAACATTGTTAGGAGACACATGCATTTTAGGACCACATGTGGATGCCCCGGTCCTCCAACCTTCCGTAGAGAACCTATGCATGATAGGGCCACGTTTGGATGCCCCGGACCCTCAGTCTTCACCCACCTTGATAGGAAACCTAAGCAAGCTAGATCCACCTATGGTTGCCCCGGCCCCCCTGAGTCCATGAAAGTCTTCATCACATCTATGCATGATAGGTCCATGTACGGTTGCCCCGGTCCACCTTTACATGCTATCCTCCGTCACACCCACTCACCGCATCATGATGCATGGCATGAGCATACACACAAGCAATTCTTGACGAGCGGTGAGGTTCACAAAGAGCGGGCAAGAGCTCGCGAGCACCACTTGGAATTCCAAGTAGGCAATCTGGTGATGATGACATTGGAGTGGCTCTACCCTAGGGTCACCTCCAATTCGAGGGCACGAGGACTTGGACCTTCCCAAGTTCCGAGTGACTTTGGCAACCCGGCTAACGGGTTGGACTTACTAATGGGTTTTGGGATTCACCCCATTTTCCACGTGGCGGATCCGGCACCCTATATGGGCACCGCGGCGGATCCTAGTGAGTGCCTCGAGCCTTTATCTTCCTTTGAGAGAGACACCCTCGGAGAGCCACCAAAAATCAGCCTTAGAGTCCGACGTGTGCACACGGAGGCAGTACTAGGCAAGCAGGGTTCCATTGCCAGCAAGAGGGTGCGCCTGAGCCACCTCGAGAGGATGAAGGACCGTCCCCTGGTTGCGGACGTAGGGTTGAGTTTGGAGGTTGAGGCTCACTCTGAGCTGCTTGAGAGGACCACTTCCCCGGTGGGCCCATACTTGACGGAGTCGAGTTTTTCACACCCCGGGAGTATGATGAGGACATCACCAGCAATTTCATTTGATCGAGGATCCCGATGCTCGCCACCTATGCTACATCTTGTTCACCACTTTATTTCGAGTCATATGATGTAATTTTTATTTTCTTATCATGTACTTTTCCTTTTATTTGAGTCCAATACCTAGGTTAGGTAGCTATTTACCTAAGTCTTATGTCATTATGTGTGTTATTGGGCCCAATTATATGGGCTAGGCCCAGGGGCGCCCCCTTCCCCTTGGTTTAGTGTTAGTAGTCCAAAAGTCAGGGACTTAAGTTAAATTGTGGGATCCCTATAAATAGGACCCCAATCCCTCATTTGTAAGCTAATGAATTGTTGAATGAAAATTTTTGAGTTGAATATTGAAACCCCTTTGCTCTCTCTCTCTCTCTCTCTCACTCTACCTCTCTAGCTCTCTCTCTCTCTAAAGGGGGCGAACCCCATTCTCTCTCCTCCTCTCTCTAAATTTTGAAATTCACTCTCTCTCCTCCCTATTCACCACTAATTAAGACCCCTCCCCCTTCCCCATACCTCCCATTTAATCCCCCTCCAACCCCTAGGTGGAATCCCCTTCTCCTAGGCACCTCTCCCTCCTCCCAAGCAAGCTTTCCCCTTCCCCATACAACCCTTCATTTCCCCAAGAGACAATCCCCTCTCCCAAGTAACCTTTCCCCTCCCCAAGGCAACTCCTCCCCTTCCCAAGGCCACATTAACCAACCCCACATTAAACTCAGTTCAAATTTCCCTCTCCCTCCAAGCCACTTGCGCCCCCCCTCTCTCTCTCACCCTCCACCCTTGGTCGCAACCCCCTCCCCCTCCACCTGCTAGCTGCGACCCAGCCCTCTTCTCCAGCCTCTCCACCACCTCTATCCACCTCCATCTAAGCCCCACATCCATTAGCCCTCTCCCCATTGCAGCCCCTTCACCCCTCCCACCACTATCAACTTCATTCACCAACCTACTCTATCCAGTTCGCAAGCAGCAGAAGAAGCTCCACTTGCAGAGATTTCCCTGGTGCTGTCCGACATCATCTGGAGGTGTACCATACATCGCCGGAAAGGTCTTCCATTCTTCTTCGCAGGCGAGGTGGAATCGTCTTGTTCTGACTTCCCTACAGATCGTGGTGCCCATTCTCGTCCGACTATGCAACCTGGACCAGAGCTGCAGTGCAGAAGCTACTACGGCCACACCCCTCAACTTCTGAAGGCACCACTTGGCCGAGAGCTGCTACTACAAGGCATCTACCATCACCCACAAGCGGCATTCCGTTCGGCATCAGGAAGAGCAGTTTCCAATTTTTTCTCTCCCAGGTGCGCAGAACAGGCCATCAGGGTCTTGTCCTGACCCCCCCTCACTCAACGGACCTCTCCTCGCCACCCCGACGTTGTCTGGTGCCCATCTTGGTTGCTGCTCGTAGAAGACTCGTCCACGGTCGTCCTCGACTTGGTCCTGCCACATTTGGACTTTGGGAGCTGCCGTGGTGACTTCATCCATCTGCTGCTACACCCAGGGAGCAGTCCGAATCTGATCGTAGGGACCCTGTTCCAGAGCCTATCCCGGCCGGTGTCGACTTCGGAAGCGCCCAAAAAAATTCACAGACGTACCTGGTCTGTCAGTGATGTTTTGGCGCCAGTCTCGTCGAATTCTGAGTTCGGAGGAGTGCACATCAGTGACCACTCCGACCCCCTGTTCTGCTGTTCCAGACCGGGACAGAATCGGCAAGGTGCTCCATCGGCTCGATCCAAGCTAATCTCCCCTCCCCGCCTGGCCGGCTTAGCGCCCCTCCCTGCGTGGAGGTAGTGTTTGCTTGTACCCTACTCTCCCCACCCCAAGTTCCCCCTCCTGCGTGAGGAGTAGTGCATGTATTAGCAGGTCATCGGCCGAAGCTTCATCGGCGCGGTGTGCGGGTAGCCCACGCTTCCCCGCTCGCCCTCGTCTCCGGCCGGGATCGGCGTCTTCACGCCGACCAGGTGAGCTCATGGTTGCACTCCTCTTGGTTAGCACTTCTTGCTTAACTAGTATTGTTTCTTAGTTCCGTCGGTGGCGAGGGAGTGCCCGATCCAAAATCAATCAAATCAAGTGTCCGCCGCGGAGCGAGTTGTGAGAGAGCCACTACATCCCACGCCCTTGGCGTGCTGGCCGCCCACGGATTTGGGCATCCCAAGCCCTTAGGGGTTCAGCCCAAGCTAGTCAAATCCTTGGAAAGGCGAGGTCCATCCTCGGACCCTCACCACTATCACCGGTCCACCTACGGACCCGGGTGTGCGCGACGCGAGTGAAGCCGCTTGAGTGGGTCCGCCGTTCGGTTCGATTGCTTGTAAATCTAGGTCCGAGGGGTCGTGTCACATCAGTTCTCTCCACGCGACACTTCGACAATCTCTTCAACATCGCTCCAATAGGGATCTCAACATTTGAGAGGGCAAAGAAGAGAGAGAAAATGAGGTACTAGTCTAAGGAGAGAGAATAAGAGGGTGGCCAAATGGGAGGAACTCCTTGATGTCGCGCAAAGGGTTCCCCCATGCAACTATTTATATACTCAATTGTGGAATTTCACAAAAACTCCCATTAGTCTAGAATTATATAAATATTCTCTTCATTCGTAATCTTAATGTATGTGACCTTCTAAACCTAATGTCAATCTGATTGTAGACCCATTAAGTTTAAAAATTCCTTCTTAACTTATTCACATTAACCCTTAATATGGAATTAATTATTTAATCATCTCATAACTTAAATAATTAATTCATCGTCTCATCGTGGATAATCATCTCATAATTATTCATTATTAGGTTTTTAGGCCACGATAAGTATCGAGTAACACTATGTGACCCCATACGACAAAGAGGGTCAATACCCACTTTGGGACCTTTATGTCCATAGTTGTCATATACTTATAATTTTTCATTCATACAATATCATTGACCATAAATAAAGGTATAGTGATACTATCAAATCCCTTATTGCTTATGGCATGATGAACGATGTACTCAAAGTTCCACTAGAAAACTCTTTTTCTAATGAACTGTGCAACTTTGACCATAGATTTTTTCGAGTACTATTTGTAGGACATTATCTCTCATATAATATCTAAAACTGAATGATCTAATATTGTCATTCAATTACATTCATATGTATTCCATTGCATTCAAATACCAGAGCATCTGAAACTTATGATTAAAGTCTATTTATCAGGAATCAAAATATAGGAGTCCTCATGCAAGATATCTCTGAAGACTCATACCCAAAGATCAATTGTACTACTTGTAGAGACGCCAAAATTGACGTTACTGTGAGTGCATCTCATATTACCTTGTAATGCCCCAATTTGACTCTCAAATTAACTTTGTTTGAGTGGTTTTTCTCACTTTTCTTAGATTTCTCTCTTTTTTCTCCCCTTTCTTAGTTTTTTCTATTTTCCTGGATTTTTCTGGATTTTCTAGACATTTTTCTCTATTTTTATGAATTTTCCCGAATTAACGACTTGAAGAGGAGCGTCATTTCATTTTAAGAAAATTTAAAAAAAATAAAAATAAAATTGACGTCACATGCATCAGGCGTCAATTGCATCTCAATTGCCATTTTCCTTGATTTTCTGAGAATTTTTCAGATTTTTTGTAATTAACGACTTTGCATGAGACGTTATTCTTATTTTAAATAAAATAAAAATGAAAAAAAAGTGAATTAACGACACATGTGAGGGCGTCACTTTTCAAATTGATTTTTTAATATTATTTTTAACCCCCTTTGAGAGGTGATTTGGTGGCCTTCCTGGTGTCAGAAAAATACGCAAAAATAGTCATTGGAATCAGCACATTGAGATGCACCTCCACCTAAAAAATGAAAAAATAATATTAAGAAATGAAAAATGGCCCTGTTTTGAATATTTTTGAATTAACGACGCTAAATCGGACGTCAATTTAATTGACGCCCGAACACATGGTCGTCCATTCTTTTTGGCTGTTTATCATCTGGATTAACGCCCCTATCCCCGTCGTCTTTTTCAATTAACGCCCCTTTTCAGGTCGTGTTTCAGTTTCGTGTTCTAATCGAACGCAGCCCTTTCCCCAAAGAGTCCCTGCTTTGTTTGGTCATCTTCCTCTATTGAGAACTTAACCCTTCCCATGTTGGACTCTTGCCCATTCTTATCTTTCTATCTTACTTGATTCTGCCCTTTTAATAGAGCCTTGCGGCTCTGTTATTAGGTTCGGTCCCCTTTTTCCCTTTTTCTTCTTCTCTTCTGCTTCTTCCTTCCTCTGTCTTTTTTTTTACGCAGGTTGCTGTTGCTTCTGGCCGAAGGAGGAACCCCCCCTTTACTGCATACAAATCTTTATCTTTGAGGCTTCCTCCCCACCGAGCATCAGAAGGCCGAAGCACAGGCTCCTGTCTTTTATTCGTCTTTTCTTTTTATTATCATTAATACACATGTATGCATATACATTCATCATATTCATCTTCTGTTAGTCTCCCTTCTCAACTACGTTGAGGATATTTTTTTCAACAGTGCAACCGCGTTGCACACTTCTTGTTATTCTTTTTATTATCATATCATCATCATATTTCCCTACCCTTTTGCATAGGGGTTTAAAGGGCCAACACCCACAAGGTGTGCTCTAATCTATGTTTTTATGCTCATCTTTTATGAATTTGATGCTACACTCACCTTGTTTCTAATTCCATTCTATTGGTGTTTGTCTTTGTTTTGCAAGGGTAATCAATTAAAGAATAACTCTCTTCATCGGCCGGCCGATTGAAAGAGAAGGAAGGCACTCACAATCACCCGCTCTTTAAAAGGTATTTTTCGCGATCCCTCCATTTTATTATTGCTATATCTTTGAGGCCCTCGCGTCTCTGGCGATCACATCTCCTATTTTGCACCGTGTGCATGTTTTTTCATCTTCTGCTTAATTCTTTTTTTATTGTTATTCTTTTAAGTGGATTTTTCACAATCTATAAATTGGCGATCACGGTGGGACTTCCACTGTTTTTCTATTGATTACCCCTTTCCCCTTTGGCACCCACGTGTGCCCTTTCCCTTTGGTACCCACGGTACCCCTCCTTTGTGCCCCACGGGCACCCTCCACTGTGCATTGCACTCTCCCCATGTGATCTGTCAGTTTGATAGGTTTTTTTTAGAAATTCCACTTATCCAAAATTTTTTTGATGAGCATGCTAAAATCTTAATTCATATATTTGTTGATTGCCATGATTATGTTGTGACTGTGAGTATCTTCTTTTTATCACTGTTTGATACTTCCAGCCGTGGAGTTTTTCTGGAGACAGAGGGAATTAACGCCTCAGACAGAGGCGCGTTTTATTTTAACGCCCTCATCCAGGGCGTCTTCTTTCTGTTTAACGCCTTCTGACAGGGCGTCTTCCATCATACCTCCTGCTTTTATTACGCTGCCTGTGAATTCACGCCCTTCCCCAGGGCGTCTTTTATTGCTTAGCGCCTCACATCAAGGCGCGTGTTTACATTTGACGCCCTCTGCCAGAGGCGTCCTTTTCACTTATAGCGCCTCACACCAAGGCGCGTTTTTCACTGCATGTGGGCTCCCATAGTGATTCACGACAGTCACCCCATCGTCTATTTTGCTGATAGCGACTGTTGCCAGGGCGTCTCTTCCCTGTGTTTTCACACATCCATGCTTCCTGTTGCTGTATGTGCTTATTGGGTTAATCCTTACATTGATTGATGATATTGGTGTGATCTGCATATTTTGCTCTGCATTCATCCATTTACATTGGTTTGGGAGACCTCCTCTCTCTACATTAGGATTCCACACACCCTCTTGGTGAAGGAAAGACCCTCCATTGAGCATTCCGTCTCTTTGGATTGAAAATTCCTAAACCAAGCCTCCGTAAGTCCCCGCACCCGTGGATTCCCTCACGGACGTTGGGCAGGTTGTACCCTTGAAGTACCGAGTTTAGTTGGCCTATATACGGTGAGAGAGTGTCCTAGTTGGCATCGAAGTGAACTTGTATTGAAACTAGGATCATCCCTTGTGTGAATCATTCTAAACTTTGTTGAAAATCACTTTAATTCACCAAGGTTCAAACAAAAAAAAAATCAAAGGTAACCATTCCAACTTGTGTGCTTCTTTGCAAATTATTTTGCTTGAACTTTGATTGCATAATGGCTTACCTTGATAGATAAAACAGCATGTTTAATCTTAATTGTGTTCATGAGGATGCACAACCTAGCACATCCTATACTCCTCAATTTCAACATGCTCAACATAATTCTCACCATACATTCAAGGGACCACGTCCTCATGCTTATGGTCATACCCGACCCATGGGCAATGTCCAACCTCAGGGTCCCTCGCCTCAATTGCGAGCCACTACCCCCACGGGACCGTCTCCTCCCAATGATGAGAAGGTCTCCCAAATCTTGCATGCATTAGATCATCTCACCCCTCAACAAATCCAAGCCCTTAAGGCCATTGTTGAGGGTGCATCTCATTCATCTCATCCTTCTTCTAACCCTATGCGGGTGGCCCATCACCCCCTTCCCTCTTCTATTCGCATGCCTACTCGGGTGGCCCATCACCCATCTCCTCCTATCCACCCTTCTCCTCGGGTGGTCCGACACCCGCCTCCTTCTATTCCTCCTCCACCACGGCACCAAGGCCCATCTATTCCTTGCAAACCGGCCCATCCGGGTTCTTCTATGGGTCCTCCCATTAATCCCCTTCCGCGGCCTTTTTATACGACCCCTCCTTCAAGGCCCTGCCAACCCTATGTTGCTCAGGTCACACCCCTCCAGCAAACTCTTATTGACAAAGTCACTCTGATGGAGGAACAGTTAAAGAGGGTTATGAGCCCGCGGCCCGCTCCTCCTACTCCAGTCAATCCCCTTCACGCTGCTCTGAATGACATTACCAAGATGGAGAAAGAGTGGAAGGATAGGAGGGATGACTATGGCGTTGGCGATTCAAGCAAGCAAGGGCCGACGATTGAAGAATTTGAAGCACATGACGATGAAGTTCCGCAGGCACCCCTTCCGAGTTTCCTTCGCTTCCCTCTCCCTCCACTACCATTTGATGAGCCCCCTGCTCAGGACGAAGCTACCGTCCCTAATCCAACCCCCGTTTATGAGACTAATTGGTGTTACGATGATGGGTCGATATTCCAATCACCCGCGCCGGCACCTCTTGAGTCCCCTTCCATTCCTAACACCGCTCGCCCCGTTCGGCTTTTTCCCCGCACCAAACCTCCACCAGTTATATTAACCTTTACAACACCAGCCTCCCCCGAGCCTTCTACTAAACCTCCACCCATTAAGCCATTAGCCTCCACACCATCGGCTTCCATCGAGCCCTCCATTGAACCTTCCCCAATTAACCTACCATTATCACCACCTCAGCCCTCTATTATCCCTTTAACCCCTACTCTACTACCTAACCCTTCACCCTTACCCGTGGCTAGTCCTGAGCAAGATCCACCCTTTTTTGCACTCGAGCCAACCCCAACTGCTTCCGAGCAAGAGGGGAAGTTCGACGTGTTTGAACCTCCACTTTCACTCATCCTTTCTCCAACACTTTCCATTACACCGTCACCATCCATGGAGCCTTCCGCCTCCGCTTCACACCTCTTTACCACTCAGAATGGGGGTGCTTCTGCAAGTACTTGTGCCAAAGATGATCAAGAGCCGGGCAAGAAACATGTGGCCGTGGCTATGCGGTTCAAGATGCAAGAATTTATTTGCCGGATGCCAATCTGGGTTGTTGTGCCAAGCACGATGGAAGGGGCCAAGTCGCCGTCATTACTCAGAAGAGAATGCCAAGTGTTGATGCCGCCCAAGGGCCGGACAAGGCACCCTTTGTTCCCATTTTCCAATCTTGAATCCATTCTTCCATACAAGGGGCGAATGCCTATTCTATTTAACACTCCTTATACGCCACAACCCCAGGGCAACACAATACTTCCTATCCCAACTGTTCAACTCCCTCACACTATCACTTTTCACTCTCCAGGGGAATTGTCATTTACCTTTGAAGTTTCATCATGGGCTTATACTTTATCTATTGGGCCAATTGGCTATACACTTTTACTGCCATGGAAGGGCAGTTACCTTGGTGCTGAAGGGCTTTCCACTATTTTATCCACCTTCTATTCAACTCCATCCACATTCTTGTCTGTCACATTTTCTTCATGGGCCACTCCAAGGGCAAAGAGGAGGATCTCATCCTCTCGCCCTTCATGTTCGTCATATTCTTTGCATCTCATGCATTCTGTTGCATCCATGCATTCATCGCATCAATTCTATTGCATCCACATGCATTTACACTTCTTCTTTCCCGGGTTTCAAAACATGTATCTTCCCCGCTTTCCGGAATCTCCGGATCCCCCACGTTTCCTATATCTTCCGCCTCTATCTTCGGGATCTCCAGGTCCTCTTACACTCACCAGGCATTGTGTCCCCTCCAATCATCCCTCAGGGCATCGCGTCCCTTTCCAACTATTGAATCCGCACTCCCCGGATTTCTCTCCCGTCCTCCTTGGGCATCACGTCCCTCGGCATCTGCTTCCTCCGGAACCTCCGGATCCTGCTCTTTGGGCATCGCGCCCCTACACACCCTCAAGTCCGGATCTTATGGGCTTCTTACTGATTCTCCCAGGGCATCGCGTCCCTCGGTATCTGCTTCCTCCGGAACCTCCGGATCTTTCACCCCTCTCTTTATCCCTTGGGCATCGTGTCCCTTTCCGTCTTCTTCCTCCGGAACCTCCGGATCTTTCTCTTCTCCTTGGGCATCGCGTCCCATGGTACCTTCCCCCTCTAGAACCACCGGACTCTCTTTCCTTCCTCCCAGGGCATCGCGCCCTTTCTGATTCTCTTCCTTCGGAACCTCCGGATTCTCCATCTTATTCTCTCTATCTTCTTTCGGGGCATTCCGACCCTTCTGATTCCATCCCTCCGGAACCTCCGGACCCTCCTGATCCTTTTCGTCCACTCTTCCCCGGGCACCGCGTCCCTCGGCATCTTCTTCCTCCGGAACCTCCGGACCATCCATCTTTCTTCCGATTCATCTTTCTGCTATTCCAGGACATCACATCCTTCATTCTCTTCTTCCTTTTTCATCATCTTTTGCATATTTCTTCCCAAGACACCGCGTCCCTCGATATTTTATCCCTTCGGAGCCTCCTGATTCTTCCCCTCATGATTCCCCTCCACTGCCGTCGGACCCTCCGGATCCGCCTCTTTCCATCTATCAATTTCTTCTTCTAATTCCTCCTAATCATGGGTCTGACCCAACTTCTTCCACGTCCACTGCCTTGGACATCTGCCCTTTCTCTCACTGCTTTCGAGATTTTAGTCCTCACTCCTCCTTCTAATTCTCCGCTTCTTCTGTAGACCTTTCATGTGATCAGGGTCTCCACACCTTAGTGAGGGAGTTCTAGCCCTCACCTCTCTTCCTTTTCTCCTTATTCGTCTGAGTCTGGTCTGAGCACCACTCCTTGTTAAGCCACTTTCAAATCCTTTGTGTCCAATCCTTTTATCTGCCTAAGAGGACTATCCCACAATGATCAACCCCGCCTCTCACGGCAGTTGCTTCAACAAAGGTCGCAAGGTAACATATTGGCGTAAGTACGCATTTTTATGATATCATTACCTCACTACTTTACGCACGATTTTCAAAATGAAGTGCTTCTTAACAAGATTAAAAGTGGTGTTGTAGACCTTTATCTTAGGCTTTTGTTTAACTAAATCGTCATCAAAATAGTCTTTTAGGCTTATTTTTGCAGTACCTTTGGTTAATAAGAACCCCGCGCCGGGAATTCGACATTCTCTCCCCGCTTGTTAAGAGCAACCCTTAGCTGGGCATTCCACACACTTCACGGCGTCCTTAGCCGACTCCTTTGGTTAAACATCTTTGCTACTTTGGCCATGACATGAGTATATCTGAAAGTCTTTTCTCTTCTTTACTCGGCCGCGTGCGGGGGCAAGAGGTCGACGGGTGAGATGACCCACCCAGGGTAATCCCCAATACGAGAGGAGTCTCAAATAGGGGCAGTCTTGACCTAAAATCAATATGAGTTTTCATATGAGTTTTCATGATATACATCTCGCCAAAAGGGCTATTATGAAAGTCAAGTCAAAATTTCGATAAAAGCAAAATTATGAATTATGGCATGTCAAGAGTGGCAAAGTCCCCGCAGGGAAAACTCTGGTCGTATGCATGTCAAGGGTCTAAAAATCAAAGGCACAAAGCCCCGGCACAACAGACTACCTCTTTGAGGGGAAACACCTTGGAAGGAATTCAAGTCCCGACATCTCCCATCCTGCATAAAGCTTATCCTCAATTACTCTTATCTTCTCCCTCTAAGACCGAATGTTTCTCGGGTATGGCCTTGGTAGGAGCACCGTTAATCAAGGGCAGTCAGTTATAGGGCGCTACCTTCAATGTACGCTCGGCTTTGGGTAATTTTAGCGAAAGGGGAAGGAACAAGGACCCCTAGCCAGTGGTTCAAAAACACCCTTTGATGCTGCATTAACAATGTCTAAAACAAAAAAAAAATATCAAAAAAAAACTTGAATATTTCCTAAGTCAAAATTCAAAAAAAATTTGAAAATTTTTTAAGCCAAAATCCAAAAAATTGAATATTTCCTGATCAAAATCTAACAAAAATTGAATATTTTTAAAATTCATAATAAAAATTCAAATATTTTTCAAATCCATAAAAATTTAAATATATTCAAAACTCATAAAAATTTGCATATTCCAAAATCTAAAAAAATTGCATTGTATTTTTCTGATGGTGCTTTTGCAGGAACAACAACTTTGCAAGGACCAAGAGCACGGGATGAGTCCTCTCCATTTGTTGCTATCTACCTTTTGATTCTTCTCATGTTCACAATTGATAACATCTTCATAATTTGCTACGCATTACTCCGATTATTCATCTCCAAATCTTTTTTATCAAATCTTACTAATCACTCCGCCGATGGGCATTATCAGATCTTGATCATTCAACTCCAAATCTTGATTAGCCAAGTTGTCATCCTCATGACAAACGACAAACAATGATGGTATGCTATCTATGCTTTAATGATGTTATCTATGTTATTCATGCCTTTCACGCTGTGCACACTTGAATGCTATTCATGATATGATACATACATGCTATTGATGCTTTGATTCATGCTATGCTTGCTATGCTTAAATGCCTTATTCATTGCTTGTTATCTTTTATATCTTGGCTGATGAATCTTTAAGCGCAGGATAAGAAGCTCTTGGTCCCACCGACTGGGCATCATCATCCAAACCCCACGGTGCTTGCACCTCATTTCTCAGTTCTCCCATGCTCATTGCTATCACCATCCCCCCTGTATGCATTCTACTATATGTTACATACGCTACTAGATTATATCAAGGACCTTGTGGCTTTGGTAAATCTGGAATCTGAGTTACCCTTCATCAAAAACAATGACGATTCCAGAGGCGTCTTAGTCATACGGATAGGCCGTTGAGCCGTCCAGGATTGGGGACGATGGTTCCCTTTTACGAGTTGGTGCGTGGATAAACGGGCTTCGGCTTAGTATCAGCTCGCGAAATCGGTTTCTTGACCCAGTCTGGGCAGTTTAACAATATTATCCTTGATTATCTTATATTTTTATTTGATTTAATTTTTCCCTTTAAACCCAGCATGCATTCATATAGGAGTTTGAAACAATTTTTGGAAAATCATTCTGATAAGCTGATTTGGAGAGTCAAATTGATCTTAATCTTTCCAGATATGAGATATTCATTGCTGATGGAATCCTCAGTTCGTTTTGTCACTGTTTTGGGTCGTTTTCTCGAAGGCTCCTTGATTGGATTTTTATCATCTTATTTTAATCATTTTCCCTTGATCCACCTTGGCTGCAGCACGTCCACATTGGCTGGTAACCGCTCCTCAATGGTGAAACCTACAGGTTTGTGACCTGGGGTACTTCCACCGCGCTGGAAGTTGATCATTCTCCTTCGTTCCCGCGTGCACACTCCTCCTCTTATCCAAACATCGTTGATTTCATTGAATTTCCCGGGATGGCTTCATTTCGAGCTTTTGATTTCATTCTCATCAAGTGGTGTTGATTGCGTGTCTCATCACACCTTGGCATTGTAGACACGCCATTTCTGACTTTACGATGAGTAAATTCCATGTTATACCGTAATGCCCTGAAGTGGCTTACATTTTATTTTATTTGAGTGATTTCCATAATTGTGGTTAAATTACATTATTTTGTGAGAGGGAGAAAATTAAAATACATATATATATATATAAACAAAAGAGAAAATGAAATTCAAAAATGTGTATAATTATGTTTACATAAACAATATGTAGTTGATCTTCTTTAATAATAAATTTGTTTTTGTATATATATATATATATATATATATATAATTGATAAAAATATATTTATTAAAAAGTAAAAGATATGATAATAATAATAAACAAAAAAGCATAAGAAAAGCAAACAAAAATAAACAAAATAAACAAACATAAAATATAAAAAATATAATTAATAATAAGATAATATTCCCTACCCCATCTTATTCTCTCCCCATCCTTTTCTTTATTTCTATTCCCTTCCCTCTCTTTCACGTAACCCCCTCCTCCCTGCTCATTTCCCTCCCATCTCACTGCGCACACATTCTCCCTCACCCCCGTCTCTTTCTTTCCCTCTTACCTCACTGCACATGCCCTCCAACCCACGACACTCTCTCTCTCACTTCCCCACGGCACACACACATGCACACTCATCCCCATCCCACTCTCATTTTTTTCCCTCAACCCTCTCCATTTCTCTCTCTCTCCCACTGTCCCTCATGCGACCACCCCCCTCTCTCTCACTCCCCCACTCTCTCTAACTCCACCCACAAGTCCCCCACGCACGCCGCCTGCAACGTGAGCACCGCCCACGCCTTCGACTGCCTCCAACTGCCACCGCCGGTCACACGCCCGTCGCCTCCACCTCGCTCGGCCACGTCCTCAGCGCCCACACCGTCACCCCCCCGGCCACGTCCGCACCTGCGACTGCCGCCATCGTCACCCTCCCGCCGGTGCATCGCACCACCGCTGCGCCCACGCCGCCACGTCCACCGTCGCCCACACCACCGTTGTCGCCGTCGTCTGCACCAAGCCGGCCGCCTACGCTGCCACCGCCGCGGGAGCCACGCCACGAGCCTCCCCCGTGCATGCACTCCGCCCGTCGCCTCCAGCCCCGCCTGCACCGTGGCCTCCCCCACCTGCACCGCCGGAGCACCCACGTCCCCGCCAACGCCGGCTGCTGTGAGCGACGTCACGCGGTTCGGGGAAGAGCGGAGAGGGCGCGGAGCGCGCGCGGGCTCCTCTTTTCTTTCTTTTGGGTGTTTGTTGCTGCAACACATAAATAAGAGAAGAGAGAGAAGGGGCCACCACGGGAGATTGCTCTGGGGGGGTGAGCGGGACAAGTGTGATATAGCAAAATATGGGGTTTAAACGGCCATAGCGGGAAGTGACTCGCCGCGGCCTCGGGGGGACGGGAATGGTGCAAAAATTAAATAACAAGAATTGAAACGGCCATTGGGGAAGTGACTCGCCGCGGCCTCGAGAATATGAACAGATAATAAGATGACAGATTATAGAGAGAATACAAAGAGCGGGAATTTAAACGGCCATTGGGGAAGTGACTCGCCGCGGCCTCGAGAACACAAACAGATAAGAATATAACGTATAAGAACGTGAATTTAAACGGCTATTGGGGAAGTGACTCACCGCGGCCTCGAGAACACGAATAGATAAGAATATAACATATAAAAACGGGAATTTAAACGGTCATTGGGGAAGTGACTCGCCGCGGCCTCGAGGATATGAGCAGAATATAACAGAGTATAAGAGAATATAAGAACGGAAATTTAAACGGCCATTGGGGAAGTGACTCGCCGCGGCCTCGAAAATAAGATGTGATCGCCAGGGGCCGAAAGACCCCAAAATAAGAAAGTGATCGCGCCTACCTCAAGAGCGGGAGATGGCGGGTTGCTTCTTCCTCTCCCTCCGGCCGGCCGACGGAGAGGGCTTTCCTCGGCTACCCTTGCAAAACAAGGACAAACAAATGACAAGTGGATTAGAAAGATGGAGGTGTAGTATTCAAATCCTTGCGATAAAAATAACAAAATGATGGCACGACACACACCTGGTTGGTGTTATCTTTTAAACCCCTCTCGGACTCGAGTAGGAGGAAAATGAGATGATGGATGCAAGAAGTATAAAAGAAGAGGCGCCCTTATGAAGGGGGATAGAGGATGGGAGATGATGAATGCAAAAGAACTACGAAGAGAAAGGGGAAGAAAAGGCTTATTGGATGAGCCGAGGGTGAAATCCGGCGGAGCTCCGGCAGCGTGGGGACGACG
The DNA here is from genome assembly GCA_022559845.1 of Amorphophallus konjac. Lineage (NCBI taxonomy): Eukaryota > Viridiplantae > Streptophyta > Magnoliopsida > Alismatales > Araceae > Amorphophallus > Amorphophallus konjac. The sequence goes on along the minus strand of JAHNEJ010003216.1, from coordinate 24,382 downwards.
TGGAAGCGCGGTGGATGAAGACGACCTTCCTCTCGCGAGCGTGAGCACCCGAGAAGCCGGCAGAACCTCCACCTACAAAAGAACCCACGGGTTAGAAAATGACTCCGTAGCCTCTGGGCTCCGGCAGCCTATCGGATCACTTCGAAGCTCCTCCAGAACTGAGGGGGTGGGCCTCTATTTATAGAGCTCCGGAGGGTGGAGGCGTCCAGGACCCTGGACACCTCCATCAGGGTCGAAATAATATTTTATTCTATTTTTATTAATTTTTTGGAATACTTTTGTGGAGGCGTCCAGGGTCCCAGACGCCTCAAACAGGTCCACCGAAAACCGACGACGGCCGCACGCGGTTTGGCACAATGCGTGGTTTTGTGAGCGGCGCCTCGTGATTCAGAAATGGGCGCGTCCAACTGACTGGACGTCTTCAAAACTTGGATTTTTTCACACACGACAAACCGTCGTTCGGTGGCCGGCGCCCGTGAGGGAGTTGATGGAGGCGTCCAGGGGCCTGGACGCCTCCAAAAATATGTTATTTTTATTGTGATTTTGTCTTTTATGCCAAGGCTGTCATTTTTGATTTTTTTATTTGTTTTTATGGAGGCGTCCAGGGACCTGGACGCCTCCATTAATATATATTTTTATTTATTTTTTGTTTTTATTTTATGCCAACTGGCATTTTACAAACATTTTTTATTATTTTTTTATTTTTATGGAGGCGTCCAGGGGCCTGGACGCCTCCATTAAAATATATATATTTTTTTATTTATTTCTGGGCCCTGAGAAAATAATAAAATAAATTAAAAAGATGGGGGCGTCCAGGGGCCTGGACGCCCCCATTAAGACCCACCCGGGTCCTAGTCAGGGGCCGCCCGGTAGACTTCCTTCTTGGTTCCGGAACCTCCTGATGCGTCCGACTGATGTTGATGCCGTCCGAATGCCGTGACGAGACGATTCTGGATGCCGAAAAGGGCGGAAGAAGACTCAAGAAAAGGAAGCACTCAAGTGATTCAAAACGCGTAAGCCGTCGCGGGGCGTTGTATAGTAATATGAGACTTTCTCAGGAGACGTCAGGAATTGCGTGTCTACAGCTGCCCCGCCTTGGCGTCTGCTTTGCAAGGGAGCGACACGTAGTGGAATGGTATCAAAGTGGAGTGGAGTGAAGTGGGAGCGGACTGATAAGTTGATGCCAAGGTGTGATGAGACACGCTTTTGACGTTACTGTTTGGAATCTTTCCTGGAGTTTCAATGAGGCGACCTTGAAGAAGGTCTTTCAAATATTGACGATTGCTTGGACGGAGATCAAATAAGGGAGGGTGAGATGTGCGCTCAGGCACGAAACAAAAGGAGACCAACTTCTCGGTGTGGAAGTACCTGGGTCATAAACCGGAGGTTTCACCTTTGGAGAGCGGTTACCAGCCAATGTGGAAGTGCTGCGGCCAAGGCGGGTCAAAAAAAGGTAAAGGAATATCTGAGGGTCTGTCCAAACAAGGGTCTCCTTTGGAAGAGCAGCGTAGGGCTGTCTCAAGGAAACTCAGTATTTCATTCGGAGTGAAATATCTCATATTTGTGGGAATTGGAGCACAACGGCTTTCACAATCGAATCACTTGAATGATCTTCCGCAATAAATCAAAATCTTATATGAATGCATGCTGGGTTCAAAGAAAAATTTAAAACAAACTAAAATAGAAAATAGCCAAAGATAATATTGTCAACTTGTGAAGAACGGGTCAGGATACCGACCCGGTGAGCTAATACTGGGCTGGGGCCCGTTTATCCGCGCACCAACTCACTGAATGGAACCGTCGTCCCCATTCTATCACAAGTTGACGGCCTATCCGTACATCCCAAATTCCTCTGGGATCATCATCATTTTTGTTGAAGGGGAACTCAGATCCCAGATTCGTTCGAGCCGCAAGGTCCTTGACATGTTCTAGTAGCGTAAGTATCATATACTACGATGCATGACAAGGTGGGACCAACCAATGAAAGGTGGGACAGGAGATAGGACAAAGACGTCCGTTAGTAAAACCTGCACAGGCCAGCAAAGGTTAGCAACATCATAAAGTAGCAGAATCATAACAGAATCGCACCACAGTTCAAAGGAGATCCATACAAAATCCTGATAGCGACTGCTGATGTGACATGTTCTGTCCTGTAGCGATCTTCCCTTCCTATAAGAACTCCCTTTAAGCTAGTTCATTCAAATGCACCAAGGTGGGTTTTGGAAGCTCAGGAGAGGAAGGAGAGGGGAATCTAGAGATTTCAGGATGGAAGGAGAGTCTTCCCGCGTTATGAAGAGGAGCAGGCCTAGCAGCGAGATCAGGCGACTCTCCGACCTCGAGGGTCATCTGAGTAGGACGATCTTGTCGCATATGGTAAGCTGATTCATTTCAAATTTCTCCATGTGAACCTTCTTCTTACTTACTTCCTTTCTTCTTCTTTCCTCTTCTAGCCATATCCACTCTTCCCAGGTCCGAGGAAGTTTTCCAAGCTGCCGTGACTTTCAAAGCTGACTTCCAATATCTCCATTGGCATGAGGGCCATACTCTCGAAGTGGCATCTGCAGGGGCTCCTTATTCACGCCAAGCATTACGAGAAGATTCGTATGGACTGGGCGGCTATGGGCGCACTAGTGGAGATCTGGCATCCTCAGACCCACACTTTTATCTTCCCGACCTTTGAGGTGACCATCCTCCTCGAGGAGGTGGAACTTCTGCTCGGATTGAAGAAATTCAAGAGTGACGGGAAGGTGAAGGCTATGCGGATGCTGACACGGGGGACTTCTGAAAGTGTCCTTGGAAGCTTCATGCCGCCCGACGCAGCCAGAAAGGTCCGTACTCAAAAGGGGATCGATCTCCAAAAGCTTGCGGAGTGGGTCATGGACGCCCTGAGAGGGTCACCAGACGATGACTATTTGGAGGGAATCATGAAGGGGTTCACCATTTGTCTGGCGGGTGCTCTCTTGTTCCCTTATACCGACAACATGGTGGAGGAAGACCAACTGGGTGCTATCTGCGGGATCTGGCGTGGAAAGAGGGTGGGACCTGCCGTCCTTGCCTATCTTTACAGCGGTCTTACTGCTTTGAGCATGGGTAAGCCTCCATTTGGTTGTACACTTGTCTTGAATTGCTGGCTGGATTTGCATTTCAAATTCGACCACCGCGAGGGAATGCCAACCGCTTCGAAGCTCTTCCAACAAAGCCATCTTCATCACATAGCCGACGTGTTAGGCTTCGGTGGTATTGTAGTGAACCGCGTTCCGTGGCTGAAGAAACGTGAAGACTGGCGGTCTCACTTCCGCACCGTGACACAAGGCTTCTTTACTTGCGCACCAGCATGTTTGCTTTCGCTAGATCTCCTCATGAGGCCTTCTCCCGAAGTTGATATTCAACTGATCGGCGCGACCGAGTTTGTTCTTTACAACGCGCATCGGTGCTGCCTCCAGATTGGCATCCCACGCCATTCGTTCCCGCCACCGACTGGCATCGTTCCTTTGAAGAAGAGGGAGTTGGGCACTGAAGTGGACGCGAAGGAAGCGAAGGCCATTAAAGCTCCCTGGAAGACAAGTGTTGCAGGAAAGGCGTTAGCGCACGTGGTGGAAGAATGCGAGCCGTGGAGGGCTTATGTAACCGAACTGGGGAAGTTAAGGCCTAAGGCGCCTAAACCCCTGATGTAGCTCATTCTGCTTTCTGATGGAATAAAATCTGGCATTTGGATGTTTCGGACCCCCGTCCCCTTAATTATTATCTTTTTTGTGATTTTTCTTTTTCTTTCCTTTTTTCTTTTGTTTGGATTATATACATACTTTAACCCCCTTTTTTCTTTTTATTATATTTTTTATTATTTTTTATTATGGGGGCGTCCAGAGGCCTGGACGCCCTTGTTTTTTTTAATAATTTTTTTTTAAATTTTTTTTTGGGGGGCGTCCAGGATCCTGGACGCCCCTAATTTTTTATTATTATTTTTTTGATTTTTTGGTTTGGGGGCGTCCAGGGACCTGGACGCCCCTAATTTTTTATTTTTTTTATTTTTTAACGTCCAGGCGCCTGGACGCCCCTAAGGTTTTTGAATTTTTTTTAAAAAAATAAAAAAGTGGGGGCGTCCAGGCGCCTGGACGCCCCAATTAAAGCTTAATCTATATATAGGAGGGCTCCCCCCTAACTCACTTACTGTTCATTCTGACCGTCCAGCCACTCCAAACGACCCATTCTTAGTCCCAATGGAGCGAGGAGGATCGAGCCAGGGTCCAGAGAAGCGGAAACGACTGGCTCGTCGTGCGAGGAGGTTGAGGGATGATGCCGAGGAGGCCGCAGCAGAGGAGATTGCTGCGGGTGAGGAGATGGAGGTGCCGCTTCGGGCCGCGGAGGCCGCTGCGGATGCTGGTGACGCGGGAGAGGACGATCACGACTCGGTAAGTACTTCGGAATTCTCACTTTGTGGTTCAATAGGCTAAAACGGGAGTGCGAGAGGCTGTGAGAGAAGGCCGGATAGTGAGAGAAGGAGGCGTCCAGGGGCCTGGACGCCTCCACTTTTTTTTATTTTTGTTTATTTATTTATTTACGTAAATAATAAAATAAAATTAAAAAAATAAGGAGCCGTCCAAGGCCTAAGACGCCTCCATAATAATATATATATTATATATATATTTTTTGTTTTTGGTTCTTGGATTTTTTTTGAAAAAAAGAAATAAAGAAAAATAGGAAGAAGGCGTCCAGGGGCCTGGACGCCTCCAAAAAATAATATATATATTTTTTTAAAAAAACAAAATAAAAAGAATAAATAGTATATACAGTGTTATTGTTTATTACTGTTCATGATGCTGATGTGTTCTTTGTTGGTTTTTGTGGTGTGCAGGGCGTGATGAAGGGCCGGATCAGCTGGTCCTTGGTGGTGGCAGCATACCGTGGGCTGCCGGATTTCCAGAGGGCGCGTGTGGACGCCATGGGCTTTGGAGCTTTCCTTATGATCGAGCCCTTCCGGCTCGACCTTCCTCTTATCCAGGCATTGAGGGAGCGGTGGCACCCACCGAGCCGGGCGTTTTTGATGCCCTAGGGGCACATGGTGCCGACACTAGAGGACGTGGCTCGGATTATCGGGCTACGGGTTGACGGAGAGGCAGTCAGCGGGGTCACCTACCCCGACTATCGAGAGAGTGCCCTGGACCTGCTGTGGTTAGAGACGAGCGTGACTGATAGAGACAGCAGGGTAGTCGGCCGAGTGGAGATTATGGAGGTGCTCGGATTCGTCGACCCGCGCCAGCGGGTTAGCGAGACTGGAGCGGAGTTCTTGGCTCGACTGGAGGGGGATGCTCGTGCAGCTTTCACCCAGGATCCGAGCGAGAGGGAGCTGGTGGACCTAGATCTTCGGAGGTTTCTTTTCTTCTTCCTGGGCTGCCTTCTGCTGGGGACGAAGGGGGATGGCATCCACTGCCGTTTCCTCGGGATCTTGGCGGATCTGGACAGAGTGGGACACTACGCGTGGGGAGCGGCTCTGCTTGCCCATTTGATTGCTGATCTCTCCCTGACTTCGGAGAAGGAGACGACAGTCAGCGGCTTCGCACCTTTCCTCCAGGTAAACATTTTATTTATGCATTTCCACAGTTAAATATGCAATTATTGTACTAATGATGTATGATGGATGCAGGTGTGGAGCTATTACTATTTCCCGATGGGGAGAGCTAGGCATGGGAACAGGAGGGCCGTGCCTCTGGCGCGGCAGTGGAGGCCGGTCGTGGTTGCAGCACCCCACGGCTACCAGCTGGCGTCACTTCGTCGGGAGCTGAGCGAGTATCCCGAGGCCATGGTATGATGCGTATGATTTTTTTTGTGTTTATGCATGTGACTGAATGGTAACTAACATAATGTATGTATGGTGATGCAGGTGGTGTGGAGGCCCTACCTGGGCATGGGCGATGCTGGCCAGCCCTGGGTTGTAGCGGGTCTTCCTCGCTTCAGGCGGGACGTATGGGTCCATTGTCTGAACGAGATTGAGCCGCTGCGGCTTAGACTGGTCATGAGGACGTTGGGGCTGGCCCAGGAGTGGGTTGATGTAGATGCGCCGGCCCGCATTGGGCGGAAGACCAAGGGGAAGGCGAAGATTGTGGACTGGCGTACGCGCTTCCCAGCACAGTACCAGGACTGGCAGCAGGGCGGGGTCCCAGTGGTGTCCCATGTACAGGACAACACAGATTACATGAGACGGTACCGAGCTACGTACGGGGACCGCCTCTCCTTGGGTGGTATGGCAGGGGTAAGTGAAATGAAATCGCTCCACCTTTCTATATGTGTATGCATGGGACACTAACTTATGTGTAATGCAGGATGCTCGTGATACCATGATCGCCGACCTGCGGGCCCAGTTGGCGGACGCCAGGCGACAGTTGGTGGCCATCCGACAGGAGTTGGAGATCCTGGTGAGTTTATGTGATGCATTTTTTGTGACCTGGATTTTTGATGCTTAGCCTTTGACTGACGTTTGCCCCGTGTTTCAGCGGGCCCACCAGACAGCGGCAGCCGGGATGGCTGGTGGAGCGGGTTCCAGTTCGCGGTGCCCTCCTCCGGAGGTTTCTGCCCTCCAGGAGCAGCTAGCGCACGCGGTGGCTCGGGCTGAGGAGGCCGAGCGTGACCGCGAGGCTCGAGTGAGTGTTTGCTTGGCCCCGACCCTTTTCTAGCTGCTTTCCTTCTATCACTGTACTCTTACGGTGCATGCGTGCTTTGACAGGTGGCCGAGATTCGGGAGGCCCTGGCCCGTGCTGTTCGTGCTGAGCAGGAGCGCGATGCCTGGGTGGCAGAGCGCGATGCCTGGGTGGCAGAGCGTGACGCCCAGATTGCGGAGCTGGAGGAGGAGCGTCGACGGGAGGCTGAGGAGCTCCCTCGTGATGTGCTGGATCTGCGGATCGCCCTCGAGCTGTCGAGGAGAGAGGCGATGAGGGAGAGAGAGGAGAGGGAGAGGGATAGGGAGAACGTGGAGAGAGAGAGGGAGAGCGTGGAGAGAGAGAGGGAGAGGGATAGGGAGAGAGAGAGGGAGGAGCGACAGCGGGATCAGACAGAGAGGAGGGCTCTAGAGGCCCAGCTGCTGGAGCTCCGTTTGAGTCTCGGCATGGCGGAGGGGAGGCTTCGGGAGAGCGAGGAGCGGTACCAGAGGGCGAAGGAACGCGGGGCGCGACTTCGTCAGTCTGGTTCTTTTTGCATGGGCAGCTATCTGGTCTCTTCGGCCGAGGAGCGTCGTCGCGCCTTCGAGGCTGGAGTGCCACCGCAGGGCGAGGCGAGCACGGCTTCTCAGGGTTCGCAGAGGCCCCCTAGGGATCCCCGGCAGAGGAGGGAGGAGAGAGATGACCAGGAGGGTGGCGGTGAGAGTTAGAGAGTTGCTTGTACGTCACCCTTCTCACTGTATGATGTACTTTCGGCTATTATATGAAATGGAAATGGCTTTTTTGTGTTGTGTGTACCTTTCTCTCTCCCACACTTTCTTCTTTGCACTGAGTTATCCTTTGAGGCACGCTCCGCGAGACCTTGCCCTGAACAGCGGGGAACTACGCTTTACACGGGGGATTTTGTTTCCTTTTCCCCCTTTTGGGCGCGTCCAGGCGCGAGGACGCGTCTTAATCCTTGAATTCAAATTTAAAGCGTCGGGTGGCCTTTCTTCTCCCGTGCCTTACCCGCAAACGAGCCCGCCTTCTGCCGAATCTCGCTCGCCCCCTTTCTCGTCTTCCTCCTCTTTTGATCGATGGAGTTCGGTGGGCCTGACCACGGTGAAGGTGGAGAGGGACGCGGGACCCCTCGCCCAAGGAGGGACGCGCCCGAGCACGGAACGGCGTCCATGGAAGAGGAAGGGCCGCTCCGGGCCCCCGAGGGACCCGAGGGGCCCGATGGCGTGGGAGGAGGTGAACACGGTTCGGTAGGTGCTTCGATCTCTTCCTCTTTTAATTCATTTTGGGTTTTGAAGCGAGCCGCGCGAGGGGGAAAGGGTTCGGCGAGTGTTGCACTCAACTGATGGACGCGTCCTAGACAGGGGACGCGTTCCTTTTGACTGATATGGAACCCCTTTCTTGGTGCAGGACATGGCAAGGACCCTGGGTCTGGCAGATGAGTGGGCGAGTGCGGACGAGCCGAGCCGCGTCAGGAGGGAGAGTCGCGGCAAGGTGAGGCTCGAGGAGTGGCCCGTACGTCTCCCTGGACAGCAAGGGGGTATACTGGTGCAGGACAGTGCCGACTTCTTGCGGCGGCAGAGAGAGAGCTACGCGGGGCTTCCCCAAGCTGGGGACATGCTTGGCGTCGGCGGCTCGCGCGCCCAACTATCAGAGACTAGGCGGCAGCTGGCCGTCGCTCAACATGAGCTGTCGCTCCTGGTAAGTTACGTGCCGCACTTTTAACTTCAGATTTTGGAGTTTCACTGACGGCCGTTGTTTATTTTGTTCCAGCGTGCCCAGCAGACAGCGACGGTGGGAGTGGCTGGCGGATCTTCCAGTTCCTCGGCCCCTTTTCTCGAGATTGCCTCCCTCCGGGAGCAACTTGCCAGTGCGGTGGCCCGCGCGACCCGGGCGGAAGAGGAGCGTGACACCTGGGTGGCGACTGTAGCGGAGCTGCGGCATCGTGGTGAGGAGAGACCTTCTCCAGACATCCTGGAGTTAAGGGTTCTTCTGCAGATGATGAGGAGAGAGGCAGAGAGAGAGAAAGCCGAGAGAAGGTCCGAGCGACAGCGGGATCTGACCGAGAGGAGGGCCTTGGAGGCCCAAGTGAGGGAGCTCCAGCTGGGCCTTCAGGCCGTCGTGCAGAGGCTAGGAGGGATGGAGACGCGCTACGAGAGAGCGCGAGAGTTCGGGGAGCGACTCCGCCAGTCCGGTCGCTTTGCCGCCAGTGGCTTCTTTGCCACGCCAGGGGAGGAGCAGCGAGTCACTGCTGCGGAGCAGGCGCCCAGAGGCGAGGCAGGTGCTACTGCACGGGGATCCCGGAGGCTTCTGAGGGACCCTCACCTCGGGGGAGAGGAGGAGAGTGCCCAGAGAGATGAGTGATGGTGAGGATTGGCGAGCTAGTGGACCCGCCATCTCTCTATGATTGTAGTGTTTGTGACAGCTTATGTAGAATTATGAATGGAGTGATTTGATTTTCTGCTGTTTATTTGTTCTTTTGTGCGTTCCTTCTTCCCTACACTTCTTCTCCTTTGCACTGTTTCCATGTGATAGGTCTGTCGAGACTCCGCCCCAAGCAGAGAATCGCATCTTGTTGTGACCATTTTCCACGGGAATCTGCCGTCGAAGTCAATAATGACGGCCCTAGTTTCTTTTCCCGAATGCTGTGTCAAAATTTGCGGACGTCCTCCAAGTCGTGATAGGGTATCCCTAGACAACATAGGGGCTATTCGTCCTATTGTTCGTTCAGTCAATCACCCTGTGCGAGCGGTGAAGCGACACATGGGACCGCTTGGGCGGTGCCTCATTGCGAGGGCTATTATTGACAGGTGATGGAGGCAATCTTGGCCCGCACTCCTTCCATTTCTATAAATTCTTGTCCCTTTTATCTTCCCAGGTATATCGAGGACTAACTCGAGGAGCACAAGTTCTTACGGGAGAGGAGGAGTTCAAAATTCTAAGAGTTGGATGGAGGGCGAATCTTCCCATTCCTCGAAGAGAAGCAGGTCCAGTGGTAGTAGTTCCAGGAGGCTTTCAGACCTTGAAGGGCACTTCAGCGAAGGGGCCCAATCTCAACTCGTAAGCCAAGTTTTCTTGCCCTTTTCTCATTCTTTCTTCCTTTCTTCCGACCAAACCTCACCCCCATTCCTTGTATGCGTAGGTTGTGATGAAATCACAAATCTTATGGGAGTTGGTAGTAGCAGCGTACAGGGGCCTCCCAGATTTTCAGAAGGCGAGGCTAGACGTGATGGGATTTGGTACCTTTCTTCGGATCGAGCCGATCAAGCCCGATCTGGTTCTGATCCAAGCCTTGTGTGAGAGATGGGACCCAGTGAGCCGGGCATTCCTGATGCCGTGGGCGCACATGGTGCCCAGCTTGGAGGATGTGGTCCGGATCACAAGCCTGAAGGTAGAGGGCGAGGCAGTGACCGGAGTCACTTACGCGGACTACAGAGAAGGTGCCCAGAAGTTACTGGGTCTGGACCTGGATGGTCGGAAAAACAGGTCGGTAGCTAGGGCGTCCCTGATGGATGCATTAGGGCTCACCGACACTCATCGGCGGGACGATGAATCCTCAGAAGAGTTCATGGAAAGGATAGAAATAGGATGCCGCGCCGTGTACTGCACAGATTTCGGCGACTGGGAAAGATGCAACATAGATTTGAGGAGATTTCTCCTCTTCCTTTTGGGGAGATTGGTACTGAGCTCGAAAGGTGACGGTATCCAATGTTGCTTCCTGGAGCTGCTGTCAGACCTTGAAAGAGTAGGGTATTATGCCTGGGGAGCCGCCATGCTGGCACACTTGTTTGCAGGCCTTTTCCAAGAAACGGATCGTGAGATGACTGTGAGTGATTTCACACCATTCATCCAGGTATTTTTGGTTTTGCTTGTTTTGTATTTTTTTTGTTGTTTTCGCAAGGTTCTGATGACCTGCGCCGAGCAGCTGTGAAGCTATTATTACCTCCCTATGGGGAGAGCTCGGCATTGGCGACCTGCGATGGTGCCGCTAGCCAGGCGGTGGGAACCCATCATGAGTGCGGCACCCCTAACCTACCAACTGATGGTGCTAAGGCGGGAGCTACAGGAGTTCCCTGCAGCGATGGTAAACTGGAGACCCTACTCAGACATGGTCGATGCTGACCAGCCGTGGGTTCTAGCAAGTCGTGCCCGGTTCGGACGGGAACTGTGGATGCACTGCCTGAATGAAATCGAGCCACTTCGGCTACGATTGGTTATGAGGACTTTAGGACTGGCTCAGGAATGGGTGGATACGGCTGCGCCACCTCGTGTCGGGAGAAAGACGCGGGGACCGGCGACCTGTATTGACTGGCGCGTGCGATTCCCCGAACAGTACGAAGATTGGCAACGGGGTGGCATGATTGTAGAATCGCAGGCGCGGGATAGCGAAGACTACTTGCGTCTATATAGGACAAAGTACGCAGAGCGGCTTCAACCCCGAGGACTTGTGGAGGTAGGTTTCCCCTTTTTCTCTTTTCTTCTTTCTCCTTTTTTGGTTTTCTGGTGAAAATGCTGACTTGTAAGGCTGCAGGATGTCCGGGATGCCATGATAGTGAATTTACGAACTCGCTTGGCAGAGATGGAACAACAGTTGGGCGATGCCCGCGGAGCTACGAGCGCCTTGGTAGGTGTACAGTACGTTCCTAATTAAAACCCCAGATTCCAGATGTTGGCTGCTAATTCACGCGGTCGTAGCATGCCCAGATTGGCGCGGCTTCCCCAGCGACGGGAGTAGGTGGTACCTCCTCCAACTTGTGGATTCCTACCTCCGAACTTTACTTGCTTCATGAGCAACTTGCTCACGCCACGCAGCGTGCTGCGGAGGCAGAAGGGATGCTCCATATACAGGTAAAAGTTTCAGCGTTGAGTTCTCTTTGTTTATACCTTATCGTGTATCTGAGATGGTACACTTGGCAGGAAAAGGAGACGGAAGAAGCGCTTGGCCAAGCTGCGCAAAAGGAGGCTAGGATAGCAGAACTGGAGAGGGAACTGAGGCGTCATCCTGATGACGACTCTTCCAGGGATGCTATGGAACTGAGGATCACTCTCCAGTTGGAGAGGGAAGACCGCGAGAGAGAACGTGCAGAGAAAGAAAGAGACGCGGAGAGAGAAAGAGCCAACAGTTTGGCTGAAAGGGAGGAACGAAGGGCCATGGAGGCCCAACTATTCGAACTCTGAATCAGCCTTGGTCTTGCTGAACAGTGGCTGAGAGATGGTGAGGAGCGCTACCGAAAAGCACGAGAGTGTGGCTTTCGTGTTGGTAGCTTCTCTGCTGCTTCCGTAGATCAACGCCGGGATGCGGGAATAGGAAGAGGAGTACAGAGTGGTAGGAGTACCGCTTTTCGTAGTTGGGTAGCACCTTTGAGAGCGTTTTGCCAGGAGAGTAGTGGGACGAGTGATGCAGAGAGAGAGGGCGGAACTTGATGTAATTTTTGTTTTTTTTTGGAATAAAATACAAGGTTTGGTTTGTTTGTTTTTCACCTTTGCTTCAGTTGCCTGAATCCCTGCACATATCACTGAAACAAAAAAATCAGAATTTCTGTTCTGACTTGGCCCCTTGCTCAATAAGCAAATGGTCACTGTGACTGTCCTTGATAACTGGTCAAGGGGCCAAGCCTTTATTTAACGAAGGCAAGGGAAAGATGTGGTGATGATAAATGCGACAGGCAAGCACACGAATGCAAGCGGTATTAAAAGTGAGATGCTGCACGCAAATGTAATCATGCAAAATTGATTTGTTTTCTTTTTTATATTTGATATATTTTTTATTTTATCATACAAAGATTTTTTTGGTTTGCAAATATGTGCATTTTCTCTTTTCCATTTTTTTATCATTTCAATTTTTTTGTTGCCAACGCCCGGCAAGCACCCAAATGGCACCTGACCTTCGTGAGAACATGGGTTTCTTACTAACCTCCCAGGTATCCTAAGTGCATATCTATGTTGATTTGGGCCTCTAGACCCCTCAAATGATGATCCTGCCGGCTAAGACTTACCCTGATGATAATACCGTCATGCCATGCTTAGGCTCCCAGTCGCTTCCGACCACAGGGATTCACCCAAAAGGTGTTTGAGGTAAATGATTTGCCCGACCCGGGTCTGTTTCCTCACAACTCTAGATGGTATAAGATGGAACACCCTGGAACCCTAACGACCAACCGCGCGACGTTGACCCGGAATCAGACGCCGTCGCACCCATAGGTGACGCGCTTGCATTGGCCTAAGCCCGAGGTTAAACAAGAAGACATCAAGGTGGTAAACAGGGGTCTTGACCAGCCAGAAACACGGAGACTCCTTCGCAGCGATAGCTTTTGCTTTTCAAAGTAGGCAACCAAATGTGTATATTAAAATAAGGTCGCAGACCCTAGGCAGTTTTCACCCTTCAGAAACTCCATCGAACCTTCATCTTTAGAGGGAGAAGGAAGAGCGTAGGGGATAAACCTCCTGAGAGGACCGGCAAAGCCGTTAACCCGGCGAGCGAATAAGGGCCCATTAACTCTTTCCTTTCGGTCAACTTCGGACCAAATCTCGAGCATTTACATTCCACGGCCCCTTTTGTGGATTCAGACTTTTGCTTTGAGGGGTTCCGTTTATCGCAACAGGCACGGTCACGACCAGGCTTTTCCTCTTGATTTTGATTTTGTATTTCTTTTTATGAGGGAGATATAGTCGTTTGACGTTTGTGGGCTCCCTTTTTGTATGCCTGCGGGGACACTGCCCTCTTCTCGTGCACTGATCGATGCTCGAGGAAATGGATCCTACTCTTGTCCTTGGGGTTTGAGTTTCGGTTTCTCATGCTCAGCGTTTTAAGGGCGCCGACTGTCTCATTTGGTCGAAGAGAAAAGAATAAAGATTACAGCTTCTGGAGATCTTCTAGGTGTGGCCCTACCGTAGGTGATGCTACCAACTTTTTTTGAATAAAATACATAAGTGAACACATGTTAGCTTCCTTCGAGCGAGCATAGGCCGACGTGGCCGGACAGGGGTCTCCACGGTTCTGGCAAACCAAGACCCGGTGCCTACCAAGCCTTAATGGGCCCTATCCTAACATGAAGGTTAAATGCAGGGACTTAACTATATGGTGACTGCCGGGCATCGGCATTTTGAATTTTCCATATTTTTAGTGGTTTTTAATATTTCTTTGTTTTTTGATGTTTTTATCTTTTCATGATTTTTTTGTTTGTGCTAAGGGTAGTATTTCTTAAGATAAAGCCCATTCCAAGGGTGGGATAACTCGGTCCCTTCGGCGTTGATTAGCTTGTAGGCGTTGCCAGGGTACGCGGCTTGAATTACAAATGGTCCTTCCCAATTGGTTTGGAGCTTAGAATGCGGCCCTCCAGGTTTGACAAAAATTCTTTTTACGACCATCTCACCGACTTTGAATTTTCTCTCAACGACTTTCTTTTGGTAAAAGCGAGCGAGTCTATTTTGATACACACGCGCGTGTTCGGCAGCGGCCAGTCGCTTCTCATCCAAGAGTTCCAGCTGGGCGAGGAGTGAATTACGACGATCGTCGAGGGGAAATTTCTCGTCCAATTGTACCCTGAGAGAAGGGATCAGAGTCTCGTACGGGACTACCGCTTCCATACCATAAGTGAGGGCAAATGGAGTCTGTCCGGTGGGGGTACGGATTGAAGTGCGATAGGCCCATAGGGCTTCGATAAGCTTTTCTGGCCAGTCTGAAAACTTACTAGACTCGCAGGTTTTTTTGATGATTTTGAGCAATGTTTTATTGGTGGCCTCCGCTTGGCCGTTACCTTGTGGGTAACAAGGCGATGAATGATGCAATGCAATTGCGTACCTTTTGCAGAGGTCCTGTAGGTCCTGAGAAATGAACTGTGGCCCATTGTCGGTGACGATCGTGCTTGGGACGCCGAATCTGGCGAGGATGTTCTTCATGATGAACTTGCAGACTGTTGACGCCTTGATTTCCACGTAAGCTTCGGCTTCGGCCCATTTGGTGAAATATTCCGTCGCAGTAAGGATGAAAGATTTCTGCTTGGTGAGGGAATTGGGATCACCTAGGGGACCAATGATGTCGAATGCCCACATGGAGAAAGGCCATGGGGAGGATATTGGATGAAGTGAGGAAGATGGTGAATGGATTTTATCGGCGTGAAGTTGACACTTGACACACCTACGGACATAGACAGCACAATCTTCTTCCATAGTGGGCCAGTAAAAGCCTTGCCGAATGATCTTCTTGGCGAGCATCTGACTATTCACGTGGCCACCGCACACACCCGAGTGCGTCTCCTCTACACATTTCCAAACCTCATCGTCACCAAGACATCTTAACAGAATACCAGTAAGGCTCCTCCTATAGAGTAGACCTCCAACCAAAGTATATTTCTGAGCCACCCTTCTTATGGCTTTCTTGTCCTCTGTGGTGGCCCCTTCAGGATAAGACTGATCTTGGCAGTATTTGACAATTTCATAGAACCATGGTTTCTCTTCATCAGCCAGTTCTTCTTCGGCCTCTGCCAACATGATTTCCCTCTTCTCAAGGATATCTTCCTGCAGGATCTTCCTTGCTATCCTGTCTTTGATATTTACGTAGGAGGCATCATCGATTGCAGGGGCGTGAAGTTTATAGATGGAAATGGACTTAAACCATCTTCCTAGAGGGAACCTTATGGATGATGCCAACGAGGCGAGGGCATCGGCGAGAATATTCTGATGACGAGGGACATGAACAAAGATCAGTTTGGTGAATAGTTTGGCAAAGGCAGCAGTGAGTTCTTGGTATGGCTTGAGTTTGGGATCGCGAGTGCGATATTTAGTGAGCACCTGGCGAAGGATGAGTTGACTATCACCTACGACTCGCAATTCAGTGATACGAAAAGAATGAGCGAGTTCTAGGCCAGCTAGAAGGGCTTCATATTCGGCTATATTGTTGGTAACTGGAAATTTGAGCTGGTATGCTAATGGGAATGTGAGACCTTCAGGTGACAGGAGGGCGATGCCGATTCCTCTCCCTTGAGAATTCAGAGCCCCATCAAAATATAGTGTCCACATTGGCTCATCTGATTGGTTGACGGACATTAGTTCCTCATCTGGAAACTCTGATTGGACGGGATCGAACTTGGGAAGAGGATGGTGAGCGAGATGCTCGGCTATGGCATAGCCTTTAATCGCATTTTGCTGGATGTAGGTGATGTCGAACTGAGAGAGAAAACTTTTCCAGCGTGCTAGCCTATCCGTAAGGACGGCTTTCTCCAGAAGGAATTTGATAGGATTCATCCGAGCAATCAAGTGGACCTCATGAGCCAAGAAGTAGTGTTTCAATTTCTGCACTACCCAAACGAGGGCAGCACAGGTTTTCTCCATGCCGGTGTACTTCTGCTCACAGGGATTGAGAAGTTTGGACAAGTAATAGGTTGCCCGTTCCTTGCCTTCTTCATCAGCTTGTGCGAGGACGGCTCCCACGGAGTCATCCAAGACTGAGACGTAAAGGATCAGAGGTTTTTCTGGTTTGGGTGGAATGAGAACGGGTGGACTAGCCAGATATTCCTTCAACCCTTCAAAAGCTTTCTGACATTTAGAATTCCAGTGGAATTCTACTCCTGGCTTGGTCAACTCGTAGAGAGGTCTACACCTTTGTGAATGTTGAGACACAAACCGACGAATAAACTGCAACCTCCCGATTAAACCTCAGACTTCCCTCAAATTCTTGGGAGGCGGCATATCCCTGATGGCCTTAGCTTTGTCGGGATCTATCTCGATCCCTCTTTTACTCACAATGAACCCCAGCAATTTACCCGACGACACACCAAACACACACTTTTTCGGGTTCATTTTCAATTGGAACTCTCTTGACCTTTGCAAGACCTTAGCCAAAACTTCTGGATGTTCCATCCTGGTCCTTGATTTTACCAATAAGTCATCCACATACACTTCCAGATATATGTGCATCATGTCATGAAATATGGCCATCATCGCTCTTTGGTAAGTAGCTCCAGCATTCTTTAATCCGAACGGCATGACCACGTAACAATATGTTCCCCAAGGGGTAGTGAATGACGTCTTTTCCTGATCCTCTTCTGCCAAACGAATTTGATTGTATCCTGAAAATCCATCCATGAAAGAGAGGGTTTCGTAGCCTGCCGTGTTATCAATCAGCACATCAATGTGAGGTAAGGGAAAATCATCCTTTGGACACGCGCGGTTAAGGTCCCGGAAGTCGATGCAAATCCTGACTTTCCCATCTTTTTTCATGACCGGGACAATGTTCGCCACCCATTGAGGATAAAGGACGACTCTAATGAACCTGGCTTTGTGGAGCTTATCGACCTCTTCCTTCATTTTCAAAGCCATCTGAGGGTGGAAACGCCTTTTAGGGTTAAACGGTGTTCGACCAGGGTTGAATCCAGACCCGGCATATCCTCGTAGCTCCATGCAAACGTGTCCTTATATTCCTTGAGAACCTCAATTAATGCCTCTTCTTCAGAGGGTGGTAGGTTGTCACTTATGAGGATGATCCTAGGGTCTTCCTCAGTTCCCAAGTTGACTTCTTTGGTGGATTCTTCTACGACGGTTGACGGCTCGTCGAATCTCCTCATTCCACTAGCGTATGCGCCCGCCGCATCCTCATATTCTTCACCCTTATCTTCAGTGGGGCATTCTTCATCCGTGATCTCGTAGACTCCATACCCTTCATCAGATGCACGGTCGCCCTCGCATTCTATTTCAGGTAGCTGGATGGGATTTTCTAACAACTGGGGGATGGCAAGAAGGGCCTGACACCTGGCGGCCAAATCCAGAAGGAATCGACGAGGGATCTGCCTACCCTTGGATTTCTTCCTAGGTACTACCCTTGGCCTATCATTCCTAGATTGACTGACAATATTTACAGAAGAAGAGGAAGACGAAGAGGATGGTGTAGAATGTACAGGAGAAGACCCCTCGAGGAGGGGTAGAGAAGGTCGCTCATCGGACCTTGGACGGGTGGTCCGCAAGGCGGTACGCACCCGTGGGAGATGTAGGAGGTTTCCTCAACGAAGATGTGTTGTTGGGGAGTTTGAAAATTGACGTTTTTTTTTCATTTTTATTTTTAATGACAAAGCAGTGAAAAGAGATTGGAGGGGAGAGAAAAGGGGTTATGGCTAGAGGATTGTGAGGCTCATAGAGCAGATCATGGTTGAAGACCTGGCGCGGGTTGAAAAGCCCGCGCATGTATGTAAGCAGAGAAGGGGACCTGGGAAGATCATCAGACAATTGTCTGGCCCAGGAAGAAGATATCAGCAAAGGCTGAGACGAGTGGATGGAGAGGATGGCGGCTAATGAGCCGTCGACGGCAATGTTGAGGACGGATGAAGATCCGTCGATGACAGAGTCCTTCTGGCGAGGACGAGGATAGTTTGGAACCTTGGCAAGAGTGGTAATATTCTCTGGTATTTCGGAGATCAATGGTGGTCCTTCAAGTTGCGGAGACGAGAACATCCTTTCCAGTGCAACGGAAATGTCCCGTATGTCGAACCATTTGTCCCACTCGCATTCCGGATCCTTGATCTTGCCTCTTTTGGTGATCCTCGGATATTTTTCAGTCAAATATACAGCATGTGATCCCCCATATGCTTCTCGTGGGTGATCTCCCATCTGCACAACGGGCCCTCTGTTGAAGTGGTTTGATAGAGTCCACGTGAGGGGCTTCTAATCTACCTTGAACGGTCCTTTGAAGCCTAGGCCAAACCTACGGTTCGGCCTAATTTCTTTTGGCGGCTTGAGCATACCCTGTAACTGTGCGCCCAGACCTTTTCCCTGTTGATAGCCGATGTTCCTCATAATCTCCCAACCTTTGGAGTGAAAAGGGAGACATGATGTTGTGGTTACCCTGACCGGCTCCTTTGGTGCTAGTGGAATATGAGATGGATCACGTACGTCCAGCAGTGACAATATGGGCCGATGAGACGGCCAAACAGAAGGCAGAGAGGAGTTGATAGCATCCACTGTGTGAAGGACAGGTGTACTGACCACTTTAATAATTCTCCCATTGTAAGGAAACTTCATGCACTGATGGTTGGTGGAAGGCACAGCGTCCATGGCTTCGATGTAAGGGCGACCCAGTATAGCCTTGAATGTGGGGTCCATGTCGAGGACATGGAATTCCGTGGGAATTGACATGGGGCCTAGTTCTGCCTTCAGAATAATCATCCCCTGCGGTGGCCTTTTGCTATTGTCATAAGCCGTGACCGTGATCGAGGAAGGTCTTATTTGTTCCTCGTTGACCCCACACAACTGAAGAGTGCTCATGGAGATCACATTTATGGACGCACCCGTGTCCACAAGACACGGGTTTATGGATACCCCATTAATTTTTATTGAAATGCACAATGCATATTTCCGAGCTTCCTTGGGAGCGAGCTCGTAGTTGTGGAACATGATGGCCGGTTGTGTGTCTGTTGGGGTCAGGACGGTCGAAATCTTTTCTACAGGGAGGTCCTCGTTCACCATGACCCTTTGAAGGTACTCCATTAAGGCTGCCTGGTGGGATGTGGATCTTTGAAGTAGCTCCAGGATGGAGATCCGAGCAGGTGTCTTATCCAGGTGTTTCAATAGATCATACTGTGTTCCAGGGATAGCTCTTTCTGGTTGTTCTCCATCATCCTTCTCTGGCTGAGATAGCTCAGGATTCTGACTGTTGTGGGGGAAAACCCTATGGAAAATCCTTCCACTCCGGAGCACCATTGCATGCGGCTTTTGTACCTCTGTGGGGGTAGCAGTGGGTTTTAACAGGGGTTTGAGGGGTAGTAGTGGAGGAATGGTTGATGAAGCAGGGGTGATGACGGGAGCAGGGATTCTGATGAGGGGTTTGTTAGGTGGAGGCATGGTGGAGGTAGAGGGGATATCGCGCGGATTATGAAGGATAAGGGGTTTGGAAGGTGGAGGTGGAGGTAAGGTTTGAAACGGGTAAGGGTTTTGAGGTGGATGGTGGGTGATGAGTGGTTTTGAAGGCATTAGTGGTGATGTGGTGGAGAAGGACGGGGTTATGTATGGTTGACGGATGATAAGGGGTTTAGAAGGCGTAGGGGTAAATGTGGTAGAGGTGGATGGTAAAGTGGGGGAGTGAGATAAGGTGAGAGGGTGTGAAGGCGTAGTGGAGAGTGTCGGTTGATAGGAGGTCGGGGTACGGATGAGAGGGCGTAATGGTAGTGGAAATGGTGATGGTGATACTGACGCGGGTTGATGAGAGAGAGGTGCTACCCGGGCAAGGCAAGGGTGTTGCATGATGATAGGGTTGGAGGTAGAAAGAATGGAGGTACTTTTCCGGTGCCACACCTGCTCTCTCCCGACTTCCGGGAAGGAGGAGATGGGGTTAACCTGATGATTGGGCTGTTGGTGCTCTGGTAATGGATTCTGGATTATTCCCATGTCGGGCTGTTGTTGTGGGGCCTACTGAGGCTGTTGTTGTTGTTGTGGTTGCTGCTGCTGTTGTAACTGCTGCTGTGGCCTCTGAGGAGGTCTCCTAGCCTTGAGAGCCGCGACGTACCGTCTCATCTCATCCCAATCTATTTGATGTTCATCATTCATATCATGGATGTAATCTTTGAAATGGAAGCAGTAATCCACTGTGTGTCCCGGCTGCCTGTGGTAGACGCAGTATTTGGAGGTATCAATATTGGGGGGCCACGCGGGCCTTTCTCTGGGTAGGGCGAGTTGGTTTGATGCCATGAGGGCATTAAAAATGTCTGCTAAGGTTTCTGGCAGTGGTGGATAGTAGGCTCTCTTGGGACCGAGCGGCCTCCTTTGTTGCTGTTGGGGACCATAGTTCCCCGGGGGTGGAACTTGGTTGTACTGAAGCGGTGGTTGTTGTTGCTGAGGTTGTGGTTGTTGTTGCTGGGGTTGGCGTAATGGAGGCATATTATCCTGGGGTGGATTATTTTGGGGTGGAGGACGAAGAGGGAAAGGACCTGGTTGAAGGGGAAGTCGGGGCATTTGTGGAGGCCTTGGGTTGACTGCATAGTTGGCATTGTTGACCGCACTGACTTGCTCATTTGTCACGACCCCTTCTGTGGCTCCGCCCGGGACACCAGCGCCTGTCTTTCTGACCACTTTGGGCTTCGGCGACTCAAACATGTTCATGATGGGGGAGTCTTTTAGCTGGGTTTGGATGTATCGGGCCCTTTCATAGAGTTCCTCCATTGTAGTAAGTTTATTCATGGCCAGGACATGTCGGAACTGTGGGGTTGCATTAGACACAATCATCTTCACTTGTTCGGGCTCGGAGAGGGTATCCCTTATTCTTTCCGCCAGAGACCTCCATCTATCAGCATATCGGACAAAATCCTCGTCAGGTTTCATCTTTTCGACCACTAGGTCGGTAATGGAGAGTGAGGGACCGACCCTATCCCTATATTTCTGCAAGAACCTTCTCTAGACTATTTCAAAATTCTCGGCCTCGCGGGGCTCCAGAGAATAGAACCACTCAAGCGCGGGACCATCCAATGATCTCCGAAAGAGGTATGCCAGGGACCTCTGATCGTTTTGCCAGTAAGAGGACTCATACATGAAATCCTTGAGATGAATGAAGGGGTTGCCGGTACCATTGTACCTACGGTACGTGGGCATTTCGGAGGGAGGAAGATGAATGACGGGAAGGATTGGCAAAGCAACCTCCGGGGTGGCTTTCACGTCCACCATCCTTCTCAGATTTTGAAACTGCTCGTCCATGCGGTTGAACCTATTGAGGAGCGATTGGGCGAGCTCCTCTGGGGGTGAAGGTGGCACTTGCCACTAGGGGAGAAACTGTCTCCCGGAGACTTGAGGGGGGAACCCCGAATGAGAGGGAGCTGTCGGACCGCCGACAGTTGGCCCCGGCTGAAGCGGTGTCTGGGGAACAACGGGAGTTTGAGATTGTGATGGGAACTGGAATGAGGGTGGTTGTTGGCTCGCTTGTCCTTGAAGCGAGGGAGACTGGATGGCTTGCGCCAATGAAGGAGATGGAATGGCCTGCACGGACTCTTGGAGAGGTGCGATGGCCGGAGTTGATTCCTGGGGCGTGGGGGAAACAGATTTCCCCTTTAGAATGGCCTGGAAGGCCCGGAGCTGTTCAGAGGTAAGCTCCGTGTTGGCGAGAACGCCCAGTAAGGAAGAGATATCCTGTGGTAGGGACGTGTCCCCGGCAATAACCTGCACCTCATGCGAGGGGTCGTGAGAAGGACCCGAGTCCATAGCATAGACTCGCGGGTCGGCTGACAAACCACGGCTAGGGTGGTTCTCCTCAAAAGACTCGTGAGACATGCTCACAGTTTTCCCAGAACACAAAAACATACACTAGCAAGTAGGTGTAGATTCGGATTAAAATCCACACTTAGGAATAAAAATAAAATAAAAAAAATAAATAAGATGTAATAAAAATAGCACGAGGTGCTTAAAAGGGAGTTGTGATCGCCAGAGGGATTACCTCAATAAGAAGAAAAGGGGATCGCGTGTACCTGGTGGAATTTGAGATGCGGGATGGATGTGGATTTCCTCCTCCAACTTCAATCGGCCGGCCGATGAAGCGGGTCTTCTTAGTTGATTACCTTGCAAAACGGACAATAAACACAAACAAGAAGAGAGGGATCAGCCCAAAATGCAGTAGTATCTATCCAAATAGACATGTAATAATGAAGGAAAGAAAGGCACATGCGCACCTTATTTTTTGGTTGTTTTTTAAACCCCTTAACAAGACTTAAGGGAGGGGGAGTATGATGATAAAAATGCGATAAAGTGTGAATAAATATGAAGGATGAACGTATATAATGAATGGAGTGATATGAATAAAAAAAAGCAAAGAGATGAAAAGGGTGAGAAACCCTGCTGTCCCTGGCGACAGTAAAGGGAAATTGGGTGAAGATGACGGAAATAGATGGATGAAGCACCGGATGAAGCCCAACGAAAAAACGCAGAGAGGATGCAGCAAAGGACGAAGAAGGCTCTGTTCGTGAATGCTTAAACCTTTTGAAACCTGCTTAACGTGCTTCACCTGCTTCACGAGCTTAAAACTGCTTAACCCTTTTACAATGCTTAACCCTTTTTACGATCGATCAAGGCTTCAATTTATAGCTTCGATTGGATGTGATCAAGCAAGGTAAGATCAGAACGGGTAATGAGGCATTCAAGGAAGGATTAAGATCGAGCAAGAGACCAAATTACGATAGGGAACTGTGAGGGAAAGATCGAAAAGGAAGGACTCTGGAGCGAAACACGCCTTAATCGAGGGCGTCTCTTGATGAATTGACGACTGCAACAGAGGCGTTTCTTGAAACACGACCTAGCAAAGGACGTTCCTTCCTGGATTTAATTTTAGAAATAGAACTTGCTCTGTTTAAACACTGATATAACACGCCTATGATTACGGCGTTTCTTAAAAACACGCCTTGAGGAAGGGCGTTACTCAGAAAATGCCTTTTATTTTAAAAATTGATAATTCCAGAAATTAGCGTATAATACCAGGAATTGACGCCCTGTTCCACGGTCGTCCTTTCTTTGAAAACGCCTTATTACAGGTCGTGACTTTATAAATTAACGCCCTTAATAAAGTCGTGAATAACAAAAATGCAAGAAACATGCATAAAAATTCACAAAAAAATAGAAAAACTTTATATTATAAGAATATTGAAGTCCACTTGGGGCGTTTACATAATAACATGATATTTGATCAACAAAACGTCAATTTTGGCGTGTCTACAGCTGCCCCGCCTTGGCGTCTGCTTTGCAAGGGAGTGAAACGAAAATGAGATGAAGTAGAATGAACTGATAAGGAGACGCCAAGGTGTGATGTGACACGCCTCAGACACTAAGTATTTGAAATCGTTCCAAAATTCTGAGTGAAACAACTCTGAGAGGTTCCAAGGAAATGTCGATTTGTTGGAAAGAAGGAGATTAAGCCAAGTAAATAAAAGGGTGTGCGCGCGGGCACGACAGGGAAAGACCATTGGAGAGCGATTACCAGCCAACGTGGATGTGCTGCAACCAAGGTAAATTTTGCAGAAAAGTAAAGAGAATTGGGATAGAAATCCAACAAAAGGGTCACTTCCAAGGAATCCGCCTGAATGGCCTCAACCAGAACGAAGTACTTGATTTGGAGTGGAATATCTCATGTTATCTCAATTGAGAACGAGCGAACTTCATTATTGCCATAATATGAAGATTTTCAGCATGAAACTCAAAGTCCTACATGATGCATGCTGGGCTAAAAGAAAAAGATTAAAACAAACTAAAACTAGAAAATAATCAAGGATAATATTGTTAAGCTATTTAGGTCTGGTCAAGAATCCATATCTCTGAGCCAACACTAAGCCGAAGCCCGTTTGTCCGCGCGTCAACTCAGAAAGTGGAACCATCGTCCCGAACCTTTAATAACTCAACGGCCTATCCGTGTGATAAAAACTCTCCTGAAATCGTCATCGTTTTTGATGAAGGGGAACTCAAATTTCAGGTTTACCAGAATCACAAGGTCCTTGATATGCTATAATAGCGTAGATATCATATAGTAATCAGTGGTTACAAGAAAAGGATACAGGGTGACAAGATGTTACTCCCACCAGCGATCCAAACGCCTTGAATCCTGCAAATTCTTACACTTTGAAACTTGTTATTTTTCATTTAGAACATGATCATAAGTGCTTAATTATAAACAATTTCCATCAAATAATAGCACTTAAGTTCATCAAAAGCATGGATGGGGCAAAAAAAACGCAGGCCAAAAGAACACGCCTAAGAATAGGGCGCTACCAGAATAAAAGACGCCTGAC
>JAHNEJ010002594.1:0-63230 GCA_022559845.1 Amorphophallus konjac | reverse complement strand
GACTCCGATTCTCAGCCAAATGCAATAAAACTGCGGGAATAGATTCCCAACATGCAGGGGTTCGAATGAAACTAACTAGGTTGAAAATTGTCGCCTAAAACGGTGAACTCGTCTCACACCCCCCGAGCATGCTTTCGCCTAAAACAAGACTAAACCCGCTCGTTCTCACACCAGACACCTCAAAATCACAGGAGAACGTAGAGTAGGAGTAGGGCGTCCATCTCCCTACCTCCACCGAAGTTCTCGCGCACCAGAGTGACTAAACTATGTCGAAAACCATCTTACGAGCTTGACCGTCGGCTTTGGATCCATCGAACGGGATCGTGCCAACCACGCTCTGATCCTCGCACTAGCACGCTCCGGATCAACTCCACGGCATCTCCACAGCATTCCCGAGCCTCCTCCATCTGCAGCCGGAGCAGAGGGGGAACAAGGAGAGAGAACGGGAGAGAGAGAGAGACGTGCCCGCTAATGAGGAGAGAGGAAGGAGAGAAAAGGAATAAAAAGAAAAGAAATTAAGAATTTTCCTAATTTCCGTAAAATCTAATTTTTAGCCCGAAAATACACTAATTCAGAAAAATACGAAAAAATAGTCGAAACGATCCTCAAAAATAATGCAACGCAACTGTAGCATCCTCGAGTCGATGAATTGAATAATAAACTTACCACGGGGTTCTGTAACTTGTACGAGAGAAAAACTCACGCGGATCGTAAAGCACAACTCAGGACCCACAAAAGCGATCCGAAACTCTCCGATAAAGATCCGAAAGACTCAGGGTCTTACAGTCCTCCCCTCCTACAAGAATTTCATCCTCGAAATTAAAGGAGCTAGTAAGAAGAAGTAGGGAAGAACAAACCCAAACATTGGCTACGGTCTCCAACCATCAGCCAACTCCAACACCTAGAACACGGCAATACAAATCTCAAAAAACATAATTCAGAGGAACACTGTCAGACCACAATCACAGGCACAAGATCTGGATCTCAAGGCAAATCGATCCATAGAATGATCACGGCACCCAAGTGAACACAAGTCCGACACCTCCGAAACAAGGCAACATCGCTTCTATCTCGTAGGGAAAGGAGACACGAATCATGCCACGAAAACATCTACCGACAAAACATTCAAAAAACACAACAAGCATCAGCTTAAACAAGGAAACATAGTCCTCAACTGACAGCTCAACAACATCAGCTTCTGCGCCAAGAACAACAAATCTGGCACGTAGAATGCCAACAATAGCACTGGATCACGGGTATAATCAAGTCAGTCTTCACTCAGACATTACATTTGATTCAAGTCGCATGCCAACTCTATCACGACATAAGAGTATAGCAAAACCAACTGACAAGACCTCGGTCCAGACCATGTCAAATCAGACTCACAGGGAAATCCACCCGAGCTGAACACAACCACCGATGAACGACAACAACAACAACAACACCTGCAGAATCCCAACTCCGTTCTGAACACAGAACCACGGGACACAATTGAAAGCTGGGTTACATCAAGGCACAATTACAGCTGAACACACGGCTAACATGTACAAGCCATGCCACGAACAACTCACCAACAATGACCCACGACAACAGCAACGACAATCTTGGGGAACGCATCTCAAGGACCACGATCACGTCCTGAGAGCATGACATCCAAGAAAAGTTACAGAGGAAAGAAAGAGTACTCAACCAGCAAACATGCCGACAGATTCCCTTAATTCTTACACATGCCAGTGCCAACAACTATAATGCCACCCGCAACGGCACAGCGACCAACAACATCAAGGCACACTCAGCCAAGACGACATAACACCGAGGAAAACAACCTCTCGGCCAGCCAGAATCTGCCAACTTCACGATCCTAGACCATGGGTTATCAGCCCACATGCTTCCACTCCACGCTCAACGCACGCACACAGGCATCAAGGAAAACTCGGCATCCGCATCTCAGCACACACTCGACGCCATCGTAATTCATAAAACTGCAACGTACCACGCCTCGCGTACCGATCCTGCTAACAGCCGATCACAAGTCGCCATAGTGCATACCATGAAGAGCATCAGCTTCAGCACAAACACAAAGGAATGCTAATCTCAATTTATCCTTACGTCCTGGAACGATAACTAAACCTTCACAGCACAACAGCCGCCAAACACGGCACATTGAACACGGTGCACAACAGCTCCCAAATACAAAATCTGGGTCCAAAGCCAAGCAACCGTCGAACAAGAGCAAATCAGGCTCAGAATTAACACTGTCCACACTTAAGCAGACATAGGACAAAGGTTTCACCAAGACGGTACTTCCAAGGCTTACCTCGAAAAGATGCCACCAAACAAGATGAGAAGAATCTAGCTCGATCAACAGTAGCTCACCAGGAAGGAAAATCCTAGGTTCGCTCGAGCATTCTCTCAAACAAGGCATCTAATCGACCACAACGACACAAGCTTAACACCTCAGGGGCTGAACAAATCTCAGATTGGGACGACCAAAGCAACATAGGAATGTGCACGGCCATCACACCAACAAGAAAATCACTAGCCACCTGAACAAATTACAAAAACATCTCGAACACCACACCACAGATTCACACCTGCCGGCAAAATCTGCCAAGTACAGCATAACCGAGACAAACACCACGACAAAAAGAAAGCACTCCGTCACATCCTGACGAGAGCAAAACCATCTCGCACGGTGCCAACACAGCACGCACAAGACCACACGCTAAAACAAAGCGACAAAGAATCACAAAACCGATGCCAGCTGCCGACTGTACTAGACCTTAAGGACTCTGAATATTGCAATATCTCGAATTCCCATGTACCTTACACACAACAGAGCTCTGATACCAACTGTTACGACCTAGGGTCCGGATACCGGGTAAACCCGATAACACTTGGATCCTGCGAGGACTCCCAAGAGCGGAAAAGCTCCGAAGGGATAAAAGGAGTGTGTGTAGTATATTAAAGTCCCAGATAAAGTAGTAAGCAATTAATATTTCATTGATCAGGTTTGCTAAAGTATCAGAAATAAAATTACTTTTTTAATTAACAATTTAAATTAACAGAGACTAGTCCAAAAAAAGGCAAGTACAGACCAACAGAAAATAAAACGTACACTGAAGTCCGGGGAAGCCCGACGCAAAGAACGCTAGCAACCGCTGGCAACAACGAGTTGACGCACCGCGTCACGAACCACGAGGAAGAAGAAGTCCACACCTTAAAAGCAGAAGTGAGCCTCGTGTCACTGGCTCAGTAGGGGTCACGCAGATCCCCACTAGAAACAACATAGTAACACGGAACAACACAGCTAAATAGAAAAGCATGAAAGAACTAGAGCAACAGCAGTAACTACAAAAGTAAACCTGTAAAAAGAAGGAGTAATCAAAAGAAAGAACAGCTAAAGAGAGAGGGAAGACGTACTAACCAGAAACATAGCCACCTGACCAAACCACAGTCCTTTAAGCTACTCCAAACGACAACAGAAGGGCGAACCCCGATCTCACAAAGCTGGGCATTACCGATCCGTCAACCCAACACAAGCTCCAAAGTTGAAGCCTAGCAAAATAGGCAAAAGAATATAAAAGACTTATGTAGACAAAGCCACAAACATACACCACTAGATCGTCGTGTACGCTACACCAGACTAGACCTCGAGTGAAGCCACGCACAGGCTACTCGGAAATCGGTCACGAAAACACAAGTCACAAGAGTCATGCGTCAAGTGACAGGAGCACCTCCTCACTAGAAGAACAGCCTGATGCGTCCACTGACGTCTTACACTGTGTCACAAGTATCTCCCACACGTTTGGAACGATGAAAACTGAGACACTCACTGAACCAAAGTACGAGGAACGACAGTACCAAGTACAAGTAGCAACAGTACCACAGAACTAGGAACCAGGTACCTCAACAACGAGTGACTAGTCAGGGTCACGCTTGTCAGCGCTCATCCAACCGCCCCTGACCACATGTGCACACAGAAGCTCAATGTCTTGAGCCAGGCCTCTAGCTAGCTTTCTCCCTCAGTAGGACGCTACTGTAAGGCAAGGGAGCCCACGGAAACTAGCTTACAAACCGTCTATCGGGAACTGCCCCGCCACCACTCCTAGGTGGGCCGACACACTGGAATGCGTGAGTCGTCAGGCTACGACTAGTGGAGACTCACTAGACACACAAAGACTCCAAAACCTAGTGCTGAAGTACAGACACGCTACGCATGCACTATCGCATGTACTACGAAGCACCAGACACAGGGTAGCATACCAGACTACCACCCGACTCAAGACAGACAACTAGACCTGCAACCACAACGATCCTTGAGTCTGAAGACTCGGGGTCAAGATCGTCATACAAAGCGGTAACAAGCCGCCAATCAGCCTAGTCCCTAAGCCACATCACGAGAAAACACCGATAAAGGAAATAATACAGGATCACCCGATCCATGCCTCTGCTTAACACAAACCACGGAGACCTGAGGAATCACTAAGACCCTCAAAGCACATGGACATGTAAACTGAGGTAAAGTAACACCTCAAGGCATCCAACATCATCTCTTGATCCATACAGGACCATCGAGACAACCACAAGGTCATATGTCAACCACTGGGTCACAACGGGTTGACCAGACACCAATAATGACCCAGAAACAGCATGAAATACCACGGAATACAATGGCACACCCCGGCCACCTCTCAACATGGTCATCACCCTCATAGGACATACAAGATATCCACGGGACAACGGGAAAACCACAGAGTATGGCCAAGACAAATGGAGGCCAAATATCAAGAAAACAAAGCTCTGGGAAGTAAACGATCATATGCTAGGCTGCTAGGTAAACCAAGCAGTCAGCCACGGAACCGCTACCTCACACAGAGAATACAAACACTGAGCGGTCAAGAGAGAGCCGCACCAAGACAACCGGCCTATAAACAAGCCGTCTCAATGGGTTAGGCGGACCAGGGCTTGGCCGCTTCACTTGGAGACTCGAACGGACAAAACTATAATCCACAGGGGCAAGCGGTCTATCGTAGGGCCGCCAGAAGATTGTAGCGGTCAAGGACATGACCGCTAGACCCAGTCAACCCCCTATAGTGAAACCGACTTAACCGGTCAAACGGACCCTAGCGGTCTAACACTAAATTGCCAAAAGCCACCAAGCGGACGGAGCTAGGGCCGTTAGCTCAATCGAGTTAACAACCTCGAACCGACATAAACGGCTTTTAGCAGTCTAACTATGAACCGCCACAATTAGCCTAGTGGTCTATCGTAAGGCCGCTTGGCCAAACCGACATAATACTAAAACATAGCGGTCTAACTCTGCACCAGCACATGAGGTTTAGCGGTCCTACTATAGGCCGCTAGCCGACACAAACGGTCGATCGCGTGACCGTGAAGACCTGAACCGACATAAGATTGACTCGACGCCCAACACAACCTAGCGGTCATACACTGGGCGGCTAGAAGAACCCGTGCGATCACTGAAAAGACCGCTAAGGCGACACGGCGAGTAAAATAGAGGATCGGTCGATTCCGGCCGTTCCATGCCCCAATCGCGTCTAAACGACGGGGATACAACCTTAAACAAAAACAAGCCTTCCACAAATTGGCAGAAATCATTTTGACACCAAAAATGCAAGAAACGGGCGATTCCCAAGAGTCGACCCAAAATGAGTCACGGGAAGAGTCGAGCTCATACCGACTCCGATTCTCAGCCAAATGCAATAAAACTGGCGGGAATGGATTCCAAACATGTCAGGGGTTCGAATGAAACTAACTAGGTTGAAAATTATCGCCTGAAATGGTGAACTCGTCTCACACCCCCCGAACATTCTTTCACCAAAACGAGACTAAACCTGCTCATTATCGCACGGATAGCTCGAAATCATGGGAGAACGTAGAATAGGAGTATGGCGTCCATCTCCCTACCTCCACCGAAGTTCTCGCGCACCGGAGTGACTAACCCACGCTGAAAACTATTTCACGAGCTCGACCATCGGCTTTGAATCCACCCTCGCGCCAACCACGCTCCGATCCTCACACTAGCACGCTCCGGATCAACTCCACGACATCTCCACAGCATTCCCGAGCCTCCTCCGTCTGCAGCTGGAGCAGAGGGGGAACAAGGAGAGAGAACGGGAGAGAGAGAGACGTGCGCATGAATGAGGAGAGAGGAAGGAGAGAAAAGGAATAAAAAGAAAAGAAATTAAGAATTTTCTTAATTTTCGTAATATACAATTTTCAGCCTGAAAATGCACTAATTCAGAAAAATATGAAAAAATAGTCGAAACGATCCTCAGAAAGAATGCAACGCAACTATAGCGTCCTCGAGTCGATGAATTGAATAATAAACTTACCACGGGGTTCCGAACTTGTACGAGAGAAAAACCCACGCGGATCGTAAAACACAACTCAGGACCCACAAAAGCGATCCGAAACTCTTTGATAAATATCCGAAAGACTCGGGGTCTTACAATGAGGTCGACAGCAGCTGAAGATGTATGCTTGAGTTTGCTTCTGAAGACTATCCGGAGTCGACGTTATGAGGAGATGGAGTCGACGCAGCTTTGAAAATCGCTTGAAGCTTCCTTGCTGGAAACAATTTGGAGTTGACGCAGCATTGCCATGGCGTCTTTTGGATCCCCTAGTTGATTTTGACAGTTAAGTTTTAATGATGACAAATCTTGTGTGAATGTGTATTTGAAGAGTGTTTGCTGGCCAAGGTGTTTATATTTTGATTATCTTGCTCTTCAGGATAAAATTTCATGATGAATATCATTTGGAAGCCAAAAGGATGCTTGGTTGAGTACCTTGAGGCCTACATGTCAGAACAGGTGGTAAATCACATTTACATTCTTCAAGAAGAATTGGTAAGGCCTTGGATTTCTTAAATTTATCAATGGAATGATTTATGTTTGGGTCTAGGCAAACATTGGCTCTGGTTATGCTTCAAGTCGACTTCGCATACTATCCAAGTCAACCTGAGCAGAAGCCAAGTTGACTTCTGATTGGTTCAAGTCGACTTCTGCTGGCTCTTTTCACTTTCTGTTTTAAGGAGATTGATGCACGTCGACTTGCCTTCAAGGGAAGTCGACTTGGTCTGTTATGAATGGGGTTTCATGTATTGAACCATGTTACTGACTTTCTATGCAATTGGTATATGACTTGAATGAGTGAGAACTAATGGATTTCAATGTTGTTGAATATGTTGTTGAATTTGGTTTCATGAGCTTCATGACATGTTTGTGAAGATTCTTGTGAAAAATCATCTATTTGATCACATCTTTACTGTTCAACGGGTTAGAAATCCTTTAAAGCCACCAAGACCTTGGTTTAAGGAAACATTGCATCATTGAGCTTGAATACTTACTAATTTCCCTTGTTTTATGCATTCTGCAAGAATTTCGGTCAACCAAAACAGCCAGACAGAACATGTTCTCTGACTAGTCGATTGGATGTTGAGAATCGGTTGACCGCTACTTCTGTGTTCATGGGTTAAAATAGAATAGAGTACAAGGGCGGTCGACCGCCTCCCAGAACCGGTCGACCGACGCGATTTTCACCCTTCGCACGTGAATTCCATAGGCCGTCATGATCCACCCGTGTGGCCTCCTCTTGGGCTAGTATCTTACCCTTATACCCTTGACTCATTGGTAGACATGTGAGAGCCATTTTGGAGAGCTCTAGAAGGAGTTTTTGTGTCATATGGACCTCTAAAAATTCCCTAAAACCCTTACCTGCGGCAGAAGAACAGATAGCAAGGTTTTAGAAGAGGGGTGTGGCCACAGGTGGAGAGGAAGAGGGTTTCTTTGAAATCTTGATCATTTTCCTTCCTTTGCAGGGGCGATCTAGGTTGAAAACAAGCAAATCTTCATCAATCTTCAAGTGAACAAGCTTCATCGGCCGCAAATCTGCAAGGCAAAGCATCATCGGCTGCGAATCTCCAAGGAGGAGCTACCTCAGCTTCATATCTTATGAGATCGACCTCCCACCTTCACAAGCTTTAAGGAAGATACATTGGCCGTCCTCCATTTGTCAAGGAGATATTTCTGCAACCCTTCTGAGTCTATCTTAATGATTGTCATTCATTTTATCTTTAGCATGAACATGTATTGAACATCCTTTCATTATTCTGAACTGTGATATTTCTGTGGAGAACCGTCTCCGTACAGTTGTGTATTGGAGCTGCGGGGGTTGCAGCGTTCGTGTTTGTGTTGATCCTGTCGTTGGATCGTGTTGGAGACTCTATCTTCGTGTGTTTGGAGTTTAACTCCGTGTGCTTCAGTTCGAAGCGAGTGAATCCTCACCGGTTCGGTGAGGGGTGGATGTAGGAGGACTTGTGTGTCCTGCCAAACCACCTAAAAATCTCTCTCGCACTGTGTGGTTATGTGCTTGCTTGTTTGATCCTTTATATTGATCGTGTGAGATCGAAAAGTTGGAGAGAACTATTTCATATTAGGTTTCAAACTTCGCTTCGTCATAGCTCTAACTTGATACTTGTTTTTATTCTGTTGTGTTAGTTTTTTAAAATCTACCATTGCGCTGTGAGGATAATTCAACCCCCCTTCTTGTCCTCGCGTGTACCTAGGGCCATCAATCTGGTATCAGAGCGGGTCTCTGATTTTTTAGAACAATCTTACGATTGTAGAGAAAAGATCTATTGCAAAGGCCAACAAGGGAATGCTCCCTGAGGGACATTCGATACACCGACCACCTTTCTTTGATGGGTCAAACTACCCATACTGAAAAAATAGGATGACTATGTTCTTAAGGGCACATGAATTTGAAGTGTGGAGGGTAGTTAGCAAAGGTCCTTATGAACTACCTGTTGATGAACAAAAATGGAATGATGAGCATATCAAAAAAATCTTGTGCTAACTATAAAGCCATGAATATTATTCAATGCGTAATTCATCTGAATGAATACTCATGTGTTTCGATGTGTTCTTCTACACAGGAGATGTGAGATAAGTTGAGACTCGCGTATGAAGGGACCTCAGAAGTGAAAGAGACAAAAGCAAACTTGTTGATTCGAGACTATGAATTGTTCGCCATGCAGTTGGAAGAGACGATCACTAAGATGTTCGCTAGGCTGAGCGAAATTACTAATGGGCTGAAAGCATTGGGCAAGGATTACACCAACAAAGAGTTGGTAAGAAACGTACTGCATTCTCCCTCACCTCAGTGGTACACAAAGGCGATTGTCATTGAAGACTCCAAGAATCTCACCACTCTCACCGTGGATGAGTTAATTGGGTCTGTAATGACATATGAGATCAACATCAAGAGGACTGAAGAGGAGAACAAGAAGAAGAAGACCATTGCGCTGAAGGCATATCCAACATCGTCCGAAGAAAGTGATGCAAGATCAACCATTAACAGCAAAGAGGAAGAACTGATGGCTCTCATCACAAGGAGAGCTAGAAAATACTTCAGAAGAGCAAGAAAGGAAGGCAATTTTCCAAGGAAGTTCTTGAAGAGGAATGCCAAAAAGAAAGGAGATACGAGCAAGAAAGAAGAGATCACTTATTATGAATGTAAAAAGATCAGTCACATGAGGCATGAATGCTCGGAGCTTCAGAAGAAACTAAAGAAGATGAAAGTAAAGAAGCCGAAGGTGTTGAAAGCAACTTGGACCGACGAGGATACGGACGACTCCAAAACTGAAAGTGAGAAAGATGAGCTGGACGAGTTAGTCCAAAATTTGTGCTTGATAGCCAATGAGGAGAACGATGAGGTATGTTCCGAGTCTGAGAACCTCACTACTGAACAATGGCAGTTAGCTTATGCTGACTTGTATCAAAAATACAAGAAGTTTAAAGATGAGAACACGAATTTGAAAAAGAAATTCCATATTTTCATAAATTCCAAAAATCCATGTGGTAGATGTAGCTTTTTTGAATTAGAAATTGAAAAGTTTAAAGATGAAAAAAAGACTTTCAATCCAAGCTAACATTGTATGAGGATGAGCTAGGGTGTTTAGAGGTAGAGAAACAAAGTGCTTATGAAAATGTGGAGAACTTGAAAATTGAGAATGAAAAATTGGTAAGGGAGTTGGATGAGCTTAAATCAAAATTGTATGAGTATGAGAAATTCAAGAACGAAATTGAAACCAACTTCAATACCATGCATGATGAATTGAGGAAATTGAAAAGTGCTGTAGAAAAGGAATTAAAAGGAAAACAGAAAATGATTGAATCTAGCGAAGGAAGTGATAGGAATGAAGAGAGTGGTGTGAGATATGCACCCACGAAGAAAAACACATTTGTGAACAAAAAATTTCAGAGATCTTATGATTCATGGTATCATTCTCCTGTTGACTCATGAATGAATTCATATGTTGATAGATCATATATGCATAGAAGGAGTCATTTTAGAAAACCAAATGTCACTTGCTTTTACTGTGGTATATTCGGCCATTCCATGTATGTTTGTGACTTGATGAGGGCTGATGATGAATGGTATGAGAAGAAAAATAAAAAGTTTTTTGTTTAAAATAGAACTTACATTTCGGGACCCAAGCTTGCTTGGGTTGTAGCAACCCGTATAAAAATGAGGAAAAAAAATTAATATACTTTTTTTCAAATAACTAAAACTTTAGATAACGCTATAGTAAGGTTAAACAAAAAGTTAGAATATCACATAAGGGCCATTATACAAATATGCCACCCTTTACGTAATAGAGTTTACTATTTAAAAATACTATTCATTACTATTCACTTACTACTCATTTACTATTCAAAAATACTATTCACCACAAATAGTAGCGCCTTTGACTGAGGCGCCATTTTCTTGAAGCACTGAATAAACAATCGTGACTTCGAAATTAGTATATAAATCATCCATGCTAAAAATTTAATAAATGTGAATCATGATACCTAATATAATGCATGAGCATACCGCTAGATTCCTTATATTTTTCTCTACCTATCCACGTATCTGTCTCAAAAAAATTCTTTTATTTGGAAAAGTGACACTATTCATTGAAATAGTGACTCTTTACTATTCATCGAAATAGTCACTCTAAGTAACGACTCCACGTAAGGGCGTTATTTCATATGAACTATTCACCTATACTATTCCTTACTATTCACGTGAAATAACGACTCCTTATATGGACGTTATTTCATATGCACTATTCACATACTATTCACAAATACTATTCATATATGAAGTAACGACTCAATATAAGGCGTTATTTCATATGGACTATTCACCCACTATTCACTCACAAGCTACTTCTTGAAGCACGACTGATTAAACAGTCGTGACTTCTCAGTTAATAGATAAATCATCTGTTAGGGTGCTAGGCCCGGATACAGAGGGGGGGTGAATGTAACCCTCTAGAAAATATAGCCCAAATTAAAACATTGAAGTTCAGATATGCGGAGTAAGACTAATGAGCTTTCCAAGATGAAATGATAAGGCAACACATGGACAAACAGTTGGACTGCAACAATGCAGCCACTTGATCAACCAGAAACGAAGGCAGAGCTAAACAACGCAAACACACTAAGCAGAATATAATGCTCAAAAATTAACTCTCGAGATAATGCAACTAGCCAAGCAAGCGCAACCTGTGAATGGGAGGTAGAAGATATGGAGCTAACGCAAGGCAAACCACTGCACAAATAGTTTTAAGGTGGTTCGGTCCTTCAGACCTACATCCACCCCTCACTCCCAACCGGAGTGAGGCTTCACTAGCCAATGCTAGAACCAAGCAGACTCAGTCTGCAACAGGTGCTGACACACAGCTTGAATAGGGGAACAAACTCCCCTCTTCCTCCCAACCGGAGGGACACCCCAAGTGACTCCCAGTCACTTGGAAACCAGAGACGCAAAGTCTCTCTTCCTCCAAACCGGAGGGAACACACTAGTGACTCCCCGTCACCAGCAAACCAGAGGTCGAAGACCTCTCTTCCTCCAACAGGAGGGACCCCTGGACTTGCAACCCGCAAGCCCAGAACCGGAGATCAGATCTCCCTTCCTCCAAACCGGAGGGAACACACAAGTGACTTCCAGCTACTTGCAAACTAGAGGTCGCAGACCTCTCTTCCTCCAGACCAGGAGGGACCCGACCTCAATCCAGAGGATCGGAAGTACAAAGCTAATCAAATGAAAAATGGGAAAATAAGAAGGGGAAAATACACAGCGATCAGAAAGCTGTAAAGAAAGATAACACAAATGTGGCTCGCATGGAGCTGACTGGCCTGGATTTGATCCACGGTCCAGTAGACAGATCTTCAAGTAAGCTTCTCTTCCTCTTCTCTTCTCTCTCACTTTCTTTTTCTCTCTACCCTCACGAGCTCTCTAACTCTCTCTTTCTCTTCTTCCTCTTCAGCTCTTCTTTTCTTTCTTTTCTTCTTCTTTCGCAGGCTCTCTCTGTCTCTTCTCTTCTCTTCTTCTTCTTTTTCTTCTTCTTTTCTTTTTCTCTGGATCGAAGGACTTTCTGCTCTCCAGGCTTCTTCTTCGATCTGCTTCATCTGTTGGATGAAGGCTTCCTTTTATAAGCAGCAGCCAGCATGAGGGCAGCACTGGGCGCGTGTGGCTTCCTCATTTCCCGCCCAGAACTTATGGCCACGTGTTAGTCTCTCAGCCAGCTTCAGCACGCGTGTCACAATCCTATCTGCCCTTCCAGCCTCGGATCACGTGCCTCCCATTCACTGAGGAATATTCTTCCTCAGACCACCTTCTTCTTTTTATTTTTCTTCTTCTCCTGCAAAGAAATAAAACGATTAAAACTCAGGGCCACAAAGACTAAAACTGCATGAGGTATGTGATTGCAATACGAGATGCACTGTACTGAGAACGACACGAGATACACAAGATTACTACAGTACAAAATAAAGAGAGAATGACACGAGGTCAGATTAAAACAGCACGGGTAAAAGAAAAGACACGAGGTACATACTAATAAGGCTAACACTACAAAGAGAATGACACGAAGTGTCACTGTAACAAAACAACCACTACGAAGAGAACGACATGAGATACACAAGCAACACGAAGACACGAATACAAAAACAACACGACATAACAAACAGCAAAGAGAACGGCACGAGGTGAAACGACACTTTACTAAAAAGACTTGAATACACACGAAAACAACTCGAGTATTAAGTTGCTCGAACGTACGAACGACTCGAAGATGAAAACGACACGAAAATAACATGACTGAAAATAACTCGAAGACGAAAACAGACACCGACACGAAGTGTGGTTACAAAACAAGAAAAACACGAGGTCTAGGAAAAGCAACACGAAGATAGAAATAATAAAGAAACGACTCAAACTAAGGATGACATGGAGACAACATAGTCAGACTCGACT
This sequence comes from Amorphophallus konjac, assembly GCA_022559845.1. Lineage (NCBI taxonomy): Eukaryota > Viridiplantae > Streptophyta > Magnoliopsida > Alismatales > Araceae > Amorphophallus > Amorphophallus konjac. The sequence goes on along the minus strand of JAHNEJ010002594.1, from coordinate 49,898 downwards.
TGAGACACTTAAAGCTTGAATTTAGAGAAGAATGCACGAAGTAAAATCAACACGAAGACAGAAGACAGAAATAACATGAAGACTCAAACACAAAAATAACACGAAGACATGAAAACAACACGAAGACACAAACGCAGAAATAACATGAGGACACAACAAGAGACGGTCAACGAGACGCTGACTCGGTACAGACTTAAGCTCAAGCAAGACAGTCGATGTATAGACTTGACAGAGATCTCTGCAGCGAATGTATAGACTTAGAATCATGGAGGCAAATGTATAGACATCTGAGGAAATGAAACGAGTCAGTGTACAGACTTCAAATTCCACCGACCAGTGTATGGACTTCAACAGTGAACGGTTGTACGTACTTCATGTGAAAAACCCATTGTACAGGCTTTGAATTCGAAGACCAATGTGCTGACTTCACGCTGTACAGACTTTCCAAAGAGAACGTAACGCTGTACAGACTTGAACTGAAGACCAATGAATGGACTTCAAAACAGATGCTAAGGCCAAGAGGAGTGTATAGACTTTCACGATGTATGGACTTGGTGATCTTCAAAGCACAATGTCCAGACTTTGCCACTGTATAGACTTGAAGAAACAGTGCAACGTATGGACTTGATCTCAAGAAATGTAAGTGATATACACACTTAGCCAATGTGTGGACTTTGCCTTAGACGCTAAATGAGACGCTAAAGTCTGTATAGACTTAGCCTAAGACAATACATGAACATATCAGCAGAGAAGCAATGCACAGAACAGAAATCAAGCACAAGCCAACATATCACAGCATGACTCAAGCATACACATGCGTTCTTCACAATTCAGACATGGCACACTTATGCAATCTCCCACAGAAAAGGTCAGACATATTCAAGACAATGTGGTGACTCATTCATGTTGCTATCATTAAAACATCACATCATCAACAAAGCACAAGGGGCACAACATCATCCACGATAAAAATTTAATAACTGTGAATCACGATGGCTAATCTAATGCATGAGCATATTGCTAGATCCTTGTTATTTTTCTCCACCTATCCATGTATCTATCTCTGAAAAATTCTTTTATTTGGAAAACTGACACTATTCATGCCACCAACCCAATCCACTAACCAATTATTGGTGTAACCACGAGGCTAGACACGTAACATCAATGGACAGTACATAATAATGCACCCAGGAAAAATCACGCTCATGACCCGGGCGCTATTTCTGGAAAGGGCTCCCAGGTCATAGGCGCCATTTCTGAGCCCCTGTAGTCAATATATATATATATATATATATAAACTGAAGGATATAGCGCCCACTTGAAGGGGCGCTATTCACATAAATAACGGCTGCCTAGAGAGGTGCTATTTCCTTGGAAAGGACCAGAGGATATAGAGCCCTACACTCGGGCGCTATTCACCTAACTCACGCCTGCTCAGAGAGGCACGACTTCCGTGAGACAACAGATAACCATCCCTGTCATCCTATCCTGAATAACTCTGCTTTGCTGGCAATGGACCCTCTTACCCGACAGTGGAATCCATGGATTGAAGCATTAATTACTTCTTTTTCCCTGGCAAAGGACCCTCTTGTCTTTCCTTCCCTATAATTATACACAACCTCATAAGGTTAGAAGGTGATTGTCAACAGAAGGGGGTCTTTCTAGGAGCATACGTGAAGGGGTTCTTCCTCTTGCTGCTGGAGAACCTTACAGAGAAGCTTACCTTCTTATTCCTTCTACGTGTTTACGTCAAAAAAAGGTAGGTGTTCTCAAGATCTTGCTAAACTAGTAGTTAACGTAGGTTAACATGCATCCTAGTTAAACTTCTCTTAGCTTAGCTACATTCTATTTGGAGTATATCAAAATGCTTAGTGGGAAAGTTAGGCTATGTCTATCTGGAATAATAACCCTTGCATTGAGGAGATCCTCCACCAAGTACTCCTGGTACATCACACAGTTTAGTATAATTGACATTAACCGGTCCTAATTTATTGCACATTGATCCATGTTTAAAAATTAAAATCAATGAAATTAAACTCAGAAATTATTGCATGAGCTTGATCTTACAATCCTGCAAATTTTCCATGTCTATCTATGCATTTACTTCCTGATTCTATGAACATGCTGTAATTCATGAATAGTGAAATCATGTAATTAGTAGCCACCATGTTCAGACAATTATATCTTTTTAACCTAATCATGAAACTCATGCATAAGCACGATTCTATAAGCCTAAGATTTTTCTCTATTTTACCATGTCCTTAGATTATGATTTATTGAAAATCTTAAAAATGAATAGTGTTTAAATATTAACCCGTGACGCATACTGCCCTAACCACCATGTTCAGACAATTATATCTTTTTAACCCAATCATGAAACTCATACATGAGCACGGTTCTGGAAACCTCAAATTTTTCTCTATTTTACCAAATCCTTAGATCATGATTTACTGAAAATCTTAAAAATAAATAGTGTTTAAATAGTAACCCGTGACTCATACTGCCCAGAGAATAGGGCGCCCCCCATATTTTAGCCCTAGTATATAGCCTTTGTTATAATATATACATGCTTATTTTAAAAACCCAGAAAATCCAGCCCTCAGGTGAATAGCGCCCCCAGCCAGGGCGTCATTCACTGAATAGGCGCCCCAATACAGGGCCCCATTTAATGAAAGACACTTCACAGTGTCGTCAATTCAATTTCCAGCAATTTCTAGAAATTATTAAATCAACACATTCAAAAATCGATATCTAGTGAACTAAACCATGAAAATTCTGCATGAATATATTTCTGTGATCTTCACATTTTTCTCTACCTGCCCATACCCTCACGTCCTGATTCAGAGAACTTTTCAACTGATGAATAGTAAACCACCCAGGGTAAAGGGCGCCCCTGACCAGGGCGCCAATTACCCAATTGAAGACTCCGTGCAGGGTCGTCATTTAAATGAAGACCCCATGTGCAGACGCCAATTCCTTTTTCCAGAATTTTTAAACACCGAGATAGAAATATTAATATGAATAATACTAGTCCACAATAATTTTTCATGAACCTGTTTTTGAGATCTCGACAATTTTCACTACCTGTTCATGTACTTGTTTCCTATTTTTGAGAAACTTTTACGGTATGAATAGTGTATGAATAGTGTTCTGAGTCACAAAATGTACCTGCCCAGTGTAAATCACCCCCAATTTATTGAATAGTGAAACCCAACATTTTTGCATGAGCATGATTCTGAACTCCCGAGAATTTCCTCTACCTGTTCATATCCTTGCTTTCTATTTCTGAGAAACTTTTACGGTATGAATAGTGTATGAATAGTATTTTGAGTCACATAATGTACCTGCCCGGTGAAAATCACCCAAATGTAAATGGCGCCCCAAGCCAGGGCGCCAATTACATGAATAGCGACACTCCCGTATGTCGTCACCCAAATGTAAATGGCGCCCCAAGCCATGGCGCCAATTACATGAATATCGACTCTCTAGTATGCCGTTAATTAAAAAATATATATACATGTTTCCTGATTAACTTGTTACCTGTCAATTACTCGCCGAGTTAAAACTGTTAGATCAAACAGCCTGTAGACCTTGATTATAGAGCCTGGCAAATTCATATTCTACCAAACCTTAGAAAAACCTGAAAGTCATTGCTAAACCCCTGAATTGTATTTATGTCCTGCATTCTTAAGAGGTTAAGTTATCATCCATCATTTTCATGTCCATTGTCCTTGATCTCTATTCCGGATTGGTCCACCTTATATTCCTACAAATGAATGCTTTTTCTTGAAATTGTATATTGGCTATATAAATGAGATTAGATGTCAAAAGTATACATAAAATGTTGTGCGCATAGGGCCCGATCTTGTCCTGGGAAGAGCACCTGAAGGTACTTGTGCCCATGGGAGTTTATTGACCACGGTGTTTGGCATTGCACCGAAGTACTTGCTTGACTTGACTTGACTTGAGACATTCCCACTCACTCTCTCGTGACATGCTTGACATGCTTGACTTGAATTGTTTAGCCCGAGAAAGGGCAATTACTTGCTTGAAGGAATTGAAGGAAAATAGCCAATGCTATTGTACTACTTGAATACATGAGCTTGATATACATGAGCTTGAAATATTTGCTCGAATTACGCGAATGATAAATTCTTGAAATTTACTTGCTTGAATACGTTCTTGCATACATTATCCTTGGAAATACTTGTGCACTTACTTGCAAATTATCGAAAATTTCTTATTGATACATCTTATTGAAATTCTTGTGATATTCTTTATTACAATTCTTGATATTCTCGCTTGATCCTACATGCATCATTATACCGCATGAACTTGCAATTAACTTAAAGATTGTTAGAACTTTAGATATAATTCCTACTGAGCGATTCGCTCATAAAGTTGCAATTCTAACATTTTTCAGGAAACTTGGATAGCGACCACCACCCGGATGGGACCGATACCGAGTGACGAGTGTTAGTGTCATAGTTAGATGTACCGTCAGCTCGGTCTAGTAATTTGTATTCTAGGTCTTATGTCGTGTATTTCCAGTTGTTATTAAGGCTTGTAACCTATGATACAATTTCAGTCATTTATGTTTAAGTCAATTTGAATTATGTCAAAATCTGAAGCTTTATGAAATTAGTTTGAGGTATTACTCAGTTTGTCATCTTGGACTATGGTGTATGTTCAAATTTTAAATTAGCAACGAATTATCCAATAATATGCGCACTCTGATCTTATACAAATGACACGATCGATATAGACGCGTCACGGATCCGAGTATCTTCCGCGCTCGGGACGTGACAGTCTTCATGGTATCAGAGCCTAGATTTTCAAACCTAGGAAATTAGAAGTCATGATTGAAACCTAGGGTTTTAGTTTCCTAGGTAAAATCCGAGTCCAAGGATAGAATTAGACCTTACCCGGTGAGATGGGTGGAGCCATGGGTTAAGTTCTATAATAAAATTGACCTCCTATTAAAACCCGATATTCATTACACTTAAAATCTTTTGTAGGATCATGGCTGCTGAACGAGTATAATGGCACGAGATGCAGCGCACCATGTAAGGCCTTACTCAAGCGCTACAGCAAGTGGCGCAAGGCGGTGCTAACCGTGGAGCCGCTGATCTCCACAGGGGTTTCTGCAACATGAACCCCCCAAGGTTCGCAGGACCATCTGACCCCGAGGCTGACGAAAACTGGTTAAAAGAAATTGAACGGATTTTCCGTGTGATGCAATGCACGGACGGGGAGAAGGTGTTGCTAGCTATTTTCCAACTGGAGCGGGATGCTTGAAGTTGGTGGGAAGCTATAGAAGCGACATTTCCAGAAGACCATTGCACATGGGATGAATTCGTCGAGCATTTTAACAGCAAGTACTTCTCTGACCACATTCAGGAAAAGAAGGCCACAAAATTTGCCGCGCTAAAGTAACGTGGCTTGAAAGTGGTCGAGTATGAGACCTAATTTTCAAGACTGTCTAGGTATGCACTCCACTTGGTGTGTATGGAGAAAATGAAGGCAACAAGGTTCCTCAATGGGCTTCGGCCCCATTTCATTACCCAACTTGCACCGATGGACATCCAAGTCTACTCAGAAATAGTTCGGCGTGCGCAGTTGCTCGAGGACGCCACCGAATTATCGGAAAGGATCCGGGGAAATTTCAAGGCAACACTCAACAAGAAAGAACCTGCCACAAGACCGGGAAAATTCAAAGCAACATTCAACAAGAAGTGGACTTACACTGGAGGGGAATCCTCCAAAGGGAAGAAATTGCAGAAGAATGACATGCCTTTCCCCGCCCCCACACCTACAAAAGGAATTTGCAAATATTGTGACAAACCTGGCCATAAGACCGAGGAATGCTGGAGGAAGCTAGGAGCTTGTCTCCGATGTGGAAGCTGAGAACATCGGATCCCTAACTGTCCACTGATGAATGAGCCAGCCGTTAAAGAGGAGAAGTTCCCGGCAAAGAAGCAAGGCCGTCTACAAGCTCTTCAAGAGACGGAAGCAATAGAAGGAGGAATCGTGGAAGGTACACTAACTATTTGCTCTAAGAATGCCAAGGTTTTATTTGATACTGGAGCAACACATTCCTTTATTTCCAAGAAATTTGCTACTATATTCTCTATGGAACCCGAATGGTTAGAGTTAGTCATATCTACACCTATCGGGAACAAGGCCGACCTCACCCATCACTACCCAAAATGTGAGGTTATGGTTAAAAGAAATAATTTACCTGCCGACCTAATTTGCCTAGATATGGAGGTGTATGATGTCATACTAGGTGCGGATTGGTTATCCACGCACCAAGCAACTGTTGATTGCCGGAATGGCAAGGTAACTTTTGTGGATTACTCGGAATTGGTATACATTAGCCCTTGGGCGAGATCACCTTTCATATCAGCTCTCCGAGCTAGTAAACTGATAGGCAAAGGATGTATGGCTTTCATTGCATTCGTAACCGCCACGGACGTTGAGGAGCCTAAGCTTGAAGACATCCGTATAGTTCGGGATTTTTCTGATGCCTTTCCAGAAGAGTTGCCCGGCTTACCCCCGGAGCGGGAAGTGTCATTCACCATCGACCTTGTCCCTGGTGCTGGACCTGATTCTAAGATACCTTATCGAATGTCCTCTGCTGAGCTGAAAGAGCTGAAGGAACAACTAATGGAGCTATTGAACAAGGGCTTTATCCGGCCGAGTACTTCCCCATGGGGAGCACCTGTGCTATTCGTCAAGAAGAAGGATACATCAATGAGACTCTGCATCGACTATCGGCAGTTAAATCACCTTACAATCAATAACAAGTACCCACTGCCGAGGATTGATGAACTGTTCGACCAAATATCTGAAGCTTAATATTTCTCCAAGATTGATCTTCGTTCTGATTATCACCAACTGAAAATCAAAGAAGAAGACATTTATAAAACAACATTCCGAAGCAGGTATGGGCATTATGAATTTACTGTTATGCCTTTCGGACTAATAAATGCCCCCGCAGCATTCATGTAGTCAATGAACAGCATATTCAGTCCTCACTTAGATCAGTTCATTGTGGTCTTTATCGATGATATGCTGATTTATTCAAAGTCTGAAGAAGACCATGAAGAACATCTTAAGAAGGCTTTGCAAATATTGAGGGAAAACAAATTATATGCAAAATTCAGCAAGTGCAAGTTTTGGCTTGAGGAAGTGTCCTTTTTGGGCCATATAATTTCGGAGGATGGAATTTCCGTGGACCCGTCAAAGGTCGAAGCCGTGAAGAACTGGGAGCGACCAACAAATGCGATAGAAATTCAAAGCTTTTTGGGGCTAGCTGGTTATTACCAGCGCTTCATCAATGACTTCTTTTACAAAAGAAGATGAAAGTAAAGAAGCCGAAGGTGTTGAAAGCAACTTGGAGCGACGAGGATACGGAAGACTCCAAAACTAAAAGTGAGAAAGATGAGCTGGACGAGTTGGTCCAAAATTTGTGCTTGATAGCCAATGAGGAGAACGATGAGGTATGTTCCGAGTATGAGAACCTCACTGCTGAATAATGGCAGTTAGCTTATGCTGACTTGTATCAAAAATACAAGAAGTTTAAAGATGATAACAAGAATTTAAAAAAGAAATTCTATATTTTCATAAATTCCAAAAATCCATGTGGTAGATGTAGCTTTTTTGAATTAGAAATTGAAAAGTTTAAAGATGAAAAAGAAGACTTTCAATCCAAGCTAACCTTGTATGAGGATGAGCTAGGGTGTTTAGAGGTAGAGAAATAAAGTGCTTATGAAAATGTGGAGAACTTGAAAATTGAGAATGAAAAATTGGTAAGGGAGTTGGATGAGCTTAAATCAAAATTGTGTGAGTATGAGAAATCCAAGAATGAAATTAAACCAACTTCAATACCATGCATGATGAATTGAGGAAATTGAAAAGTGCTGTAGAAAAGGAATTAAAAGGAAAACAGAAAATGATTGAATCTAGCGAAGGAAGTGATAGGAATGATGAGAGTGGTGTGGGATATGCACCCACAAAGAAAAACACATTTGTGAACAAAAATATTCAGAGATCTTATGATTCATGGTATCATTCTCCTGTTGACTCATGCATGAATTCATATGTTGATAGATCATATATGCATAGAAGGAGTCATTTTAGAAAACCAAATGTCACTTGCTTTTACTGTGGTATGTTCGGCCATTCCATGTATGTTTGTGACTTGATGAGGGCTGATGATGAATGGTATGAGAAGAAAAATAGAAAGTTTTTTGTTTAAAATAGAACTAACATTTTGGGACCCAAGCTTGCTTGGATCCTAAATCAGCTTTTGAGTTATTTCTATTTGTGCTAGTCTGTCTAAGAGCCAAATGGAACAAGTGGTATCTGGACAGTGGATGCTCCAAACACATGACAGGCAATAAGGATCTCTTTTTAGACCTGAAAGAAAAGGATGGAGAACTGGTCACCTTTTGCTGGAATGACAAATGTAAAATTATGGGAATTCGTCAGATAGGTAAGAATTCTAACCAGTCCATTGATGATGTTTTGCTTATAGATGGGTTAAATCATAGCTTACTTAGTGTTAGTCAATTGTGTGACAAAGGCCACAATGTTATTTTTGAAACCTCACATTGCACAATTGTAGATAATCATTCAAATGAAATAAAGTTCATTGGGCTTAGAGATAACAACACTTACACAATTGATCTTGATAGTCTATCAAAAGAAAATTTCTGCTTAGTTGCAAATAAGTTAGATGTGCATGGTTATGGCACCGCCGACTAGGGCATGCTAGTTTTAACGTTCTTTCCAAATTGTATAAGAAAGAATTGGTAAGAGGTTTACCAAAATTGAATTTTGATGTAAATAAAATTTGTGATGCATGTACTATGGGGAAGCAGACCAGGATATCTTTTAAGTCTAAAAATATTATTTCGACAGCTAGACCCCTAGAACTCCTTCACTTAGATTTATTTGGTCCCACTAGGACACACAGTCTTGGAGGAAAACTTTATAGGTTTGTCATTGTTGATGATTACTCGAGATTTACTTGGGTGTTATTTCAAACCCATAAGAATGATGCTTTGTAGGAGTTCAAAGATCTTTGCATAAAATTACAAAATGAAAAGGGGTATCATATTAAGGTAATTCGAAGTGACCTTGGAAGAGAGTTTGATAACCATGACTTTGCTGATTTTTGCAAGAAACATGGGTTTACACATAACTTCTCAGGACCTCGAACCCCACAATAAAACGGAGTCATGGAACAAAAGAATAGGACGCTCGTGGAGATGACGAGAACGATGCTTACTGAAAATGGCTTACCAAGGTACTTTTGGGCCGAGACGGTCAACACGGCCTGCTACATCATTAATCGAGCCATGGTAAGATCAATTCTTAAGAAAACTCTATATGAGCTATATAAGGGTAAGAATCCAAACATTGCATATCTTAAACCTTTTGGTTCTCTATGTTTCATTTTGAACAATTCTAAGGAAAACTTGGAGACGTTTGTCGAAAAGAGTGACAGAGGTATATTCCTTGGATATTCATCATCATCTAGAGCATATCGTGTATATAACATGCACACTCTTATGGTAGAAGAAAGCCCTCATGTAATTATTGACGAATATACTTCAAGGTTGTCTGATAAAGATAATTATTTTATGGATACAGGGCATGAAGATGGAGGAGAAAAGAATGACAAGGAAAAATAAGATGTGGATCAAGCGGAGTCAAGTCAAAAGAATGATGAAGCTCTAGCCCAATAAGAAAATGAGCAAGAAATTCAAATTCAAGACCTCCCCAGACAATGGACTGTACTAAAAGATCATCCTCTTGAAAATGTCATTGGGAACGTGGATGAACATGTGAAGACAAGGACCTCAATAAGGGAAGTTGAACAATTTGATAATCTAGCTTTACTTTCTCATATTGAGCCCAAATCTGTAGATGAGGCATTAAATGATAATTCCTGGATCTTGGCTATGTAGGAGGAATTACACCAATTCTAAAGGAATGAGGTGTGGTTTCTTGTGCCTAGACCTAAGAATCACCCGGTAATTGGTACTAAGTGAGTTTTTAGGAACAAACTTAGTGATCAAGGGGTGGTGATTAGGAATAAAGCCTGGATAGTAGCCAAAGACTATAGCCAAGAGCTTGGGATTGATTTTGATGAATCATTTACACCCGTGGCTAGGCTAGAAGTAGTTAGAATACTACTTGCTTTGCATGTTCTAGAAATAAAAAACTTTTTTCAAATTGACATTAAAAGTGCATTTCTGAATGGTGTTGTGAAGGAGGACGTCTATGTTGAGCAGCCACCGAGATTTGAAGATGAAAAGCATCAAGACCATGTGTACAAACTTGATATGGTCTGAAACAAGCACCCCGTGCATGGTACGAAAGGCTAAGTACATTTCTTTTAGAAAATGGCTTCAAAAGAGGTAACATCGACCAAACCCTTTTCATTAAGAGCTACAAGGAACATATGCTTCTTGTGCAGGTATATGTTGATGATATTATTTTTGAAGCCACAACTGATTCATTAAATGATGAATTTGTTAAATTGATACAGGGGGAGTGTAACGCCCGAGAATTTTCTAAGAATTACTAAGCCATAAAAAGGCTTAATGGGCTATTAAGAAGGAATTGGGGATTCATTTTAATCCATTTAAAGGCCCTATATTAACCCAAGGGTGGTTTGCCCAACCCAGATGGGCCCAAAGACCCAATTCCAAGACTTTTAGACTCAAGCCCATTAATAGAAACGTAAATTTAGTCATTTATGGATTTAAAATGGGATATATACACCTATTAGGGATAAATAGGAGATAATAAGAAAATCTAAAAATTTTGGGAAAAAAAGGCCAATTGGCGGTCTATCGCGCGACCGCCAATCAACCCTGGCGGTCCCTCTATGATCGCCAAACCCTGTAGATTCTTTGAATGGGAGAAATGTGAAAAAGTTGGATCTTTGGCATCCAAATCCCCATGGATCGAAGTATGTGGACATGTAAGCTTGTCAAGGACTCTTGGGGATCGATCCTACACCTAAGTAGGACTCTCAATTCGATCAAATCCTCAGCCCTAATCTAAACGGCCATACGGAGACCGCCAGAGTCTGGTAGCGGCCATTTACTTGACCGCCAAAGACGCCTAGCGGTCCTGCCAAGACCACATGGTTCCAGTTCATTCGTTTCATTGACTCTATCGTTAAATGGTCCAGTCGTAACCGCATAGATCCATAAACGGTCCATAAATGACCGCTTCTATCTAGTTCTTGTTTAACCCAGGGTTTTGACTCAAGGGTTGATTACCTAAGTTCCTAGATGGTCTAATGATTATCTAGAGCCTAACACTCTGTCCCAAAGCTATCTAATGAATCATGAAAATTAAGAAATATACCGTTATGCTGCCGAATTATTTCCGTGGCATGACCTTGTTTTAACTCAGTCCTTGAATTCTCATGTTCATAATTGAAGCATTCATACCTTGGTATTGAGTACCATAAGCTTATTGTTGAATTGTACATTATTGGCCTACATTATTGAAATTTTTCATGGAAGTGGCTTGATTTATAACTTGAAGATGCAGTTTCGGCACTGATTGTGTCCAAGGGCTCCGTGCTAGCCCCCCTCGGCTAATTGTCAGAAACATGCTAAAAATTATGGGGTACGATGATACCGGTGTCGCATTACGCTGTGAGTACTTATTTTTATAGACGAGTGAAAACCAAGAGGCTCTACATGAAATTTACGTTCTTGATGACATGACTTTCTAGTGCATGACCTTCATAGTTATGAAAAGTACATTATCGATACATGCTAGTACATTCTTGTTACATGAAAGGCCACTTGATATTCTTGCTCAATCATACTCGTATATCTCTTATCTTAATCATATCTTGATTGCGTTGTTACTTTAGTTTTATTCACATGTTTCATCGCATTTTGTTTATCTTACTTCCTAGAGCTAAAATGCTAATTACTTAAACATTGCGTTCATGTTGATACGAAGATACCTACTGGACAAGTGTGCTCATTCCCTACTTTTCCAATCTTTTCAGGAAATTCTAGCGGGGATTCGGATTTCTCAAGTGAATAGTCCGAGAGTGATTAAAGATCGAGAGAATACCTAGTATAATTATGAGTTAAGTAAAGTCTATGTAATTTTCTCTTTATTTGAGTCTAGTGAAAAGAGTCAGTTATCATTGTACTTGAATATTATTCAATAAAGTGGAATTTTGAGTATATTATCTTGTGCATTCTCTTTTGTGTGAATGTGTTAGTGCTCTGATTATATTGCTCGCTTGAGGCGTACTAGCCGACTGTTCACGTTCCTGATTATCTTCTGATGTACATAAATCTCGGGGCATGATAGTTAAAGTGGTATCAGAGCCTAGGCACAAGTAAGTCCTAGGAAAAAGTCATGTCCAAGGTTTAAGGACCCATACCTATGAACTAAGGAATGACATTTTCCACCTATGAGAGATTGGATAGAGCCCGAGATGAGATAGTTGTCTCGAAATTATCTCTGGGAGAACTCCCCTCAAATTCTGTAAAAATTAACAAAATCGTTCCTTTTCTCAGGTACCATAATCTCACCATGGCTCATCGGGTTAACTGGGACCAGATGCAACAAACCATCGCAGGTCTCACCCAGGCCCTGCAAACCGTAGCCCAAGCTGGCGCTCGAGCTGGCGCAGGTAATCTACATGGGAATATTTGGAGCATGAATCCTCTGCGATTCTCGGGATCCTCCAATCCCGACGAGGCGGAGAATTGGATCGACGAGATGAACCGTATATTCGACGTCATGCAATGCACCGATCAAAAGAAGGTCCATCTCGCTACCTTCCAATTAAACAAGGATGCACGTACCGGGTGGAAAGCTATTCGGCACCACCTCCGAACGCATCACATACTTGGGAGGGATTTCTCGCACTCTTCCGAGCAAAGTACTTCTCTGAACACGTCAAGGATAGAAAAGCGACGGAATTCGCCTTTCTTCACCAAGGCATGATGTCCGTGGTGGAATATGAACTTCAATTCTCCGTCTAGCTCCTTTTGCTCCTCACTTGGTTAGCACCGACTTGCTGAAGGCTAACCAATTTATGGACAGCCTAAGGCCAGGTTTCATTCAACAACTCGGACCCCAGAATATCCACACTTATACGGAGATGGTCCAACGAGCTCATTTATGTGAAAGGACCTTGGAAAAGGTCGAAAGGTACAAAGGCAAGAGCGAGGAGTCTAGCCGCAAGTTCGAGAAGCGAGGACGAAAAGAAGAAAAGTTTAGCATCACCTACAACTCCTGAGATAACAAAAAGAGGTCCCGAAATGGGAACGGAAGGAATAATCAGAAGAACAAGAAGGTAAAGGAGGAGGAAACGCAAGTCGTAACGGCTTGCTCATTCTGTGAAAAATTTGGCCACTCGGCCGAGGAATGCTAGAAGCGTCTTGGCACATGTTTACGTTGTGGAAGTCGGGAGCATCGTATGCCCAATTGTCCCCTTATTAAGGAACAACCCTCTAACGGTGGACGCAAGCGGCAAGCTCGTCTTAATGCGGTTCTAGATGAAGAAGAAGCGCCAAAGGATGATGGGCTGATGGAAGGTACCGTTCAAATTTATTCGCATCCTGCATTTGTACTATTCGATACTGGTGCCTCTCATTCTTTTATATCTACAGCCTTTGTAAGAACTTTACCAATTTCACCTATTTCTCTACCATCAGACCTAGCAACCACAACACCTTTAGGTCCCAGCACAAAACTCACGACCCACTACCTCGATAGTGAAGTAATTGTAGAAGGTCATAATCTTCCTGCAAACCTCGTATGCCTTGACATGGAAGGCTATGATGCCATTCTAGGTATAGATTTGCTGGTTGACCATGAAGCCTATATAAATTGTCGCAATAGGATAATTTCTTTTTAAAAACCAGGGCTCCCACGATTCTCTTTCCTTGGCATTAAGTATAAGAAGCGCCCTACCATTATTTCTTCTCTTCACGCTTGCAAACTCATTTCGTAAGGATGTGAAGTCTTTTTTGCTTCCCTAATTGTCACCAAATCCAAGGAAATCCTCATAGAAGAAATTCCGGTTGTCAAAGAGTTCCCCGATGTTTTTCCACCGGACTAACCAGGTTTACCGCCCGAAAGGGAAGTAAACTTCTCTATTGAACTCATTCCTGGAGCAGCACCTGTTTCAATAGCTCCCTACAGGATGTCCCCCACAGAACTCAAGGAACTAAAGAGGCAACTTCAAGAGTTACTAGATAAGGGCTTCATTCGACCCAACACATCCCCTTGCGGTGCGCCGGTTCTATTTGTAAAGAAGAAAGATGGATCTCTCAGGCTATGTATCGACTACCGGTGACTTAATCAACTCACCATCAAGAATAAATATCTGTTGTCACGTATCGATGAGCTATTTGATTAAATTTCTGGGGCATAATATTTTTCCAAGATCGACCTCAGGTCTGGTTACCATCAGCTAAGGATAAATATGAAGACATCTACAAGTCTACTTTTCGAAGCAGATATAGGCATTATGAGTTCGTGGTAATGCCGTTTGGGTTGACCAATGCCCCTGCAGCATTCATGCAACTCATGAACAATGTTTCTAGGCCGTATCTCGATCAGTTTGTGGTCGTATTTATTGATGATATTCTCATCTATTCTAAAACAAAGGAAGAACATGAAGAACATTTAAAAATAGCTCTGCAAACTCTAAGAGAGTATCAACTCTACGCAAAGCTCAGCAAGTGCGAATTCTGGCTAAAGGAGGTCTCTTTCCTTGGCCATATTATTTTAAAGAAATGCATTATTGTTGACCCTTCAAAAGTAGAAGCTGTCAAGAATTGGAGCCGACCAACGACCGTAACCGAAGTTAGAAGCTTTATCAATTTTGATGTGAGACGATAAGCATCCGGGTCCGAAATTTTCTTTTCTCTTCACTTTCTCCCATCTTTTTTTTTTTTTCAAAAATAACTTCTCCACACCTTTTTTTATTTTCTTACTCTTTTCTATTATGCTTTTTTTTTGAACTTCTCTCTATCTTTTTTTTTCATCACTTTTTTTTTCTCTTCACAAATCCTCACGAGAGAGAGAGAGAGAGAGAGAGAGAGAGAGAGAGAGAGAGAGAGAGAGAGAGAGAGAGAGAGAGAGAGAGCACGGGAGGTGGGGGGGTCGCACACAGGCGATGCTGCATGCACGGTAATCAAGCTCCGTTACTTGTAGTTCTGTGAGATGATACCCCAAGTATATGATTTTCTTCCCCGAGCTCTGTTACTTGTAGTTCTGGGTCCCTTGCTTCATAGTCTTGTAGCAGCTTAGTATACACGATTAGGAATCCAGTGAACATAGTGATGGCTTTAACAATCTTTGTTTCATCCCTGGGGGGGTGGTGATTCATGCCATCGCTCCCAGATACCACATACAATAAATTTTGGCATGATCTCAATCACAGAACTAGCATAAAGAGGTGCAAACATGGCATTAAATAGGCCATGCACGTGATGTAAGGGTAGGTAGTGCAGAGCTTGATCAGATGTTGAAAATTCCCATACCTTTGTTAAAATATGAACCTGAGCACTTAAGCCCTTGTGTGTGTGAACCACACCCTTGGGTTTGCCAGTGGTGCCACTCATGTAGATAATACGTGCATTGCCATTTCCTTCTACTGTTTTTAAATCACCTATTTCTTTTCTCATTGACTCCAAGTCAACCTACATTCCTAACTTGTCATACGAATCAATATCTGATTGAATGCTCCAAGACATTAGGGATAAGAGAAAAACTGAGCACCACACTTCACTGCAACATTCTTCATAAGTGCTCGATGCTCTTTGATGCTCAGAGGTATCATTGCTCAAGCCTGCTAAGTACGACACATTAAATACCCTTCAAGCAGAGAAGATAAGTTGAGCATAACTGTAGTTTTTTTTTGTTGTTTTTCTGCTGCACTCTTATTGCCACACTTCTCGGTTGGACAGTGCATCACTACATGGCTACTTTAACAACCACCATGGACGCATCAGACGACAACTCAGCAACACTTGCTACCATCGGGGCTGGCAGTGCTAGATGGCAAGAGTGGCAGGGTGGGAATGTGTTGGCGTGGGAATCTTGTCTTCTCTCTTCTTCTTTTTGTCTTTTGTGGCCAATAGTGACGGGACAGATAGAGAAAACGGTGCTCTATTTTTCTAATTGTTTGGGCAGTGGTGGCCAAGGTGATGGGGTTTGGAGTTATTATGGAAGAGGAGAGAGAAGGGACGTGGGTGAAGGTGTATGGGCAAGTTTCATGAGTCTGGATAGCTTCTGGCTGTAGCAAGGGGGGGAGTAGGGGCAATGATAGTAGTGATGATTGGGGTGCATGATGATGGAGGGAGTGGGCTGGGGACTTCAGGAGCAGCTGTGAAGGAGGGCAGAGGGTGAACTACGTGTGAGGAGTTGTATAGGATATTTATATTGCTAATAAGAGTATAGAAGGGGAAGAACGGAGCTGGTTGGAGAGAGATGAGAAGGGTGGTGAGCGGTGACGGAGGTGGTGAAGTGAACCAAGGAGGAGGAAAAGCTCGGTTGGGTCTTCTCACCCAACCCCATCTCAGGGCCGATGCAGCCGTACTCATCCTCTGCCTTGGCGGTGGTCGTGGCGGCGATTGATGTCGGAGATGGCAGTGGTGGCGGTGAAGGACGGCAGCAGTGGTGGACGTCGAGGGAGGTCGACCGAGGCTTCAGATGGGGCTTCTCGCCCACACCCATCTTGGGAACGGTGCACCCGGACCTGTCAGTTCTCCTCCATGGCGGGGGGGGGGGTGGATGTGGGGTTGGGCATCTCACCCAAGGGGGGGTTCCAAAAGTTGGAAGAACACTCGTACATAGCCATGGCTAATTCAAATTCTTCATCATTTTCTCATTTTTTTTCAACGTGAGTTACATGGTGTTTTAAATAGGGAAAGGAGGGGAGGGGAAAGACCTCCTAGGAAACCCAAGGGACTTGGGTTCTACGAGGAGTCCCTTATATTACATAAATATCTATGACAAAATAAATAAAAGCCACATGGGAAAGTCAAAGGTCTTGAGTTCCTACGTGGGTTCCTATTACTAATGGCAAAAGAAAACATAACATATAAGGCCCACTCTATATGACCCAATACACAAAAGACAAGCTTAGACATATATTTATATTGGATATCTTTGCCAATGCCGTATTGACGAACCCATCAAAGCTCCTCGGAGCAGGCCCGACCTCGAACTGACGATCCCGTCAAACTCCTCTGCTTGGAGGAGGTTCGACCTCGAACCTCATATCTCAGGATCCCGATCTGATGGAACAGCTCGGTTCCCTAAGCTCTGATACCATTTGATGTTAGACAATAAGCATCCGGGTCCAAAATTTTCTTTTCTCTTCATTTTCTCCCATCTTTTTTTTTTCTTTTCAAAAATAACTTCTCCCTACCTTTTTTTATTTTCTTACTCTTTTCTATTTTGCTTTTTTTTGAACTTCTCTCTATCTTTTTTTTTCATCACTTTTTTTTTCTCTTCACAAATCCTCACAAGAGAGAGAGAGAGAGCACGGGAGGTGGGGGGGTCGCACACAGGCGACGCTGCATGCACGGTAATCAAGCTTCGTTACTTGTAGTTCTGTGAGACGATACCCCAAGTATATGATTTTCTTCCCCGAGCTCTGTTACTTGTAGTTCTGGGTCCCTTGCTTCATAGTCTTGTAGCAGCTTAGTATACACGGTTAGGAATCCAGTGAACACAGTGATGGCTTTAACAATCTTTGTTTCATCCCTGGGGGGGTGGTGATTCATGCCATCGTTCCCAGATACCACATACAATAAATTTTGGCATGATCTCAATCACAGAACTAGCATAAAGAGGTGCAAACAGGGCATTAAATAGGCCATGCACGTGATGTAAGGGTAGGTAGTGCAGAGCTTGATCAGATGTTGAAAATTCCCATACATTTGTTAAAATATGAACCTGAGCACTTAAGCCCTTGTGTGTGTGAACCACACCCTTGGGTTTGCCAGTGGTGCCACTCATGTAGATAATACGTGCATTGCCATTTCCTTCTACTGTTTTTAAATCTCCTATTTCTTTTCTCATTGACTCCAAGTCAACCTACATTCCTAACTTGTCATACGAATCAATATCTGACTGAATGCTCCAAGACATTAGGGATAAGAGAAAAACTGAGCACCACACTCCGCTGCAACATTCTTCATAAGTGCTCGATGCTCTTTGATGCTCAGAGGTATCATTGCTCAAGCCTGCTAAGTACGACACATTAAATACCCTTCAAGTAGAGAAGATAAGTTGAGCATAACTGTAGTTTTTTTTTGTTGTTGTTTTTCTGCTACACTCTTATTGCCACACTTCTCGGTTGGACAGTGCATCGCTACATGGCTACTTTAACAACCTCCATGGACGCATCAGACGGCAACTCAGCAACACTTGCTACCATCGGGGCTGGCAGTGCTAGATGGCAAGAGTGGCAGGGTGGGAATGTGTTGGCGTGAGAATCTTGTCTTCTCTCTTCTTCTTTTTGTCTTTTGTGGCCAATAGTGACGGGACAGATAGAGAAAACGATGCTCTGTTTTTCTGATTGTTTGGGCTGTGGTGGCCAAGGTGATGGGGTTTGGAGTTATTATGGAAGAGGAGAGGGAAGGGACATGGGTGAAGGTGTATGGGCAAGTTTCATGAGTCTGGATAGCTTCTGGCTGTAGCAAGGGGGGGGAGTAGGGGCAGCGATAGTGGTGATGATTGGGGTGCATGATGATGGAGGGAGTGGGTTGGGGACTCCAGGAACAGCTGTAAAGGAGGGCAGAGGGTGAACTACGTGGGAGGAGTTGTATAGGATATTTATATTGCTAATAAGAGTATAGAAGGGGAAGAACGGAGCTGGTTGGTGAAAGATGAGAAGGGTGGTGAGCGGTGACGGAGGTGGTGGAGTGAACCAAGGAGGAGGAAAAGCTCGGTTGGGTCTTCTCACCCAACCCCATCTCAGGGCCGATGCAGCCGTACTCATCCTCTGCCTTGGCGGTGGTCGTGGCGGCGGTTGATGTCGGAGATGGCGGTGGTGGCGGTGAAGGACGGCAGCGGCGGTGGATGTCGAGGGAGGTCGACCGAGGCTTCGGATGGGGCTTCTCGCCCACTCCGATCTCGGGAACGGTGCACCCGGACCTGCCGGTTCTCCTCCATGGCGGGGGGGGGGGGTGGATGTGGGGTTGGGCATCTCACCCAAGGGGGGTTCCAAAAATTGGAAGAACACTCGTACATAGCCATGGCTAATTCAAATTCTTCATCATTTTCTCATTTTTTTTCAACGTGAGTTACATGGTGTTTTAAATATGGAAAGGAGGGGAGGGGAAAGACCTCCTAGGAAACCCAAGGGACTTGGGTTCTACGAGGAGTCCCTTATATTACATAAATATCAATGACAAAATAAATAAAGGCCACATGGGAAACTCAAAGGTCTTGAGTTCCTACGTGGGTTCCTATTACTAATGGCAAAAGAAAACATAACATATAAGGCCCACTCTATATGGCCCAATACACAAAAGACAAGCTTAGACATAGATTTATATTGGATATCTTTGCCAATGCCGTACTGACGAACCCATCAAAGCTCCTCGGAGCAGGTCCGACCTCGAACTGACGATCTCGTCAAGTTTAGCTGGTTACTATCAGCGATTCATTAAGGATTTCTCCAAAATCGCCGTTCCTTTAACTAGGCTCACAAGAAAGGAAAATCCCTTTATATGGTCAAAAGACTGTGAGGAGAGTTTCTTAAGCCTTAAAGAACATCTCACCACTGCTCCTATTTTGGCGCTACCTATTGAAGGTGGTGGATTTGAAGTCTACACGGATGCATCTGGCATTGGCCTAGGGTGCGTCCTTATGCAACACTACAAGGTGATATGTTATGCTTCAAGGCAATTAAAATGTCATGAGGAAAACTACCCTATCCACGATCTGGAACTGGCTGCTGTTATTTTTCCCTTAAAGATGAGACAAAGATAATGTCATGGGGAGAAGTTCACTATATTTTCAGACCATAAAAGTCTGAAATATCTTTTCACCCAGAAGGAACTAAACATGAGACAAAGATAATGGCAGGAATACCATAAGGACTTTGACTTCTCTATCCAATATCATCCAGGCAAGGCAAATGCCGTAGCTGACGCTCTTAGCAGAAGACCAATGGCAACTCTAGCAAGCATCCAGAAAGGTATGACTTGTCTTATTGAGGATTTTACTCATTTGAATCTAGATATGGATGCAGAAGAACAAAAGGGTATTATTGCCAATATCTGGTCACAACTTACACTGATTGAAGATCTAGTCAAATTACAAGAAAATGACCCCACACTAATGGAAATCAATGCTAATATTGCTCAAAGATCGGAATTCTCTATCGCAAAAGATGGGAGATTATTATTCAAAAATTGAATCTGTGTGTTGGATCATGCCGACACCAGGAAGTTGATCATGGAGGAAGCTCATAAGGTAAAATACATTATTCATCTTGGCGCTACCAAAATGTACCAAGACCTGAAAAGAAATTTCTGGTGGCTCAACATGAAAAGAGAGATAGCGGACTTTCTATCTCGCTGCCTCACTTGTCAGCAAGTTAAAGTAGAGCATCAAAAGCCCGCTGGTAAACTACATCCCTTGGATATCCGCGAATGGAAGTGGGAAAGCATCGAGATGGATTTCGTCCTAGGTCTACCGAAGACAAGGGGTGGACATGATGGTATATGGGTGATCATAGACCGATTGACTAAATCTACACACTTTCTACCTATAAAAACTCGATGGTCTGTGGATATCCTAGCAACCTTATACATGAAGGAGATTGCCAAACTTCACGGTGTCCTGGTTACCATTATTTAAGATTGAGACCCTCGATTCACATCTCAATTTTGGAAGGGTCTACAACATTCATTGGGGACCCGACTCAATTTTAGCACTGTATTCCACCGACAAACTGATGGTCAAACTGAAAGGGTAAACCAGGTGGTGGAAGATATGCTCAGGGCATGTGTCATTGATTTTTGTGAGAGTTGGCACGATCACCGACCTCTAGTGAAATTTGCTTACAACAATAGCTACCAAGCTAGCATTCAAATGGCGCCAATCGAGGCACTATATGGAAGAAACTATCGCTCACCAATATGCTGGAATGAAGTTGGAGAAAGGCAACTTCTAGGTCCAGAAATCATTTAAGACACTATCGAAAAGATAAAGCTCATTCGAGAAAGACTCCATATGGCACAAGACAGACATAAATCATATGCTGATAATCGAAGACATGATCTGGAGTTCCAAGTAGGAGATCATGTGTTTCTCAAGGTTTCTCCAGGTCAGGGTATTCAAAGGTTCGGCATAAAAGGCATGCTCACTCCAACATTTATCGACCCCTTTAAAATTCTCGAAAGGGTTGGCGAGGTCGCATACCGAATTACCTTACCTCCTCAATTAGCTGGAGTCCACGATGTATTCCATGTCTCGATGCTTAAAAGGTATGTCTATGACTCATTCCATGTTATAAGTCATGACAACTTGGAGGTTCAAAAGGATTTGATGTACGAAGAAAAGCCAATCAAAATAACTGAGCAAGAAGTACGTCAACTTCGGAATAAAATTATTCCTATTGTCAAAGTCCAATGGAATAAATCTTGGTCACACGAAGCGACATGGGAAATGGAAGAGACAATGCACAAACGATTCCCGGAACTATTAATTTGTAAGTACACTCTCCTTAACAATCACACGTATTGAATTTGGGGACCAAATTCTTTTAAGTGGGGGAGGGTGTAACGTTTCGAGAATTTTTTAGGAATTACTAAGCCATAAAAAGGCTTAATGGGATATTAAGAAGGAATTAGGGATTCATTTTAATCCATTTAAAGTCCCTATATTAACCCAAGGGTTAAGCCCAACTCAAATGGGCCCAAAGACCCAATTCCAAGACTTTTAGTCTCAAGCCCATTAATAGAAACATAAATTTAGTAATTTACAGATTTAAAATGGGATATATACACCTATTAGGGGATAAATAGGAGATAATAGAAAAATCTAAAAATTTTAGGGAAAAAGGCCAATTGGCGGTCTATCGCACGATCACCAATCAACCCTGGCAGTCCCTCTATGATCGCCAAACCCTACAGATTTCGTGAATGGGAGAAACGTGAAAAAGTTGGATCTTTGGCATCCAAATCCCCATGGATCGAAGTATGTGGACATGTAAGCTTGTCAAGGACTCTTGGGGATCGATCCTACACCTAAGTAGGACTCTCAATTCGATCAAATCCTCAGCCCTAATCTAAACCCTATAAATAGACTCTAACTTCGACTCATGCGAACCCTAATGTTGGCTCGCGTAATTCGAAGGTAAGGAGGCTCTGGCTCAGCTTAGACCTTTTAAGTATTTTGTTCCTATTACTATGGTCTAACTTTCCTCAAATTTTCATACTTGGAGGTCAAGTCTTTGAGGAGATAGAAGCCCCCAAAGTTGCTGTTTTGCTACGAGCGATGCAGGAACCAATGTACCCTGTCAAGAACAGGAGAGTAGAAGCCCTAAATGAGGTTAGTTTACGTTATGACTTTAGAACTTTTTATTCCCCTCTGTATCTTCTGCCTACCCTCCAAATCTTATAGTTTTAGGTCAAGTGGTTAAGGAGAACGAGGGACGGGAAGTTGCTGGTTTGGCACAAGACGTGCAGGAACTAGGGTTTACTTCCAGTCAGAAATCTGAAGTCTAGAGATTAAATCAAAAGTAGGTTATCTCATGAAAAGGCTAAATCAACATGTTAGGAATAACAGTCCTATGTTTTCATTCCGTTTCAGGCTTTCTATTGGTAGTATTTCATGTTTTCCTATGACTATGCATGCATGATCCTTACATCTGGTTATCCTTATACCCCTTAACGAAAGATGATAATTCCTGTTTAATTCATGCCCAGTCATGAATCCTAGTTGATATTAACATGTTAGCAAGCTTTACCCTTCTAGTCTTCATAAGTTTCATGCATAAATTCTCCTATAAATATGGCATGCTCTTCAGTTTTTATATTGTCTGCTACAGGCGAAGAAACGCTCTTCACCAGACAGCTAAAGTCCTTTAGCTGCCCTGCAATAGACCACTAAAGCCAATAAACAGTTCTCAGGAGACCGCTAAGTTTTCTGAGTTATTGTATTATTGTTAACTCGAAACATAATGCGGAATAGCCCTATTTATCATATGATAAGCCTAGCTAATTAGGTTTTACTCCTGTTTTAAGTATTATATTCATAAACTTGGTTATGTTAATGGTTCATCTTAGTAGGTTTCATGTCCCTCGTGCACTTAAGAATAATTTTTAACTCGAGTTAGTTTCATGCCAAAATACTATATTCTTGTATTAAATTCATACTTCAAATGATAGATGAACCTATTTTATTAACATTTGATCGTTGTTTTATGTGATCCTTTCTCATCTAAGAGTCTTTTCTTAAGTATATGGCACGTATTCCAGTACAGAGTCATTAGATACATTACACTTATAAGCACACAATATTGGACATGTGATCCTCTCCGTTGGATATTCCTTTCACCGGACTAGGTGATCTTTTTTCAAGGCCTCCGTAAGTCTCTGTGAGCCTGGGATTCCCACTAGGATGCCAAGCTGGTTGTACCCTAAAAACCCAATTGTCTAGAAAGCACTTATCGGTGTTTTATGTGTTCTGGTCACTAGCGGCCATACGGAGACCGCTAGAGTCTGGTAGCGGCCATTTAGTTGACCGCCAAAGACGCTTAGCGGCCCTGCCAAGACCGCATGGCTCTAGTTCATTCGTTTCATCAACTCTTTCGTTAAACGGTCCAGTCGTGACTGCATAGATCCATAAACGGTCCAGAAATAACCGCTTCTATCTAGTTCTTGTTTAACCTAGGGTTTTGACTCAAGGGTTGATTACCAAAGTTCCTAGATGGTCTAATGATTATCTAGAGCCTAACACTCTGTCCCAAAGCTATCTAATGAATTATGAAACATAAGGAATATGCCATTATGCTGCTGAATTGTTTTTATTCAGTCCTTGAATTCTCATGTTCATAATTGAAGCATTCATACCTTGGTATTGAGTACCATAAGCTTATTATTGAATTGTACATTATTGGCCTACATTATTTAAATTTCTCATGGAAGTGGCTTGATTTATAACTTGAAGATACAGTTCGGGCACTGATTGTGTCCAAGGTCTCCATGCTAGCCCCTCGGCTGATTGTCGGAAACGTGCTAAAAATCATGGGGTACGATGATACTGGCGTCACATTACGCTGGGAGTACTTGTTTTTATAGACGAGTGAAAACCACGAGGCTCTTCATGAAATTTACATTCTTGATGACATGACTTTCTAGTGCATGACGTTCATGGTTATGAAAAGTACATTCTTGATACATGCTAGTACATTCTTGTTACATGAAAGGCCACTTGATATTCTTGCTCAATCGTACTCGTATAACTTTTATCTTAATCATATCTTGATTGCGTTGTTACTTTGGTTTTATTCGCATGTTTCATCGCATTTTGTTTATCTTACTTCTAGAGATAAAATGCTAATTACTTAAACATTACCTTCATGTTGATACGAAGATACCTACTGGACAAGTGTGATCATTCCCTACTTTTCAATCTTTTCAGAAAATTCTAGCGGGGATTCAGATTTCTCAAGTGAAGAGTCCGAGAGTGATTAAAGATCGAGAGAAGACCTAGTATAATTATGAGTCAAGTCAAGTCTATGTAATTTTCTCTTTATTTGAGTCTAGTGAAAAGAGTCAGTTATCATTGTACTTGAATATTATTCAATAAAGTGGAATTTTGAGTATATTATCTTGTGCATTCCCTTTTGTATGAATGTGTTAGCGCTCTGATTGTATTACTCGCCTGAGGCGTACTAGCCGATTGTTCACATTCCTAATTATCTTCCGCTGTACATAAATCTCGGGGCGTGACAGGGAGTTTGAGATGAGTTTGATAGGGGAGTTAACATTTTTCTTTGGTTTGCAAGTGAAGCAATTAAAGGATGGAATCTTCATCAATCAGAATAAATACACAATGGAGCTCATCAAGAAGTTCAAGTTCGACAATGCAAAGCCACAACGACACCGATGTCAACATCGGGTAAATTAAGGAAGAATGAAGAAGATAAGTCTATCAATCAGAAACTCTTTAGAGGAATGATTGATTCTTTACTGTACTTGACTACTAGTAGGCCAGATATCATGTTTTGTGTTTGCATGTATGCTAGATTTCAATCTGATCCAAGAGCATCACACATGTTAGCAGTCAAAAAGATTTTCAGATATTTGATTGGCACACCTGATCTTGGTCTTTGGTTTCCGCGTAGTTACAATTTTGAGTTGGTAGCTTACACTGATTCCGGTTATGCTGGGTGTTTAGTGGATCGTAAAAGCATGAGCCGATATTGTCAATTTCGTAGAGGCTACCTGGTCTCATGGGCCTTTAGGAAACAAAACACAGTGGCATTGTCAACTACTGAAGCCGAATACATGGCTGTAGGCAGTTGTGTAGCCCAAGTGCAGCAACCCGGAAAAATTATGGGAATAAAATTTCCAAAATAAATAAATCCTCCAATTAAATAAGACAAGGGCCCAAATCAAACAAAATATAAAGCCCAAACCTCAACCCAATTGAAGGCCTTAACCCATATATATATATATATATGGGACTTAATAAACAAAAGCCCATAACCCTTTCCACGTCAAAGGAGGAATATGGCATATACACATATATACATATTATGGGTTGATTTCAAAAGCCCAAAGCTTTGTCACGTTCGAACATGCATGAGACTTTAGGGTTTTTGGTTCCTTTGGGAAAGCGGCTGCAGATTTAGATAGGAAGGGATTAGCATGGGAAGTTTAAAGCCTTTTTGGATTCCTACGTGGGAGTTTAGATCCCATTAGGAAGCTTAAAACCACAATCCCTATAAATAAAGCCCTCCATCGAACGAGTTCAAGGCTACTGCTATTTGCTCGTTCTGCTTCCTTCCGTCTACGTTGCCCTCGTCGTCTTCCTCCTCCTACTGCAGTTGCTGCTATTGTTGCCACCGTGAGGAAGCCCTGTTTCTTCCTCCTTCTTTCTTCCACGATCTTCACTACTATCGCGCGTGAAGGAGAAGCCTGCCCTATTACGACGTGAAGGAGCTCTGCTTCTTCCTCTTTCTTCTTTCGTCGTGCTACAGTGCTTCGTCTTGCTGCTTCTGTTCGAGTGCTATAGCTACTGTAGTTGCTGCTGTCGTGTTGTTGCGGCTACAGTTACTCTTATTATTTCCTTGTCTTCTCTCTCGTTCGACGTTCGATCAACCAAAAGATAGGTTTTCTCAAGTTTATAAGCCCAAGATTAATAGTAAAGGATCATTGCATGCATATGTATCAGTATACCATGATTCCATGACTCTATTATTCAGTTTACATAGTTTTGTAAGTTTTTTGTTTGCATGAGAAATAGCGACCGAGCAGTGGCCGTCTATTAATGAACGCCGCGTAGAAGGTCACGAATTATGAATCTGCGACGGTCTTCTAGTCGCCAATTAATGAGCGACCATACCTCCGCCGCTATATCTTTTAGTGAAATTAATAAGTATCACATGTTTAAAATTTAATATCTATGAAACCTAGCGTTAAAATTCTTACATGAGCATGTTTCTGGATGCTCCATATTTTTCTCTAGCTATTCATGTCTTTAGTTTCCAAAAATTCCATGTAAATAGCAAAGTGTTACTGTTCATGAGCAATAAATAGTATTTTATGTTCGTAAACGTTCTTAGCCAATGCGTAACAGTAAACGAATGGACGACTGTCACACAGTCGCCAATTAATGAATGAGCGCCCATGTAAAGAGGCGTTGTTTGGTTAAATAAAATAGTAAATAAATGGAAATCATGAATCTGCGACACAAGCATAGACATTATTTAAAGATTGAGCGTCTTCTTACAAGGTCGCTAATTATAATAAATTTTATTGATTTCTGGAAATTTCTAGAATTAGCGCCCGTGCACAGAGTCGCTAATTCTTAGTATTTTTGTAGGGAATTCTGTTAAAAATAAGATTGGGCGAATTTTCAAAGAGCCGCTATTTCTGGATATAGCGACTTTCTAAATGGACGCAATTTCTTGCTCTCTTAATTGTTATCGGGTTTTTGGCCCACACCGCGGGTCTTGTTGGCACTCTCATCTCACATTCATAGATGGAGTCCCTGTTTTATTTTCTATTGCTTACACACTCAACTCTTGGTGATGATTGGACCCTCCGCAGGATATTCCTTCCTTCGGACTGGTGCTTTCTTCATTGAGACCTCCGTTGTTGGCCCAGAGAGATGGCGGACAAGAAGGGGGGTTGAATTGTCCCCAAGCCAAGATGGTGGATTTTAAAACCAATTTGAACTAATTACAATGGGAACAAAATTAACTACGTTAATTAACCTAAGCTGACATGAGATTAAAATGTTCTCTCAATCTTACCGATCTCACACGGATTATCAATGCAAGGAACAAGTTAACTATGCTCAATTACAATTAGCAGAGGTAGCAATGTGTAGTAGAGCAGTGAATAAAAACCTATCAATAGACCTGTGAATGGCGGTTGATGAAATGGATAATCACACATGCATTCATAATCGACACATAGATTTTTAGGTGGTTCGGGACCACGACGGGCTCCCTACGTCCACCCCTCACCGAACCCCGGAGAGGCTTCACTACACGCTACAAAATGTAGCAACACGGGGATGAAACCCAACACCACACACGCTACTTCCGCAGTAATCCACACACACGGGGCTTGGCCCCAAATCGCTGCCACCGCAGCACACACACACACGACATCGGGGAACACACTCCGGACACTAAAACCACACGGAGACGCAGCTCCGTCCACACACATACTAATATTTAGAGTTCAGCAACATACAAGGATTTACAACATATGCTCACAATAGTATGTAAATGGAGAAAAACTATCATCAAGAGATGGATTAAGAATGTAGAATGTTTTCCCTTTATTTTCCAATGGCCGTTTGTAGATTTTCCTTGAAACTTCAGTTGGAGAGAGTCAAATCTGTAGTAGGATGGAGCACCCGGTAGTCATCCTTAAAGATCCGGGTTTGTCTGCAACTTCAATAACTTGTACTGGGTATATTCTTCAAATCCTAGCTCCAATCAAAACTGCATACATCATAAAAATGATTAACCTCACAAATCCCTCTCCTCTCAACCTTGTGACCGCACTCCTCCTTCTTCTTCTGCAAGAGATTGGAAAGCATTATCTCATCTTATTACTTAGGATGAAAATCACAGCACTAATAAGAGGGCAGCAAGTAGATAGACAAAAGAACATGTATATGTATATTGCACCTCTTAGATAACCATTCGAAACCTTGAGCAATCCCAAACAAAAGCATAGAAGTTGGAGAGGGGGGATTTCTATAGCCCATCTAAGAGCAGCCGAACTAGGTCCACCAGAACCAAACGAGGCCCAGCTCATCTAAGTGACAGGCCCGCAGGGCCCACTTAGACTAAAAAGCCCAATAAGATCACTCGGGATCAAACCCTTCATCGGCGGCCCTTAGGCTCGGAAGGCCCGAGCGTCGGTCAGGTCGGAGGAAGACCCACACCCGATCTATCCTCTCGCCGGGATAAAGGCTAGCGCTCAGCGCCCCCTCCGACCGATCCTTATCCGAGCTATGCCTATCGCCCTGATAGGGTTGGCACTCTTCATGCTTAGGATGACCGACGATTTGCTTATCCACACTACCGTTGAGAGCCCTTTATGAGCAGGAGTTTATGAAGATAAGGGACCTATAACCCCTCAAGGCTATAAAGATCCCACGATGAGGATGTAAAGAGCCCACGTTGAGGACGTAACTCCCGCCTGAAACTCCTCAGCTTACGGGACTCATGAGGCCGGCGCACTATTTAAACCTAGAACTCCCTCCAGCGAGAGGTAAGGCCAACACACGCCTAAGATTCCCAGAGCAGGAACCACTTCACCACCTTGGTGTAGTGGATCTCGCGCCTCTCTTTTCCTCCTCCCTTCATAGCTTACACCATTTCTCTACTGACTTATGTTGCATCCCTACGGTTTTGATGATGTCTCACACTATAAATCAATCTTCTATCTCTAGATTAATTCATGTTTCACCATGTAAATGAGTGCAGTTCATATGGTTGTCAGATAATATGCTCTACTTGATTCTGTCTACACTCTGTCTGCATAGTCTGGACAGTGGTGGGTCGACCCCTCCTTGCTGATGAGTCGACCCCTCAGTACATTAATCATCTTAGTCAGTCCATTCATTGGCCTTTCTATTCAAGTCCATACAAAAGGACTGTAGCCTGTTTATCTGAAAGTCTATACATCCGGAAAGGGGCCATGTCTATACATTCTGCCGTTGAATTCATTCAAAGTCTATACATCGGTTTGATTGAGTAAGTCTGTACAGCATGCCTTGTTGTTCATAGCCTTTAAAGTCTGTACATTGGCTTCGCATTACGAGTCTGTACATCAGCTTTGCATCTGCAAGTCTGTACATTGGCTTCATATCATAAAGTCTGTACATTGGCTTCGCATCTACAAGTCTGTACATCGGCTTCAACTCTCCAAGTCTGTACATCACCTTTAGACTTTCAAGTCTATACACTCCATGCTCATTCAAGTCTACACATCCACAGTGTAACTTCAAAGTCTGAACATTGTCTCACTCCGTCAAAGTCCATACATTCTCAGCTGAACCCCATGTCTATACTGTGACCTCGAGCTTCTCAAGTCTACACACTGTCTTCGACCTCAAAGTCTGTACACTCGCTGCACTGTACAAGTCCATACACTGGCAGCCCTGCAGAAGTCTATACATTGGCTCAAACATTCCAACTCTGTACAATGGTCCTTTGAACACTCCAAGTCTATACAGTCTGCTTCCATGATTCAGAGTCTATACATCATTCCTCAAAGGCTAAGTGTATACACTGCTCACCGTCTCACTAAGCGTCTCACTTGTAAGTCTATACATCGTTGTTGGGCATCAAAGTCTACACACTGCTCACCGTCTCACTAAGCGTCTCAAAGGCTAAGTCTATACATCACTGTGGCTACTCGAAGTGAAGCATAGTCTATACACTCCTCACCTTTCCCTACGTTTGGCCAAGTCTATACACTCATACCTTTCCCTACGTTTTCTGGCCAAGTCTACACATCGTTTACCTGGCGTTTGCTTCAAAGTCTAAACACTCGCTTCTAAGGCAAAGTCTATTCAATCGTCTTCATAGGTCCTAAAGCCTGTACAACCCTTCCCTCAACAGGTCTATACACTCGGTGGCTTCATACACTTCACAGAAGTATACACACTCCCTCCTGTAATGATAATGCATTCTTCAGCAAGTATATCCACTGAGATTGCATAAAGTCTTACAAGTCTATACACTCTCTCAGTGTACACACTTATTCAGTTGCTGCTTCTGAAGGATATACACTCGTGTTAAAAGCCTGGACTAACTAAGTATATACATTCCCTTTGTCTCTGTCTGCAGGTGATTCAGGCTGATGATTGGGCACGTGATCCGAGGTTGGCACCTGGCACGTGATCCAAGAAACCAGGAACATGACACGTGGATGGCAACCCAGTCAGGATGCTGCCATGTGGTCGAAATTCAAATGATATGGCAAAAAGTTCATGGGCGGGAACCTGAAAGCCACACGCCAATCGTCTGCTATATATATGGAGCATCGTCCTTCAGTAGAAGATGATCGTGAAAAGAAAGAGCAGAAGGCATTTGTGTGAGGTTACACGATCCAGAAAAGAGAAAGACCAGAGAGTCCCATTTTATCCAGATCTGAGAGGAATATGTTTGATAGAGAGAGAGCAGTGTCTGTGGTTTGAAGAATTGCTTCCTCGGAAGCTACATTTGTGCTGGTTTTTTCAGAAACGACTGTTGTTCTTCGTTGGTCTTTGTTTCTCTTTTGTTTTTCTTTGTATTTGCTCATACTTCTGATTCCGAACTGTTTCCCTCCGGTGTTTGGAGGAAGGGAGTGTTACTCTGGTTTCCCTCTGGGATGCAGAGGAAGAGAGATCGTAGATCTCTAGTTTTGCTAGTGACGGGTTATCTTTAGCAGGTTCCCTCAGGGTTGGAGGAAGGGAGAGCTATCTCCGGTTCTGTTCTAGCTGGTAGTTGGAACAGGTTTCAAGCTCTGTGGGTAGCAGAGTTTGGTTGAGGGATTTGTTTCCCTTGGTTATTCAAGCTGTGTGGTAGCACATTGTTCGCAGACTAAGTCTGCAGGTCTCTAGCATTGGCTAGTGGAATCCTTACTCTAGTTGGAGTGAGGGGTGGATGTAGATTGTGGACTACAATCGAACCACCTTAAGATCTCTTGTCTCCTCTGTGGTTTGCTGCAATCGTTGATGCTCTCTATCTGCTTGGCAATGTGCATGTGTGTGGACGGCCTCTTCCAATCGCACCTTATTACTCTGTCTTAGTTTCTCACTGCATTAGCTATTTTGTTTAGCTATATTCGGTAGGGTGATTTTCGAAGTAGTGATTTTCTGCTGAAGTTTCAGAAATCGGGAGTGATCTATTCATCCCCCCCCTTCTATATCACTCTTGCTGCGCTAACATTTGGTATCAGAGCAGGTTTGCATCATGTGGACGAACGGTCAGGGAAATGCTAATGGTCCTAGAAGCTTCATGGCTGAAGGTCAATCCATTAGTCGCCCTCCATTTTTTGATGGTAATAACTATCTGTTTTGGAAGAACAGGATGGAAGTGTTTATCAGGGCTCAGAGCCATAAGCTGTGGAGAGTAATTACTAGTGGGCCGTATGATCTGCCACCGAACGAGGACGCGTGGACAGATGACCATGTCAAGCTATCTTCACTCAACTGGACGGCGCTGAACATCATCCAGTGTGATGTTCACCCAGAGGAATATGCTCGCATATCTGCCTACAAGACTGCCAAACGAATGTGGGACGAGCTGCAGCTAATCTACGAAGGTACAGCTCAAGTGAGAGCCTCAAAGGTAAATGTCTACACCTCTGAGTATGAACTGTTTAAAATGAAACCAGAGGAGAATATTACTGAAATGTATGCTAGGTTATCTTTGATCACGAATACTCTTAAGGGGCTAGGGAAAGAGCTAGCTGAGGCAGACATTGTTAGGAAAATTCTGAGATCTCTATCCCCGGCATGGCACACTAAGGCCATTGTGATTGAAGAGTCAAAAGATCTGACTACCTTGACTGTGAATGAACTCATAGGATCCCTCATGACCTATGAGATGAATTTCAAAGGAGGCGGTGAAGGAAGTGATAGGAAGGCTAAGAATGTAGCTCTAAGGGCATCCCACAACAAGGGTAGCAACAGCGGGAACAGCAGCAGTAGCCCCGAGTCCGAGTCTGAGCTTGATGATTTTTCTGATCTCGACCAGGAGGAGCAGGCAATGCTCACTCGACAGTTCAGAAAATTTTTGAAGAAAAAGGGGAAAACCTTTAGGAGGAAGAAGCCATATTCCTTTGGCAAGAATGCTGAATCTAGCAATCATAAGGACAGAAATTCTAAGAGACTTACTTGTTTTCATTGTAACAGACAGGGACACATGAAAGGCGAGTGTCCAGATCTTCAGAAGAAGGGTCCCTACTTTCAGAGGAAGAACACAAAGGTGCAGAAGAAGAAAAAACCTCAGGCGATGGTCTGCACATGGAGCGAGGAAGAAGAAGATCCCGAAGACACTTCCTCAGAGGAATATGAAGAAGGAATTTGCCTAATGGCAAATAGCGAGGAAGAGGTAATAACTGTCTTTGAAAATTTCTCGATTGATGACTGGGAGGATGCTTATGGTGAATTGTTAGATAAGTTTAATTCTCTTAGTAAAGAGCATAGAGTTCTAAAAAGAAAACTTAATACCACTGTTGAAGAACAAAACCAGGTCTGTGAGGAAAATCAGAAATTAAAAGAGCAACTAGAAGAAATGACCTCACTAAGAAAAGAAAATGATAAGCTCAAGGGAGAAAACTAGGACAGTCAAAATCAACTGAATGAACTCAAAATACGAATTGAAGAAAGCTTAAATGAAAGTAGAGTGAACTCAAAAAAATACGAAGCTGTTAAGAAAGTCAATGGTGAACTTCTAAAAAATTCTGAGTCCCTTCAAAAGGAGCTGGAAGATAAACAGAAAGTCTTGGAAAAGTTTGTCCAAGGAAAATCCAGTCTGGATGCAATACTGGGGGCTAGGGTTAATTTCAATAAGGAGGGTCTAGGCTATGACCCATCTAACAAAAGACCCTTACAATTCAAAACCATTACCTTCTGCCCAGAGAAGGGAAAAGAAAAGCTGGACACACTATCCAGCTCAAACAGTAGTAAGGGAACTCAAGGTCATAAGGAAAGTTCTAAAAATAGTGCTGGTCAACATTTTAAAATGGGAATGAATTTTATGAAAAATTTCACTAAGCCTACCAATCAGAACATAAATGATAAATGGACCAAGCAAGGGGATCAGAAGAAAGGATGGAAGTACTACAATCAAATGGGTCCAAAGAGGACCTATTGGAGAAATGATCATCATCTTCAAAAATCTGCTGATCAACAAACTTACAGAAGATATCCTAGGAGTGGCAAGCCTAATGAATGGTATAGAACTTATTTCTCCAGACTAGCTGGACTTAATTTCAATAAACCAGAAATAAAGATGCCAGGGAAATCCATGCTGAAGCAAATTTGGATTCCTAAACACTTGATTAGAGATTTGAACAATGTCCTTGGACCCAACTCATCTTGGGTTCCAAATCACTCTGCTTGATGTTATTTGTGTAGGTCGGCCTGGCAGCTGAAGACAACAAGTGGTACCTCGACAGTGGCTGCTCCAGGCACATGACAGGAGACCGATCCAAGTTCAGCAAGATAGAGATGAAGGTAGGGGGTCTGGTCAAGTTTGTAGGAAAGAACAAAGGTAAGATAATTGGAGTTGGCACAGTAGGTAAGACTTCCACAAACTCCATTGAAAAAGTTCTACTTGTGGAAGGTCTGCAACACAACCTGATTAGCATTAGTCAGTTATGTGACAAGGGTCACAGGGTTGTATTTGATGATAATTCATGCAAAATCTTTGAAATAAATTCTGATGTGGTTAAATTTGTAGCCAACAGGATTAATAATGTCTACATAGTAGACTTAGATGAGGAATCTGAATCTAATATTTATTTATCTGCCAATTCTGAAAATGATGTTTTTGAATGGCATAGACGTCTAGGTCATGCTAGCTTTACTACTTTAAATAAATTGGTCAAGCATGATTTAGTTAGAGGCATGCCTAGAATTAAATTCAATTCTATATCAAAATCATGTGATGCCTGTGCTCTAGGCAAACAGACCAGAAATTCTTTTAAATTAAGATCTGAGCCATTGTCCTCTAGACCAATGGAACTTCTCCATATGGACCTTTTCGGTCCCACTAGAACTCAGAGTCTTAATGGAAACAGGTTTGGCTATGTCATCATAGATGACTTCTCTAGATATTCATGGATATTCTTCTTAACAAATAAAAGTGATGCATTTCAAAAGTTTAATCTGTTTTTCAATAAGGTCAAACAAGAAGGAAAACACAAGATCTATACTATTCAATCTGATCATGGAGGTGAGTTTGAAAACTCCATGTTTTCTGATCTTTGTGAAAGAGAGGGACTAACTCACAGGTTTTCTTCTCCCAGGACACCTGAACAGAATGGGATTGTGGAGAGAAGAAATAGAACTGTGGTGGAGATGGCCCGAACCATGCTGATTGAAAGTAAGTTACCAAGAAGGTTTTGGGCAGAAGCGGCCAATACAGCAACTTACATAATCAATAGGGCCATGGTAAGACCCATTCACAAGAAAACACCCTATGAGCTTCTAAAAGGTAAGAAACCAAACTTGTTTCATTTCAGAATTTTTGGAACAAAATCTTTTATTCATAACAATGACAAGAAAGATTTAGACAAGTTTGAAGCTAAAAGCTCCCCTGGAATATTTTTAGGTTACTCTGAAGTGTCAAGGGCATATAGGGTATTTAACATATCAGATCAGAAAGTAGAAGAGTCTCCACACATTATTTTCAGTGAAAAGAAAGGTGTGTCTAACATTGAAAATTTTGACAAGGACTTCAATCATGATGGGGAATTCCTAGAAGACCAAGAAGAAGAGAAGACTCAGCCGAGTGGAACAACAAATCCTCTCAATTAGGAAGGGCCAAGAGAAACATGTGAGTCTTCAACCAATGTTAGATTTCTTAAAGACCATCCGATAGATAATGTCATAGGCAATCCTGAAGATCCTCTTCGGACTAGGTCTCATTTTAGGAATGTGAATAATGATGACTTAATTGCTTTAATCTCACAAATTGAACCCAAAACAGTAGAAGAGGCCTTGGCTGATCAAGCTTGGGTCAATGCAATGTGTGAGGAATTAGGCCAGTTCGAAAGAAATAATGTCTGGGAACTTGTTCCAAGACCAGATAATGTTAATATCATAGGAACTAAGTGGGTGTTCAAAAATAAAATGAATGAAGATGGAGTCATCTCAAGGAATAAGGCCAGATTAGTAGCCAAGGGCTACTGTTAGGAATTTGGTGTAGGCTTCGATGAATCCTATGCACCTGTTGCTAGGATGGAAGCTATAAGAATGTTGCTTGCCTTTGCATGTTCAAAGAATATAAAACTCCAACAAATGGATGTTAAAAGTGCCTTTTTAAATGGAGTCATTAAAGAAGAGGTTTTTGTTGAACAACCCCCCGGATTTCAATTCTCTCCTCAACCTAACCAAGTTTTCAGGTTAAACAAAGCCTTGTATGGTCTAAAGCAGGCTCCAAGAGCATGGTATGAAAGATTGACTGAATTTCTGATCAGCAAGGGCTACAAAAGAGGTAAGGTTGATCAAACTCTATTTACCAAGGGTACAAATAGAGATCTCATCATAGTTCAGGTATATGTAGATGACATAGTATTTGGATCAACTAAGCATGAACTATGTGATGAATTTTCTAAAATGATGTCTGCTGAATTTGAAATGAGTTTGGTTGGTGAACTAAAATACTTTCTTGGCTTGCAGGTACAGCAGCTAGAGGATGGGTGCTTCATCAACCAGACCAAATACACATTGGAACTGTTCAAGAGGTTTGGTATGGAAAACCTAAAGCACATTACAACACCCATGGGTACCAATACCTCACTGGATGCAGATGAGACAGGTAAAGAAGTAAATGCCAAACTTTATCGAGGTATGATTGGATCTCTTCTTTACTTGACAGCTTCTAGACCTGATATACAATTCAGTGTAGGAATGTGTGCAAGGTATCAGTCTAGACCTACTGAATTACATTTAGCTGCAGTGAAAAGAATTTTCAGATATTTGTCAGCTACTCATTCTCTTGATTTATGGTTTCCTGCATCACACACATTTAACTTAGTTGCATACACAGATGCTGATTATGCAGGCTGTAAACTAGACAGGAAAAGCACTAGTGGTCATTGTGAATTTTTGGGTGGGTGTTTAGTGTCTTGGGGCTCCAAGAAACAACATTCTGTGGCCCTCTCCACTGCAGAAGCTGAATATGTAGTTGCAGGGAGTTGTGGAACACAAGTCATATGGATTAAACACCAGCTTCAGGACTACCAAGTAGACCTGGGGTGCACACCTATCTATTGTGATAACACAAGTGCCATTAATCTTGCCAAAAATCCTGTTTTGCATTCACGCACCAAACACATAGAGATAAGGCATCATTTCATAAGAGATGAGGTTTCTAAAAGTAATTTTGAACTGATTCATGTAGGCACAGATAATCAGATTGCTGACATCTTCACTAAACCTTTGGATAATGAAAAATTCACAACACTGAGAAGAAAATTAGGCTTATACAAACTGTCTTAAATGTGAAGTCTGTTCTTTTTGTGAGGGGGAGTTCTGTCTATCTGTTGGTTAGCTTTCAGGACTGCTTTGAGTGAGGGGGAGCTGATTGAGCTGTGAGAGGAAGAGTTCTTTGATAGATTCAAAAAGTTTGACCAGATATGTGTCTTTGCTGGTTTTCATGACATATCTAGTGTGGTTCTCTCAGATAGTAGAATGTCACTTAATTCTTAAGTCTATAAGTCAGTGATTCTAAAATCCAGTCAGAATCTTTCCTTTAGTATTCTTACAGAGATCTGGATTAATTGTAAAAGGTATATCTTCCTACATTGTTAATGATTCTGGTTCAGGCCAAAACTTGTATGTCTTGATATCTGATCCAATCAGCTTGAAATCTAGACTTCAAGATTCACTTCAAGAAATAGTCCTTCTGGTATTATTTTCAATCATTCTATCTCTTTAACACAAGGGCTTAACTGAACAAACATGTCTTGTTTTGGGCACTGAGAAACTGGGAGTTTCATCAATGAAATGAATATTTCTCCTATGTCATGAGGTGTCAAATGCTTAAAAATGAATGAAAAGACATGACAGAGTAATGGTGGCTTGCTGGTGAGTAACTGGGGACTCTGGCCTCTAATCAAGATGTTTTCTCATGTTAAAAGCCACAGTTACTAACTCTATTCCTTAATAAAAAAAAGGAAGTAATGAGGTACTCACTCTGAGTAACTGGGGATTCAGGCCTCTAGTCAAGGTGTCTCTCTAATGTCAAAAGAGTGAATCACCAACTTACTCATTGATCTTCTGGAAAATCATCTCAAAAATTCCTTGTTGTTGTGCAACTTATGGATTGCTTGTCCTCAATACCTTGAGAACACCTCTCTGAATTTGTCTCTTGCTGTCTTGTAGGATAGTTGAATGCTAAGCTATATCAGGCCATACTTGTTAACTCCTGCTCTAAATCATACACTTTGTATGCTGATAAACCTTTCTATCATTCTATGTCTCTATTGTGTACTGGAGTTTACAGAATCTTCACTTGAGTTTAGAACCTCACTTATTCTCTTAAGACCTACTCATGACTTTATGCACTAAGCAGTTACTGCACTTCGTCCTCATGTCTCTAGCACTTTCATATATCCTGCATTTCCTTTTCCAGATGTCAAAGGGGGAGAGAAGTTTAGCAATATCAGTAGATCAGATCATGAGTTGTGGGGGAGTGGTTTTTGAGAAAGAAGTGCTTCTACAGTAGTGTTTAATTTGTCTGTGCTTGCACATGCTTTGAATTTGCTTTATTTGTTGAAACTGCAGTTAATTGCTTGATATGCCATGATATTGCTTGATTCATAGTGTTGCCATCATCAAAAAGGGGGAGATTGTTGCATCCCTACGGTTTTGATGATGTCTCACACTATAAATCAATCTTCTATCTCTAGATTAATTCATGTTTCACCATGTAAATGAGTGTAGTTCATATGGTTGTCAGATAATATGCTCTACTTGATTCTGTCTACACTCTGTCTGAATAGTCTGGACAGTGGTGGGTCGACCCCTCCTTGCTGATGAGTCGACCCCTCAGTACATTAATCATCTTAGTCAGTCCATTCATTGGCCTTTCTATTCAAGTCCATACAACAGGACTGTAGCCTGTTTATCTGAAAGTCTATACATCCGGAAAGGGGCCATGTCTATACATTCTCCCGTTGAATTCATTCAAAGTCTATACATCGGTTTCATTGAGTAAGTCTGTACAGCATGCCTTGTTGTTCATAGCCTTTAAAGTCTGTACATTGGCTTCGCATTACGAGTATGTACATCAGCTTCGCATCTGCAAGTCTGTACATTGGCTTCATATCATAAAGTCTGTACATTGGCTTCGCATCTGCAAGTCTGTACAACGGTTTCAACTCTCCAAGTCTGTACATCGCCTTCAGACTTTCAAGTCTATACACTCCATGCTCATTCAAGTCTACACATCCACAGTGTAACTTCAAAGTCTGAACATTGTCTCACTCCGTCAAAGTCCATACATTCTCAGCTGAACCCCATGTCTATATAGTGGCCTCGAGCTTCTCAAGTCTACACACTGTCTTCGGCCTCAAAGTCTGTACACTCGCTGCACTGTACAAGTCCATACACTGGCAGCCCTGCAGAAGTCTATACATTGGCTCAAACATTCCAACTCTGTACAATGGTCCTTCGAACACTCCAAGTCTATACAGTCTGCTTTCACGATTCAGAGTCTATACATCGTTCCTCAAAGGCTAAGTGTATACACTGCTCACCGTCTCACTAAGCGTCTCACTTGCAAGTCTATACATCATTGTTGGGCATCAAAGTCTACACACTGCTCACCGTCTCACTAAGCGTCTCAAAGGCTAAGTCTATACATCACTGTGGCTGCTCGAAGTGAAGCATAGTCTATACACTCCTCACCTTTCCCTACGTTTGGCATACACTCATACCTTTCCTACGTTTTCTGGCCAAGTCTACACATCGTTTACCTGGCGTTTGCTTCAAAGTCTAAACACTCGCTTCTAAGGCAAAGTCTATTCAATCGTCTTCATAGGTCCTAAAGCCTGTACAGCCCTTCCCTCAACAGGTCTATACACTCGGTGGCTTCATACACTTCACAGAAGTATACACACTCCCTCCTGTAATGATAATGCATTCTTCAGCAAGTATATCCACTGAGATTGCATAAAGTCTTACAAGTCTATACACTCTCTCAGTGTACACACTAATTTAGTTGCTGCTTCTGAAGTATATACACTCGTGTTAAAAGCCTGAACTAACTAAGTATATACATTCCTTTTATCTCTATCTGCAGGTGATTCAGGCTGATGATTGGGCACGTGATCCGAGGTTGGCACCTGGCACGTGATCCAAGAAACCAGGAACATGACACGTGGATGGCAACCCAGTCAGGATGCTGCCATGTGGTCGAAATTCAAATGATCTGGCAAAAAGTTCATGGGCGGGAACCTGAAAGCCACACGCCAATCGTCTGCTATATATATGGAGCATCGTCCTTCAGTAGAAGATGATCGTGAAAAGAAAGAGCAGAAGGCATTTGTGTGAGGTTACACGATCCAGAAAAGAGAAAGAGTAGAGAGTCCCATTTTATCCAGATCTGAGAGGAATATGTTTGAGAGAGAGAGAGAGCAGTGTCTGTGGTTTGAAGAATTGCTTCCTCGGAAGCTACATTTGTGTTGGTTTTTTCAGAAATGACTGTTGTTCTTCGTTGGTCTTTGTTTCTCTTTTGTTTTTATTTGTATTTGCTCATACTTCTGATTCCGAATTGTTTCCCTCCGGTGTTTGGAGGAAGGGAGTGTTACTCCGGTTTCCCTCTGTGCTGCAGAGGAAGAGAGATCGTAGATCTCTAGTTTTGCTAGTGACGGGTTGTCATTAGCAGGTTCCCTCCGGGTTGGAGGAAGGGAGAGCTATCTCCAGTTCTGTTCTAGCTGGTAGCTGGAACAGGTTTCAAGCTCTGTGGGTAGCAGAGTTTGGTTGAGGGATTTGTTTCCCTTGGTTATTCAAGCTGTGTGGCAGCACATTGTTCGCAGACTAAGTCTGCAGGTTTCTAGCATTGGCTAGTGGAATCCTTACTCTAGTTGGAGTGAGGGGTGGATGTAGATTGTGGACTACAATCGAACCACCTTAAAATCTCTTGTCTTCTCTGTGGTTTGCTGCAATCGTTGATGCTCTCTATCTGCTTGGCAATGTGCCTGTGTGTGGACGGCCTCTTCTAATCACACCTTATTACTCTGTCTTAGTTTCTCACTGCATTAGCTATTTTGTTTAGCTATATTCGGTAGGGTGATTTTCGAAGTAGTGATTTTCCTGCTGAAGTTTCAGAAATCGGAGTGATCTATTCATCCCCCCCTTCTATATCACTCTTGCTGCGCTAACAACTTTGGCATCGGAGGGTTTACCCGAGGGAACTATCCCTAGGCCCCCTGATCTGTTTCCCCTCCTTGCAGTTCACTATTTGGTGATCCCCCCCAGCTCAAGACCAGCGCGAGATCACGCCTCTTCATCTGGCGCCTTCTGTGGGAAACGATCAAAGAGCTAGTATGGTGCGAAGAAGTTCAGGCAGGAGGTCCGCCGGCGATAGGGGAATGGCCATGGTGGCGGCGGGAGAAGGACCCTCTCAGGCCTCACAAAACCCTCCCTCCAACGTCAACGCCCTAACCGACGGATCACCCCCTCCTCCCCGCGACGGTAGGGCTACCACTCGACGGGGGCGCTGACGCTTTCCAAGCCCTCAACGCGAAACTGGACATGCTCGTGGAACTCATGAGGACCCAGGAGGATAGGGAAGGAAGGTCTCGCGCCCCTCTGGAGAGCCCTCCCCGCGAGAACGTGTCCCAGCACACTGTCGGAGGCCGCTTCACCCTCCGAGGCCGACAGATTATCCGTAACAGGTCAGGAGGACCTTCACAAGCCCCTCCCCCGGAGCAAGAGGCCTCCTCCAAGCCGAAAAGGGGAAAACCTGGGGCATGCCATCCAAACCCAGAGACCGATGCCCCCGGGGAGCGCCCAGGAAGTCCCCCCAACCCCACAACATGGCGACAGCCAGAGTTATCTCTCCGACTGTGAGAATTCGAGAGGCATTTCGCAGAACAGGCGCGCGCCCTACGTGCCTTGCAAAATGTCTCTCTGGCGAAGGATGAGAAGAAATCCCCATTCTCCGATTACATCTTGAAGGTAGAGGTATCTCCCAGAACCTCCATTCTGACCTTGAAGTCCTACGACGGCCAAGGCGACCCAACTGACCAGTTCGACAGCTTCGACGCCCTGATGACCCTTCACGGAGCGTCCGACGACATCAAGTACCGAGCCTTTGTGACCACTTTGGTCCAAGGTGCCCAAGCATGGTTCCGGGCCCTCGCCCCCGGATTTTCAAGCAATTCGGGTGAGTATTTATGGAGAGTTTCGCCGGTAGCGGGGCTATTGGCTCTCAAACAGGCGCAAGGAGAGAAACTCCGGGCTTACATCAACCGATTCAAGTCGAAAGCCTTGAGAATCCCCGCCTAGATGTAGCCTCGACCATAACCGCGCTGACCGGGGGCACCCGGGATGCGAACCTCCGCCGCGAACTCGTCCTCCACCCTCCCTCGACCCTTGCCGAGCTAGTGACTCTGGCTTTACGCTACACCTTGTACGAGTAAGTACTCAGCGCATGCCGAGGCGCAACCGGCTTGGGTCGAGAGGGGGACAAGAAGTAGGCACTCGAGCCAAGCTCAGGTCCAGGAAAAAGGCGGAACCGAGACGGGGAACACAAGGAACCGTCCCAGAAGTACAAGCGGTACACTCCCTTAACCGCTCCGGTGTACGAGATATAAGAAGACATCAAAGGCTCGGGCCTTCTCCGCCAACCCGAGCCAATGAGGTCACAAAACCGCAATCGTAGCAAGCATTGCCTGTTCCACAGCGACCACGGGCATCACACCGGCGATTGCCACCAGCTCCAGGATGAGATCGAGCGCCTCGTCCGCCAGGGACACCTATCCTGATTCGTGGCCGGGCGTGAGGAAGACCGAGGTGGCCCAGAGGAAATCGACAACACCCCTCGCGGGGTCCACATCAACGTCATCGCTGGAGGAGCTGCATCAGGGGGGACAGTATCCTAGGAAGGAAGCGTCATGCTGAGCGGGCTAGCCAAGCCGTCGAGCCTCCCAAGGCCCCGGTCACAATAAACCATTGTAATGTAGACAGGACTCTAGTCGACAATGGAAGTTCCCCTGATGTATTATCTTACGAATGTTTCCTTAAGATGGGGGAGAATATGTCTAAACTCCACCCGATTCGAACCCCCCTTTGCGGGTTCAGTGGCCAGGCCACTTATCCCGAGGGAGCCCTAAGCTTGCCAGTTACTCTCGGCACCCCACCCAAAACCGTTACGGTCATGGTGGACTTCATAGTGATCAAGGGTATGATAGCATACAACGCAATCTTCGACCGAGGAATCCTTAGCTGAACGAAAGCGGTGCCCTCTATCTATCACCAAAAGATGAAGTTCCCCACCAAAAATGGGATGGGAGAAGTCCGAGGTAACCAGGCGACGGCCAAAAGGTGCTATAATATCTCGGTTGAAGCCACAAGGTCGGGCGGGAAGAACAAGGGTCCCCGGGAAGTCGAGGAAAAACCCGCAACCTCCGAGCCTGGAGGCGAGCTGCTAATGGTTTTCCTAAACGACGATCTGACCCTAGGAGTAAACATTGGAGCCGACCTATCGTATGAGGTTCAACAGTAATACAAAGAGTTTCTTTCCATGTACACCCGAGTCTTTGCATGGTCTGATGATCAACTCCCCAGAATACCGAAGGAGACGGTGATGCATAAGCTCAACCTCGACCCGACCGTGAAGCCCGTACAACAACGCTGAAGGAAGCACGCGCCAGAGAAGCAGGCGATCATCAAGGAGCAAGTCACCAAGGGGCAAAAGACTCATCTTTTTAGACCAGTCATGTACCCGACATGGTTGGATAACGTCGTCCTGGTGCCAAAAGCTTCGGGAAAGTGGCGAATGTGCGTGGACTTCACCGACTTGAACAAGGCTACACCAAAGGACTGCTATCCATTACCGAGCATCGACCAACTGGTTGATTCAGCCACGGGCAACAAGATACTCAGTTTCCTGGACGCCTATTCAGGTTACCACCAAGTCAGAATGGATCCAGAAGACATCGAGAAGACCACCTTCATCACCAACTTCGGCGTATACTGCTACACACGGATGCCTTTCGGGTTGAAGAACGCTGGAGCCACATACCAGAGGCTGGTCAATCATATGTTCGAAGGACAGCTCGGCCGGAATGTCGAGGCCTATATTGACGACATGCTCGTCAAGACCCCCAAGGCCGAGGACCACTTCGCCGACCTAGCTGAGACCTTCAACACCCTCTTGAGGTATAATATGAAGCTCAATCCCACCAAGTGTGCCTTCTGAGTAAGATCCGGGAAATTCCTGGGTTTCTTAGTCACCCAGCGTGGGATCGAGGCCAGCCCCGACAAGGTCCAGGCCATGCTGGACATGCGCCCACCCACCTGCATCAAAGACGTTCAACGCCTTACTGGGCGCATTGCCGCGCTCAGCAGATTCCTGTCCCGTGCGGCTGAATGATGCCTACCCTTCTTCAAGCTATTGAGGGGGCCCAACATGGCATCTGTGACGTTCGTGTGGGACGAGGAATGCCAAAGGGCGTTCACTGAGCTTAAGTAGTTCCTAGCTTCACCCCCGGTGCTTTCCAAGCCTGTCCCAGGTGAAGCTTTGTATCTCTATCTCTCAGCAACTCCATCTATAGTTAGCTCGGTCCTAGTCAGAAATGACTCGCGAGTCGAGAGACCATTCTACTACACCAGCAAGGTGCTCAACGAGGCTGAAAGAAGGTACCCCGCAACTGATAAACTTGTGCTAGCATTGGTTACCTCGGCCAAGTGCCTCCGACCCTATTTCCAAGGGCACTCCATCACCGTGCTGACCGATGAACCTTTGAAGAGGATCCTCGCTCACCCTGAAGCCTCGGGACGTCTCGTCAAGTGGGCCATCATGCTTGAGGCCTACGATATATCATACCGGCCTTGCTCGGCTATCAAAGGACAAGCGCTCGCTGACTTCATCGTCGAGAGCACTATCCCGACCGAAGAAAAATCTCCGTCCG
The DNA here is from genome assembly GCA_022559845.1 of Amorphophallus konjac. Taxonomy (NCBI): domain Eukaryota; kingdom Viridiplantae; phylum Streptophyta; class Magnoliopsida; order Alismatales; family Araceae; genus Amorphophallus; species Amorphophallus konjac. Next base: position 5,295 of record JAHNEJ010002594.1, on the reverse strand, counting down.
CGCCCGGGCCAACCTGGGAACTGTTCATCGACGGATCCTCCAACTCGCCGAAAGCGGCGCTGGAATCCTTCTGAAGTACCCCGAAGGAGCAGAGCTGTAGTATGCCTTAAAGTTCAACTTCCAGGCATCCAACAATGCCTCCGAGTACGAAGCCCTTATCTCGGGAGCCCGCATGACCCGGAAGTTGGGGGCTGAGCGAGTCTGAATTCACACTGACTCCCAACTAGTCGCTAGCCAGGTCAACGGCGATTACGAAGCTCGAGAAGCACCGATGGTCAAATACCTCCAGCTGGTCAGAGCCGTGGCACAACAGTTCGAGAGTTTTGAGGTAGTCCGAATAGCTCGGGAAGAAAACTCCCGAGCGGACGCCCTCTCTCGGCTTGCCTCCTCTCTTGACCCCGAGGGTACTCGATCGGTCCTTCTCGAAGTGCTAGAGAGACCGAGCATCAATTCGGAGCTCCTGACCATTGACCCGCCTCCCCAAGCGACTGGCGCACCCCCTACCTGTTGTGGCTCCAAGACTCTCAAAAGCCTCCCGACCCCCGGGAAGCCGAAGATTGAAGTACCAGGCTCGGCGATTCGTCGTTCTGGATGGCACTCTCTACGAAGATCTTCTCCTGTCCTCTCCTAAAGTGCCTCAGTACTGACGAAGCCAACCGAGCGATTCAAGAAGTTCACGAAGGCCTATGCAGAGTGCATTTGGGAGGAAGGTCACTCGCCAGAATCTTGCTACGGCAAGGTTATTGGTGGCCCACTCTGCAGCGCGACTGCTCGACCTACGTACAACACTGTGACCGATGCCAGCGATTTGACAACTTGGTCCATCAGCCGCCGACAGCGGAGCTCGTTACCCTATCCGAGCCATATCCTTTCACTTGCTAGGGAATCGACATCCTCGGACCATTCCCTACGGCTCAAGCCCAGAAGAAGTTCGTCATCGTCGCCATCGACTACTTCACCAAATGGATCGAGGCCAAAGCCATAGCAAGAATCACCGAGATAGTCGTCTGGAGTTTCGTCTGGAAGTTGATCATCTGTCGCTACGGCATCCCCGGGTGATAGTGAGCGATAATGTAATACCCCGATTATTTATTAAGTTTTATTGAGCTTTTATCAATTAAAAATTGAATTAAAATGAATTAATGTTTGAATTTTGAAATATTAATATTTAATTCATTAGAAAATAAAACCTATAAAATTCAACTACCTTAGAAAAATCTGTAAAAATAGTAATTGGGTAAAAGACCATTTTTATAGCAATTTTGTCTTCTGGACTTGACCCAAATTAGTTACGTAACCTTGTCTAATTAGAGGATTAATCCCGAATTTGACTTTTACCTAACTTTTACCTAAACGAAACTTAAAACATGAAATTCGACCTTGTTACTCAACCAAATGATCTGAAATCAAGGGAAAATGGAAGGCCACGAGGTAAGGAACATTTACCCTCAATCAATTTGAGGTAAACCTAGCCCTAAAACGTGTTGCCGACATAGCTTTAGTCGAGTCAAGGATTCCGGCGCCGTTTCTAACACGTAACTTGCAGCGCCAAATACTCCCACTCGAAGGCTCCAGAGCTCCATGACCTATAGAAATGTAGCTCTTCGACTCTAGTTTCATTTGGTAGCTGGGTCAGCCGACGAGGAGTCCAGATCTGGGAGTATTCGTCGTTTTGGTGGAGGGTGTTGGTAGTTCGTCGTTCTTCATCTCTAGCCCTTTAATCCGTCGATTAAGGTAGGTACCCTTAACCAAATGAGACTTGTGAATATAGTATCTCGATCAGCTCAACGAGATCTTTCCAATGATAGTAAAACCCCCAATTTTTATTGGGTATTCAGGGAGATTTAGAGGCATCTTTGGAGGGTATTTCTGGATCGGGTTTAATTCTAGCTTCGATCTTCAATCTTCAATTCAGGTAGGTGATAATGGACCCAACCTAATTGCTATATATCAATGAAATCTACATCATGTTAGCTTCATTTTGACGTTGGAAGCCCTAATTATTATTGATCATGCTAATAGAATTCCTGAAGTTTCTTAAGTGTGTCCTGTCGACGTTCCAACAGCATTAACTTGACTTATCTCATGATTTTAAGTGACTAAATGCAATATTCATATGGCATATCTTATATGGTTGGAATCCTTATCCTGTCAGCTTTCCGTTGATATATAATCTCTAAATTTCATTAAGTATAGTAGGAGAATTTTGAGTTTTAGTCACTGCCTGTCCAGAACTAGGGTTTCGGTGTTCCATAGTTATAAATCTTAATTACAGAAAGTAATCATGCAATTGACACTTCTGTTAGATAGTATTCTCTGTTACTTTCCATTGATACCAAAATCCCCTTATTTGGAGTTCATTTCCATTAGTTATTAGCATTTTAGTGTAACCCTAGCAAACCCCCACTTCCCGGCGTTCACCGGACGCGGCAGGGATGACCGGAGACGACCCAGAGATGGACGGTCTTACGATAGACCGCCCAACTCAGGCCTAAACTTTGACCATTTTTGACTCTGTATAACCATAGATGAACGGTCCTTCAGGAGCCACACATCCCAGGATGAACGGTTCCTCACGAACCACATATCAGGATATAATGTCCCGGAGCAACCACACAACTTGAACGGCCCTGAACTGGCCGCACAACCCAGGGGATGGGAGGCCATCCCAGGACCGCCCAACCCTTTGGACGGCCCAGACAGAGCCGCCCAAGACCATGGGCGGCCCAGACAGGACCGCCCACCCCCTGCTCAGCCTCTTGACCCCCATTCAGCCCTGTAATGCCCAGCAGGATGTAAGGTCCCCAGAGGACCGCACATCTGGCAGCCCTAGAGGATGGACGGTCCTTAAAGGACCACATAACTTGGGCGGCCCCTCAGGAACCCCCAAGTACATGGGCGGCCCTCAGGGAGCCGCCCAACCCCCTGGCTTGCCCAATTGAACCCCGTTCAGCCCCGTTTCAGTCCCGTTTCAGCCGATAGATATGCGGTCCACCCAGAACCGTTTATCTACCCAGTAAATGACTTAGTAATGGTTCTAATGCATTCATTTTCATGTCATTAGTGGTAATTAGTAAAATAGAAACTCATATAATTATTGGCTAATTATGCAACTAAATTTCTTAATTGCTTGTTATTCGTGCCTACGCGACTTACGCGATCACGTTCATTAGCTTATCATCTTGAATCATTCCTTTTGGTATTTTAACTTAATATATAACCTAATTCTTATTAATTTGGCTTGAAATTAGGATTAAATATGTTGATTCAACTTGCTAGTTAGCTGCTGTACTACAGTAACATAGCACGATTACTTTCCCAACTTCAAGTAGTCGCTAAGGCGTTAAATAGCATGTTACCTCCGAAAACTTGATCCGGTGGGATTACCATTAATTCACATGTTTAATATCCTGTTTAGAAATCCATTGATTAAGTGGTAATCTATTCCAGCAAAGTTATATATATAACTCTTCTTGTGACTTGGTTATCGATCTTCTTGATGATTGTGCTTACCTTGAAATTCTGAAATGAATCTCTTCCTACTTGAAATTGTTATTGCTACAAAGTTTAAACCTTGGAATTCTGGCCATAAATTGTGGAAGTCTAGATTCGTGGGATCTTTGATCCAAAGAAATCAATGCCTGGCAAACAATTAAGGACTCGGTCTAGTCCTAGGAGGAGCGCCGAACACTACGTGTACCCCCGGGGAGGTGAATGACTAGGTGTGGCATTTGGCACCAGTACTATGACATGTGTTAAATCTAGGACTGTCCACTACTCTCTACTACTCCCTACTACTTTTTGCTTTCCACTCATTACTGTTCTATACTCTACTTGTTGTTACTTGGATGTGGAAATGAAATTACATACGTGCTTGACATGACTTGATCGTCTTGATATGGCCAACTCATTATCGTTATCTCCTGTAGTAAATTCTTATCCTTGTTATTCCTTTTAAGTATTACCATTCTGTTCATTTATATTTCTTGACCTTGCAAAATCTTTAAACTTTATTTTACTATATCATCATTATCCTTTTATTGCATTATCCTTTGTAGCATGATATTTTGAAAATGTAATTAAACTATTAACCACTTATATCTATCTGTTATCTCCTACTGAGCATTAGCTCACACCCCGTTGTTTCCCCCTTTCCGGCTATACAGATGACGACACCCATACCGATGGGGAGGGACAAGAGTGATTACACCTGAGTGTACCAGTTAATAGATGGAGTCGTCTTGTTATTGCTTCTAGTTATGTTTTGAGTTGTACTAGTTATACTAGATTTCATCAGAAGTTATGTTTGAGAGTGTCTTAGTAGTTGATGAATGTTGTAATAGATTGGGATTTTCCATGTTTAATAAATTTGTTCTTTTCCATTGCCTTGTGTTAATCATCTAGTTTAGTAATTCAACTTTATTTCAGCTAGCTCGCCTCTAACTGTACGTCCCGATATTTCCGCCTTGTTCGGGGTGTGACAGTTTAGTTGGTATCAGAGCGCCAGGTTAAATGTTCCTCGGTGTTCTAAGTTCTAGGATTTTCTAGGTTCTAAGGTTCTAAGTGTTGTCGTAGGATCCCTAACCTAGTTAAAAATTTAAGGACCAACCTGGTGAGATGGGGTAGAAACTTGGGTTGAGCTATACCTTAATTGTTCTATTATATCTTAATAACCCTAAATGATTTACTCTACTTGTAGGTAATTGAAATGGCAGCCGAACGTGCTGAATGGAGGAACCTGCAGCGCACGGTTCAAGGCCTGACTCAGGCGTTACATCAGGTAGCTCAAGCTGGAGCAGCGGGTCATGGCACCGTGACTTATACCGGAACTTTCGAGGAATGAACCCGCCAAGATTTGCTGGTTCGACCAACCCCGACGAGGCCGAGCATTGGCTCAATGAAATGGGGAGAATCTTTGAAGTCATGCAATGCACCGACCAATAGCGTGTCCTTCTTTCTACCTTCCAATTGGAGCGGGATGCGCGTACTTGGTGGGATTCCGTCAAGGCAACTCTAGGCGATCAACAAGTCACATGGGAAGAGTTCGAGGAATTCTTCAACTACAAATATTTTTTGATCGTATACAAGAGAAGAAGGCGGCGGAGTTCACGGCTCTAAAGCAGCGAAGCTTATCGGTGGCCGAATATGAAGCACAGTTCTCTCGGCTTTCGCGCTATGCTACTCACCTTATCTCCACCGAAAAGATGAAAGCTAAGCGATTTCTCAACGGGTTGAAGCTTCACTACATCAATCAACTGGCGCCGATGGAGATCCCTACTTATTCTGAGATGGTGA
>JAHNEJ010002593.1:0-61128 GCA_022559845.1 Amorphophallus konjac | reverse complement strand
ATTGGACGAGGAGGCTGAAGAACCTGGCGAGACACCACGGCCTAATACTTTTCTCGCATCGGCTGTACAAGAGGCAGTGGGGGAGGGAGATGACACCCATGTGCATTTGGGTGGTGACGAGTCAGCAACGGGACGTGATGATGAAGTTAATTTAGATGAAGACCTCGTCATTGGTGGTGGAGACACATCGTATGCGTACGATGATACAGCATGGGAGCGATTGATACAACCTCCAATTTTTGAGCGTCAAGCGCCACCTCAGGTGAATTAATACATGAAAATCGAATCGTAAATTTCATTAGATAGCGTGGTCATAGATTGATGTATGATGATGTAAGAAATATATTGCAGGTCGGTCCGACAAATGACAACATTGCGGGAGAACAGTGGTCCGAGTTGCTGCACCGCGGCATTCAATATCTGCGGAACCAAGAAGGTTATCCACTTCAAGAGAGGCTAGGGGAAGTTCCTCATTTAGAGAGGTGAAATTATATTGTCATTTCTACATTTGTTAATATATAATTCATTGGTAATTGAATATATTCTTCTTTCAATTGTGTAGTCTTCGGTAGCATCGAAACAACCATCTCAGTCTGCTGCGCCCCGACGCTCAACATCTAAGGCTAAGGCACCCAATCAGTCTTCTCAGGTATACGTACAGACTTACACAATAGAAAGTAAATTGAAAAATTATCTAAGCAGGCTTCTGCTTCTCAGGCATCTAGAGGGACACAACATGCAGCATGTATGCCGCCCCCTACTCCACAGAAGAAAAAATCATCATGGACCACATTATTCACCAGCAAGAAGGACAAGGGACCACTATTAAATCCGATAGATATTGCAGACATGGAGACATTAGATCCCAATGCAGATGACGACACTCCCGAGCCCTCTGTTGAGCCCCGCATTAGTGGGAGTCATGACTCCGATGCTGATAGTACACCCACAGGGTCTTCATCCCATGGAGGTGGTGGTTCTCAAGGTGACCAACGGGGTCCTCGTGAGAATACTAGTGCTGGTGGTAGAGAGTACAGCAGTGGTCATAGTAGAGGTCGTGGGAGCCGTCAACATGGTGCATGGACAGAGGAGCAGCACTTCACACATGCCACGCAAGATGAGGACCACGGTGCTCCACCCGCAGGGACGAGACGGGCAGCTGATCATTGGGATCTCTACTATGGAAGTTCGGTTGCAGACAGTACAAGCTATCAAGGCATGTTGTCTGATTTTGAGAGGATGAGCACACATGACTCCCAGGGATCTGGAAGTTCGTATGGACGGTCATGGCCGCAGCAGCCGATGTATCATGGCGACTCAGATAACAGTAGTTCATTTTTCCCATCGTATCCATATCCTTATGCCACAGCTACGTCAGTAGAGGTCGTGTACGCACAAGGTTCGCAGGAGTATGAATACTACGTACGCATGTACTGGGAGAACTATTCAGGTTCAATGCGCTATGAAGACTATCTGTCCTATCTGTGGACCACATTTAATGTCAGATTGTTTGGAGATGGGCACTGGCCCAGTTTGGGTCCATAGTCTTTATTAGTATGTATCATTTGGTTACATTTATAACTAACTAATAATTAATTGCAGATTTCTTCATATATAGAGTTCTGTACTTGTCATTGAAATCACTAATGTAAACTTTTACATCATTTGCAGGTCATCATGGACGGACGGCGTCACCCTGCGTGGGAGCATGGATACTCTGTTGAGGGTGATGGACATGTGCACTGTAGATACTGCGAACATCGCGTCACCGGCATACACAGGTTTGCGGAGCACCTTGCGGGAGTGGGACGCGATGTTCGTGCATGCGACCGAGTTCCGGGAGATGTTCGACATTCCTTTCGGACACAGTTACAGGATAGATACGGTTCTCGTAGCACACCGAGGACATCTTCTTCTACGTCCCGGGTACCTCCACCACGAGCACAGGGCGGAGCAGGATCTTTCTCCACGTCCAGAGTTCGAGTAGCACCAGCACCAGCACCAGTCGCACATGATAGAATTGAAGCTATAGATGTAGTGAGGACTTTTTTTACAGATTTTCATGTACCCTCCACCGCAGCACACGACCCATCATTTGTGTAGATGGTTACATATTTTCAGTCCCACCCACATGTACCTCCACCCACTAGGATAGAGTTAGATTATACGGGTGATCAGTCTCATGTATCTGATGATGAGTTTTGGGATTCGGGCTTCACTGATGATGAGGATTAGTGACTTTTGGGATTCGGGTTACACAGATGAGGAGGATGAGTGAGTTTTGAGATTCGGACTTCACACATGGACGAGGATTAGTGAGTTTTTGTATTTTATACTTCATGAATGAATGCCATTATTATATCACTGTTTCCTTTTACATATTTAGTAATTGAAATAAATTTTTATGTATTATATATAATAGGATGTTTAATTAAGCAGTGTAATATATAATTTTTATATAATTTATTATGTATAATGTAGCATGGATCTATTATCATAAATAAACTCTACATTCTAATATTTTTAAATATATATAACATTTAATCTTTCAAAATAAATTTATTAAAAATTTTAAAAAAATTTCGCAAAAAATCGCGTCGAGAGCAAAAGGGGCGGATCGGGTCGCTGTGCGACCCGCCCGACCCGACCCGTCCCGCGTCGAGACCGGGTCGGGCGGGTCGGCAAACCCTGATTTTCCCACAACCATGGGTGTTTCTATAAGTTTTCCTTCATCAGAGAGATTTCTGTAATTTTCCCGCTATCGGGGGTATTTCTGTAATTTTTCTGCCCTTGCGGATATTTTTGTAATTTTTCCGCCATCGGGGGTATTTCTGTAATTTTTTCCGCTATCGGAGATATTTCTGTAATTTTCCCGCTATCGGGGACATTTCTGCAATTTTCCCATCATCCGGGATATTTCTGTAATTTTCCCATCATCGGGGACATTTATGTAATTTTTCCGTCATCCGGGGTATTTCTGCAATTTTTCCACTACCAGGAGTATTTCTGCAATTTTCCCATCATCCGGGGTATTTCTGCAAGTTTTTCTCTATCGGGGACATTTCGGTGATTTTCCCATCATCCGGGGTATTTCTGCAATTTTCTGTCTACCGGGGGTATTTTTGTAATTTTCTGACTATCGGGGGTGTTTCTGTAATTTCCTTACCACCGGGGGCATTTCTATAATTTTCTGACCACCGGGGGGATTTCTGTAATTTTTCCATCACCGGGGGTATTTATGTAATTTTCCCGACAATCGGGGTATTTCTATAATTTTCCCGCCACCAGGGATATTTCTGTAATTTTCTCGTCACCGAGGATATTTCTGCAATTTTCCCGCTACCGGGGACATTTCTGTAATTTTCCCGTCACCGGGGGTATTTCTGTAATTTTCCCGTCATCAGAGATATTTATGTGATTTTTCCGCCATCGGGGGTATTTCTGCAATTTTTCACCCATCGGGGGTATCTCTGCAATTTTCTACCCACCGAGGGTATTTCTGTAATTTTCTGCCCACCGGGGACACTTCTGTAATTTTCTGACCACTGGGCCTTGAACATTTGTCGGACTTGCAATTTAATTTGTAACACCACCTTCATTCTATCTTTGAATGATTTCAAATGCAATAAGCATAAGGCCGTTTCAAAAATGCAATAAGCATGAGGCCATCTGAGAATTACAATGCGAAAAAGGCCATCAGAGAATTACAATGCGAATAAGGCCATCAGAGAATTTGCATAAGGTTCTCAGAATTTGCATAAGGCCATTGTCCATCTTCATTTGTGCTTTGAATGATTTCCAATGTTGCAATCCATCTTGTGCTTTGTAGGATTTCAGATGCAATAAGTATTAAGGCCATTTCAATGCTTTAGCTGATTGCAATTTGCAATAAGCACAAGGCCATTTCAATGCTTTAGATGATTTCAATTTGCAATAAGCACGAGGCCTTTCATTCTTATTTGACGCACAACACAGGGTATTGCTTGCTTCTTTTGAGAAGAGCACAGCCTAGGACATTTCATCCTTTTGAAAACATCACATCAATGTGTATTGTTTGATTTTTCTTTCATTCTTGGATACACAACACTGTGCATTATTTGACTGTGTTTTGTTTATTTTTTCTTTCATTCTTTTGAAAACAACACATCACTGTGCATTGTTTGATTTTTCTTTCATCCTTTTGAAAACAGCACATTTCCCATTTCATGTGTAGAACAGTTTTACGTACAGCACACATGTTTGCACAGGAATTGTATAGGGGCTGTCCTTTCAATGCACTGGCCTGGGCAACTTCTTTTTTCAGCATGAAGAGGTGAGCAATGTCTCAGGCTCACCACTCCCAAATAAGTTGACTAACACTCCCAAGGGACCTCTTTCTTGGTGGTAACCATATCCATCTTCTTTTTGCTACAAAGCATCTTCCCAGAAAAAAAGGATTCTTCCCTGTGGGTAACTGCTTGGGCCTCTTTAGAAGCTATCTGAGCCTCTCCTTTGCATGATGGGTGCTAATCTTTCCCTCCCGGGATATCTCCTGCCTTCTTTTCTTAAGGCTCTTGTCTCCTCTATTTTTCGGGAGTTCTTCTTCTCTCCTCCTCCATCCCCAAATGAGATGACCTCGGTTTTATAGTAGGAGAGGTAACTGCCACCTTTTCATCTCCTAATGTCTCTTCTCCTTCTCCGGAGTTCTTCTTCTCTCCTCCTCCATCCCCAAATGAGATGACCTCGGTTTTATAGGAGTAGGAGAGGTAACTGCCACCTTTTCATCTCCTAATGTCTCTTCTCCTTCATCTTCTTCCGTTTTTTTTTCCTCTCTTTCTCTTCTTCCCCCGGTGGTGGCTCCATCCGCGCAGGAGACGGGGGAGGTCCCCCGGTGAGCAGAGAGTCGGGAGGGGCTCCCCCCGGTGGCAGTGGGCAGCAGGAGGGGGTTCTCCCCCGGTTGCAACAGGAGAGGGGGGACTCCCGGGGGACCTACCCCGGTGCAGCAGGAGAGGGGACCCCCCGGTGGGAATAGGCCCGGGGGGACCTCCCCCGGTGCAGCAGGAGAGGGGACCCCCCCCCCCCCCGGTGGGAACAGGCCTGGGGGGACCTCCCCCGGTGCAGCAGGAGAGGGGGGCTTCCCCCCCCCCCCCCCCCGGTGGGGGCTGCAGGCCAGGGGGCTTCTCCCCCCGGTGGAGCAACAGGCGGGCCCGGGGGGGCCTCCCCCCGGTGGCAGCATGTGGCGGGGGGTCTCCCCCCGCTGGCGCTGGGAGCAGCAGGGGGAGCATCCCCCGGTGGCAATAGGTGGCGGTGGGCCTTCCACTCCTTTATTATTTTTCTTTCTTTAATATAAAACAGAAAGAACAAAAAGGCAACAGCCATGATATCTTCTTAATAAAATAATTAGCAGCAGTCCTTTTTGCAACAGAACAATAGGAACATCCCTTCCTTTTCAACAAAACTACAGTAACAAACCCTTCTTTTCAACATAACAATTGTAGCTATTCTTTCCCTTCAACATAACAACAGCCGTAGCCTCTTCCTTTCAACACAAGCACAACAACATTAATAGAGCAGCAAAGGTTGTTGTCACCTCTCCTCATGAACTGTCACGTTTATGTGCTTGGCAAGACATCTATGGGCCTTCAAATGTTAAAAGCTTAATTTCATCTAGCGGGTGTACATGACTTTGTGCCGCTCTTCTTATGTTCGATGAAATGTCCACGGGTATCTTTATGACGACGATGGTTGAGCATCGCTTCATGTAATACCATAAAGCATCTTAATTTCTGAAATTTACTGTAATTATCAGAAATTATGAACATTTTTGGGGTTCAACAATCTCCTTTGTAATATAGGTAAAGCACAGGAGGGCTTCATATTTGAGTCCAAATGATCTTTTATTGTTTTTGGAACATATGTTGATCAGATAAGTTATGATGATGCCTTTGTCGATCTCATTGTCTCTTTTCATTCCATACTTGTGTATATGTGTGTGCGTCATAGTTGTTAAGACTACCAAAGCGTGACTCAAGGAGTTCATGGGAAGCCTAAGCACTTAGGCGATAAGGTGTCCGCCTAGGCGACACCTTGGCACCTCTTTAAAAACCATATATATAAATGAAATTTAAGAAGGAAATGCATGAAAATTTTCAGATTCAATATTAAAAATTGAAAAACAATGAATTAGGTACATAAATTATAGGGAATTGAACATAAAATTAAATAAAAATGAATTTCAATGAGATAATGAACTTGAATATATAAGAAAAAATCAATCAATTATGACAAACAAATAATAAAAGACACCAACTGCTTCTTGCTATTTTTTAAACACGAGATAAAAACAAATAATAAAAGACAATGAATAATTTGTTATTAAAAAATAAATCAAAGAAAAAATAAGCAGTAATAATAAAAGACAGCTCTGACTATGAGAGAGAGTATAACTGTGACCATGTGTGATCGTCTGTGTGGCTGTGAGAGAAAGTGGTGTGGGATGACTGTGCAACTCAGAGAAGCTTGTTAAGCAACACACGGCCACGGAACAGTGCAAGTTGATTCACTGTTTGGGGTTGTTGAAAAGGAAGAAGGGCAGATGGACGAAGAACAGCACCACGGGTGTATTGGATACCCTGTGGGTTCGCGGAACAGGGTCGCTGTGTTGGAATGCTTGGACTAGGCCTCCGAGCACGGTGGTTGTGTGGCTTGCTGACTGATGACGCAGAAGGGCAGCGGTGGGTGGCTGTTTGGGTTGCAGAGAGGTTCACTTGGGTGTGTGTTGGCGTGCTCGGCTAGGCAAAGAGGACCTGTGAGGGAGGGGTGGTGCACTATTGATGCGCAGGTGTTGGGCGTGCTGGGTTCTTGCAGGAGACCCCGCAGGTGTTGATTGGCTGGTCGCTGGGTTGGGTTTCAGATGGGATTAAGATAAAGAACAGGGGAAAGGTAAGAAGAAGATGAGGAAAAGGCAGGAGGAGGAAAAGGGACAAAGGGAAAGAGAAAGGTGGTGCTGCTGCCTGGGAACTTGGTGTAGGAAGGAAAGACAGAGGGAGGAGGAGGAAGAAGATGAAGAAGGTGGTGGCGGCGGGTTGTTGTGGATCTGTGGGCCTGAGCCATGTGCCCAAGGCCTCTCGTACGCTCCCTTTCGGAGTTCTCCCTCTTGGAGCAATTCAGACTCTCTCGCAGAGACTACATCACTAGAATTTTTTTCCCACCGTCTTACTATTGAATGAAAGAGTACATCCATATTAATAGACTCAAAAGACCCCAAAACATGGTAGTATTAGGACTCAACTAGACTCCTAAAGCAACTCTAAAACAAAAGATAAGAATTCAGACTAGACTCTATGAAACAAGAATCCCAATTGGACTCTTAAAGTAAGGAATAAGAATTCTATGTAGACTCAAATTAGACCCATAAACAAGAAATAAGAATCCTACACATTGGAAATACAGGGAAACTAAAAATGGAAGCCTTCTTCTTCAAGCCAAGTGTGAGTGTGACTAGGACGACACATTTGCAGCGATGGTACACCTGGACAGGATCAAATCGATGGTCTGATCTGGTGTCCCCACCAGAAAGGGACAGAGAGGCAGGTGTGCGAAGCCCCCAATTGAGCAAAGAGAGAGAGAGAGAGAGGAGGGAGGACAGTGGTGGGGAGGGATGAGGGAGGTGAGAAGGGCTTTGGGGGAAGATGGGATCAAGGTTAGGTTTGGAGGGCTGTGGGGTTTAAACTAGGATTTATGTAAATGGATCCAGGGTTGTTTAAAATAGGTCCCTTTTAAAACCGCTAGTGAGTCATGTGAGACCAAAGTAGCTAAGTCGGCTGCTTGGCTTTGCCTAGGTGTTTGCCTGGGCTGCTTTTTGGCCCAGTAAGAAGGCTGGCCAGTGCCCTGTGTTTGCCTAAAGCTCCTGGTCGCTTTGTTGGCACCTAGGTGCCTGCCTTGGCAACTGTGGTGTGTGTGCATGCATGCATAATAATGTTAAAAGAATGGATAAGAAAAGAGGATCTTATATGCAAGAGGTGGTCTCATCATCTGTGTAGGCTGTGGGGTGTGTGCTGCTGATTGAAACCTCCCTCTGCTCAACTTTTATAAAGTGATTGTTGGGTTGAGTACTTGCCTATGTAGTCAGAGGTGAGAGGTGCTTGAGGTGACCAAAACACCTAGGCAATGGTCTAGGCGTTTAAGGCAACATTTTATTAATATAATATATAAAATTTAGAAATATAATATTACAAAAATGCATAATAAAACCAATATACTTCCTAAATCTATTCATTCCTCCTATGTGTCAAATTATTGTATAACTCACTAAATTAATGTAAAATTTAACAAACCAAATTGCAACTATCAAAGTTACACTCATACATGCAAGTGTGCTAAACAATAATAACAAGTGCAATATCATAACAAAACTAAAACAAGTGAACGACCAAATAAGTTTGTTGCATAATTCCATATAGCACAAAGTGTTTGAAATAGAAAGTGAACATTAGTAACTACTACAAAAGTCAAACTACAACCCAATGACACATAATTCTCTATCAACTCTCAAGCTTTCCTCATCACTCATAAAAGAGTTGGAGTCCCCATCATTTTGAGTTGGAAGCTTATTCTCTGATGGTGATATTTCCTCGAGTCAACATCAACCTCATCTATGGACTCCAAGTGAGAATGGGAACTTGTGGTACTGCCTTTTCCCTTTTCTAGGTGACGTTTTTTAGTTGGCCAACCTTGTGATTGGACCTTCCTCTTCATTAACACTGTTTACACGCGGAATTTTTTAGAACATCCGATTTTGCTGGATGGATATGTCGTATATTTTGACATATTTGTTAATTCCGCATTTTTTGGATTTATCAGACGATTTAGGGTTCGTGTACTGGACTTTTCCCCACCGATCGAAGTCGGTGTTAATTTACATCGGTAAAAATCCGAACACCTTTGATTAACTGTCGAAGAACGCCTTTTGCCTCTATTAGTTGTGACATAAATGAGCTTGATTGCCCATTCCGGATACATACTCTTGCAAAGAACTTTGGAGACTTTATTTCTTTGAACACATGATTTGAATTACAATCAATCCTTCAAGACCTTTACATATGGTCCCGATTGTGTAATCGGGTCTTCAGGATTATATCCAGTTGCAACCAGAGCCTTTGAATTTGCTTCATTCTACATTTGGATCATTACATTTACTCGTGTCCCCTGATCGGAGAGTTAAGCTTGAATTTTATCACGAGGACTGTTTGATCGCCAAGATGATCATTATCGATGCCTCGGAGTTGCTTCATGGTCACAATCACGCTTTAGATTGTGATTGGACTCTTAAGTTGCTTTGGTGTCCATAAAGGACATTCCCGCCTGAGGCGGGTTATATTTGTAATTTTCCTTCCATCATGGTATTTTTACAGTTTTCTCAATCTTTGGGATGTTCTTGCAATTTCTTATTTTCTTGGAGATAGCCCCGTCATGTCTCGACTTCCTGGGCATTCTTGTCATCCTGACTTTTTGGCATATATTTGACATTTCTCGGAGATAGCATCGTCATGTCTTGACTTCTTGAGCATATCTGTCACTTCTCGACTTTTTCTGAGATAGTCCCCTCATTTCTTGATTTCCTGGACATATCCGTCATTCTTGACTTTTTGGAGATCGCCCCGTTGTTTGACTTTTTGGACATTCCGAGTATCAAATTTCATGACTTCTCGGAAGTATCTCCGGCATTCGACTTTTTGGGCATTTCTCATCTTGATTTATTGA
This sequence comes from Amorphophallus konjac, assembly GCA_022559845.1. Lineage (NCBI taxonomy): Eukaryota > Viridiplantae > Streptophyta > Magnoliopsida > Alismatales > Araceae > Amorphophallus > Amorphophallus konjac. The sequence continues at coordinate 51,387 of JAHNEJ010002593.1, read as the reverse complement.
CTTCTCGGAAATAACCCTGTCATTTGACTTCTTGGGTATTCATCGTCTTAATTTCTTGATTTCACAGGGTTTATTTGTAATTTCATCAATTTTATTGTTTCCGGGCCTGATAGCTCTTGGCCATGAAATAGATACATGGACTTGGATGGTTAGCCATAAGCCGAACTCAGGAGAGCGCACACCGCTTCAAGGAAGGGGCGTGGTCTCGCTCCACCGAGTCGTGCAAACGGCGCCAACCATGGACGAGCATTCTTCAGTGATTCTAAGAAACTGGGAACTTTGTACAGTTTCTAGATTGAACAATGACTTTGATGTAACTTTCCCACAAATGTGGTGTTTTCGCAATTTTCTAATATTTCAGGGTCTTTTTGTATTTTCCCACCATTTAGGATATTTTTGTAATTTTTCCTCCATCGGGGATATTTCTGCAATCTTTTTGTCATCGGGAGTATTTCTAAAATCTTCCCGCCACCGGAGGTATTTCTGAATTTTTTCCGCCCACTGGGGTATTTCTGTAATTTTCCACCCACCGGGGGGTATTTATGTGATTTTCTACCCACCGGAGGTATTTCTGTAATTTTCCACCCACCGGGGGTATTTCTGCAATTTTCTACCCACCGGAGGTATTTATGTGATCTTCCACCCACCGGGGGTATTTCTGTAATTTTTCACCCACCGGAGGTATTTCTATAAAGTGGGGAACATTCCTTTGAACTCATATCTTGTCTCTTGAATTTCTGATTTTTCTGGAATTTTCCAAAGTACATGGACTTTTGGGCAATTTTGCAAAAGCTTGGGGCAGAGTTGCAATTTCTGAAATATGCAGGGATCTCCTCATAATTTTTTCATAAGGGACCAGACTTTGAGCATTTCTGGGCTTCCCATGAACTTCGATCATTTCTTCATTATGGATTTACAACAATACAAATATATTTCTTCATGAGGGAATTTCCTAGTAATAAATCTAAATATGAGGGCCTTCTTCAAACTTGGAGGGAGGAAACCCAGCCGCAAGGGAGAGGGCGCAAGCCTCTTCTCCTTTCTTCTTCACACTTGGGCCTCTATCGAAGCTCTCCAAGTCTTCAAGTGCTGCCAAACTTTCTTTCCTCTTTTTTCCTCTCCCTTCCTTGGAGCTCTAGGCTTCCTTTTATAGGAGTTAGAAGTGGACCGGAGGCTAGGTGGCTCCGGTGGAAACACCCCCTCCGGTAGAAGTCCAAGGGACAAGGTGACTCTTCCCCTCCCTTCCTTTTTAATTTTTTTTTACTGTTTTCTTTCTTTCCGCAGAAAATGGAGGGGAAAGCCCCCCCCCCCTCCGGTGGTACAGTGACCGGAGGGGGTTCCCCCTCCGGTTTGACTGGAACCGGAGGGCCCCTCCGGTTTGCTTGGGACCGGAGGGGGTCCCTCCGGTTCATGTACCGGAGGGGGTATTTCCCCATTCCCTCTTCTATTATTATTATTTTTTTCATGTTGCGAAGGACCGGAGGGGGTCCCCCCTCCGGTTTGTCATTACCGGAGAGAAGAGAGAGGGGCGGAGGGGGTCCCCCCTCCGGTGCATGTACCGGAGGGGGTCAAACCTCCTCACATTCTTTTTCTTTTTTCTTCCCCGCAGCAGCAGGAAATGAAGGGGGAACCCCCTTTTTTGTATAATTTTTCGGGTTCAACAAATGCCCCCCACGGGATGTCCGTCGGAACCGAAGGTGACGGCGGGCGGCCCTTGCATTTTGGCACTTCTGTTGCTATCCTCAGTCTTCATGACAAGGCGGAGAATATTTTTGGATTTGTTCTTTTCCCATGAGTCCTGATAACATGATAGAGAATTCAGTTGAATGTGGCGACAGTCCTGAGTGGAGCTCAAAGACATTATACATTGCTCTAGAGATCCATTATTGCTGGGTCTTATCACCAATTCTACGCAAAGTTTGACATTTGAGTTTGGACCGACATTTAGTACTATCACGTGCTCTACGCTGGGCCATCTGACTTCTTTCTTCGGCTTGGGTGAATTGGATATTTCTCGACTCAGTAATCTCTAGGAGGAAACTCAGGAGAGCGCATACCACTTCAGAGAAGTGACATGGACCCGCTCCACCAAGTCGACCTGAGACTGAGTTTCATTGAAGAATCGCAAAATGCGCCAACAGAAGTAGCAGGGTTTTTTTTTTCTTCTCTTTTTTTTTTTTTGGGTGACCGAAATTCTCTTGTTCTTCGTCCATAACCTGGTCTAACATTTTTCTCTTGAGCTTTGCCTTTTCTGGCTTTATCCAAGACTAAATCGGGAATCTTGCTATGAAGACTCTCTCCCTTTCTTTTTCTTTGAGCGAGAATCTGTCTTAAGCATTGGTCGGCGCCCTACTCAATATAATTGCCGGCCTGGACTTTCAGGTCGGCCAGGGATTTAAGTTGAAGCATTGGCCATTTCAGCTTGTAGAAGATAGGATTCTCCTTGCGCAACATTTCTGCGAGGCGTCTTTGACTTAATAGCTTTTCGATTGCCCATATGTGGTTTCTCTGTTTCACGCATGTTCTTTGGGCATCGATCTCTTCCTTTTAATGGTTTCAATCCAGTCTTGGATTTCTTGGCATTCCCCGATAGGGTGGGACACCCTAGTATCATAGCCACACTAAAGAGGATGATTCCCGCCTCATTCTTCTTTTTAAATACTTTTTCTCGTCCTTATCCTGTCTTCTAGCTTACGCCAGTTCAATCGGAGAAGGAGTTTTGCCTTTTGCAGATTGTTGGGAGGTGCCTCCAGATTTGGAGTTGTTGAATTGGGCTTTTCTTTGAGGGGGTTTAGGGTGACCATGCTTCTTTGGGACCATCTTGACCCAGTCAGCCTCTCCTTTATGTATTTGGCGGGTGACATTGAATGCTTGCTTGATTATTTCGGGCGACGGTTCTTGGAACTCGGTCATATAAGGACCAGAGTTTTGAGACGTTGATACTGCTTCGGGCTTCTTGCATGCTTGTTCCTTGATCTGTCTGGACTTAACTGGGGGATTCCGCCTTGGTCTCACCCTTTTTGGCTTTGCCTGGAGTTGGACTTGGATTGCTCTCGCTTAATGTCACCTTTTGGAGCTTGTCTAGATCTTGATTTGGAGTTCTTTGGTTGGGCCCTGCCTTTCTGACTTTACCCGAAGCCCGGCCTTGCAAGCTTCTTTTGAGTCAGAGGACTCATTGGGTAAGCATTTACTGTTGCTTGGATTATATCTTTCATGTCAACATTGCCTGTATGAATTGAACTTGTATACAAATATCTTTCTTTGCAGGTTCTATTGAAGAGATCCTTCTCGAACTATCATGTCAGGGTATGGAAATCAATATTCCAATCTTTAATTTCCATATCAGCTTTGTTGGTAAAACTTGGGATTTCTTGCATACTGATGATTTTCCCTTTTTGCTTTGCAGGCTCCTTCTGAGCTGCCACATCAGGTCCATGTATTGAAAAAAATTTAGAGCTTCCATAGCTTCAAATTTGAGTGACCTAATGCTGCCACAAATGCAGTCCTTTGATTTGCAGCCCTTGCTTCATTAGGAGTGTCTTCCTTCCATTGGAGTTGTGCAGGACGACTTTGCAAAGCAAAACTAGAACAAGATGTACTCAGGAGGCGTTAAGCTTCGCACTTGAAGCACATTCTTTCGTTTAGTTGTAGCTATCCCGAGGGCTTGTCCCGGGACTCCTGTTGTGCATTCTTTCGTTTATTTGGAGTCACCCTGACGGCTTGTCTCAGGCACTTGACATGATTTCACAAATGCAAGAGAATTTACTTCCTTCATTAGATTCGCAGTCCTTCTCTTTTTTCTTCTTTTCTCTCTCTCTTTTCCTTTTTTCCTTCTTTTTTTTTTCTTTCTTTTTTTGATCTCCCCTTTTTTTCTTTTCTCCCCCCCTTTTTTTTGAACAAGGGTAGTCAACCCTCCGGAGCTTGAAATTAGATGTTGCACCTTGCAAGAGAGAGTAACTATGAGGTGATGACTTAGCCGACCTCTAACGGTTTAAGGGCCAAAAGCAGAATTTGGAAATTTGAGTATCGGATTTTAAGGCTGACCAAAAACGATTTAGGAGCCAAAAGTTTGAATGTGGGGCTGACCAAAAACGGTTTAGGAGAGTCGGAACTTAGGATTTGGGGCTAACCAAACGGGGTTTAGAAAGTCAGGATTTAGGATTTGGGGCTGACCAAACGAAGTTGGGAAGCCGAGAACTTGGGGATTTGGGGCTGGCCAAATAACGTTGGGAAGCCGAAACTTGAGATTTGGGGCTTGACCAAGCAATGTTGGGAAGCCGAAACTTGAGATTTGAGGCCGACCCACGATGTGGGGAAGCCGAAAAACTTGAGATTTGGGGCTGACCAAGTAATGTTGGAAAGCCGAAAAACTTTAGATTTGGGGCCGACCAATTAGGTTGGGAGGCCGAAGATTTAGGATTTGGGGCTAACCAAGGAAGTTGGAAAGCCAAACTTAGGATTTGGGGCTAACCAATGAAATTGGAAAGCCGAAAAACTTTGGATTTGGGACCGACCAACTAAGTTGTGAGGCCGAAGATTTAGGATTTGGGGCTAACCAAGGAAGTTGGAAAGCCAAACTTTGGGATTTGGGGCTAACCAATGAAATCGGAAAGCCGAAAAACTTTGGATTTGGGGCCGACCAACTTGGTTGGGAGATCAAAGATTTAGGATTTGGGGCTAACCAAGGAAGTTGGAAAGCCAAACTTTGGGATTTGGGGCTAACCGATGAAATCGGAAAGCCGAAAAATTTTGGATTTGGGGCCGACCAACTAGGTTGGGAGGCCGAAGATTTAGGATTTGGGGCTAACCAAGGAAGTTGGAAAGCCAAACTTTGGGATTTAGCACGGTGGGACGTGAACAAGAATTGTTCAGAGCAACCATGACTTTTGGGTTTTCTTTGGGAGGGTAACTCCCCTACCCTTCCTTACTCCCCCGAGGAGGAGGGCAAGTCTTGTGTAGATTGTTGCTGGAACTCATGCTCGGGAGCATAGTATAGCTTTAAATTCTTCCCATTCGGTGGCAGGAATGACATTTCTCCTTTGTGATCAACGATTGTATATGCGCCTCCTTCGTAGACCCTTGTGACAACATAGGGCCCACACCAATTAGGTTGTAATTTGTCGCTGGGTTTGCCGGCCATAACTTCCCTTTCTTTTTGACCATGACGACGTCACTTTTCTTTCTTTTTCTTTTTTTTTTTGAACGCCCTTTACTTTACCAGCTCATCATAGGCTTGAGTCATTCGGGCTTGGTATAGCTGAAGATGTTTGTAGGCTTCCACCCTTTTACCTTGCACGCTAGAAAGCTCTTCAAGTCTTCTTTCTATTTCATCTTGCACTTGAGTCTGTAGGCCAGTGTGCACGGCGACCCGGTAGGACGACATTTCAATTTCAATTGATACTATAGCCTTCGCCCCATACACCGGAGAGAAAGGGGAACAGCCGGTGGGAGCCTTGTAGACAGTTTGGTATGCCCAGAGAGCTTCATGTATTTTCTCACCCTAGTCCCTTTTGCGGCTTTCGACGATCTTGGCCAAGAGCTTGGAGAGGGTCTTGTTAAATGCTTCGGCCAATTCATTGGCTTGGGGATTGTAGACCGTTGACGTTCTCCAGTCGATATGAAACTCTGCTGTCAACTGGTAAATGGTCTTATTTTTGAAAGGAGTGCCATTATCTGACATGATTCGACAGGGGGTGCCGAATCGGTATAAAATATGGTACTTGACAAATTGGGCGATTGCCTCTCTTGTGACCTCCTGCAGAGGGATAGCTTCGGCCCACCTGGAGAAGTAATTTGTAGCGGTTGGGATGAATTTGTAGCCTCTTGTGGATGGTGGAAAGGGTCTCACGATATCCATTCCCTATTCTGTAAAGGGCCATATAGGAGCCATGGTGTGCAACGAGCTTGGGAGTCTTCTTGGCACTGGGCCGAAAGCTTGGCACTGATGACGTGCGGGCGTATTGGTTGTAATCCGTATACATGGTGGGCCAGTAGAAACCCTTAAGTTTTATATTGCTCTTCATTTTGTCCCCGACTTGATGGGCACCACAGAACCCTGGGTGGACCTCGTGCATGACCATCTTGGCTTCCTTCGGCGAGAGGCAACGTAAGAGGATAGGCTTGTCCTTTTCATGCACCAGCCTATATAATTGATTTCCTACCAACTGATATGGTGTTGCCCTTCGCAGCGGCTGATCCCTTTGAACCCGATCTGAAGAGAGGCAACCATTCTTTATTTTTTTGGCTCACGCTAATCTTATTCCTCTTTCTCAGTGAGACCGTCTTCTTCAATTGTGTTGACCTCGAAGGTGATAGGGTCGGCTTCTTCATCATTTGAAAATTTGAGAATTTGGGGTGGTCTTTTGCGTTGACAGTCCCGAAAGGACATCTGTGAATAAACACCAAAACTTGAGAATTTTTGGAATTGACGGCCCAATAAGGACTTGTAGGTCAAGACCAAAAATTGAAATTTGGTGGAATTGACGGTCCAAAGAGGACTTGCGGGTCAAAACCAAGAATTTGGAGTTTAAGTAGGGTTGACGGCCCAAAACGGACATGAATGCCAACACTACTATAAAAATTTAGTGGAATTGACGGTCCAAAGGGACTTGAGGGTCAAAACCAAGAATTGTTATTTAAGTAGGGTTGACGGCCCAAACGGACATGAATGCCAACACTACTATAAAAATTTAGTGGAATTGACGGTCCGAAAGGACTTGCGGGCCAAAACCAAAAATTGTGACTTAAGTAGGGTTGACGGCCCAAACGGACATGAATGCCAACACTACCATAGAAATTTCGTGGAATTGACGGTCCAAAAGGACTTGCAGGTCAAAACCAAAAATTTAGAGTTTAAGTAGGGTTGACGGCCCAAAACGGACATGAATGCCAACACTACAATAGAAATTTAGTCGAATTGACGGTCCAAAAGGACTTGCAGGTCAAAACCAGACTTTGAAATTTGAGTAGGGTTGACGGCCCAAAACGGACATGAATGCCAACACTACAATTGGAATTTAGTGGAATTGACGGTCCAAAAGGACTTGCAGGTCAAAACCAGACTTTGAAATTTGAGTAGGGTTGACAGCCCAAAACGGACATGAATGTCAACACTGCCATAGAAATTTAGTATTTAGACATGCTTCCCCGAATGGGGACAAAATCATAAGAAACAGAGGCGTCAATGGTGACGGCTCGTGGTGATGAATAACAATAATTCTTTTTCTTCTTTTTTTTTCATCTTTTCCCTCTTTTTTCATCTTTTCTCTTCTTTTCCTTTTTCTTTCTTCTTTTCTTTCTCTCATTTTTTCTTTTTTTTTCTTCTCTCATTTTCTCTCTCTTTTTTTCTTCTTCTTCTTTTTTCATCTTTTTTTTTCTCATTTTCCTTTCTCTCGTAGCGACCTCCGTGGCGTAGAAGTCAAGTATTAGAAGTTAAGGTGGGGTCAAATACTAGAATTGGGGTTGACTAACCTTTGTGATTTGGAAGCCAAAGATTAGAATTGGGGTTTAGAATTTACTGTGGGTGACTTGATGGTCTGAGGGCCAACGGAGTTTGGGATTTAAGTTTGGATTTTGGTTGACCTTTGGGTTTTGAAACTTAGTTGACTTGTGCGGTTTGAAGACCGAGAAATGGAGTTGGAGTTGGCTATCCTTCGTGATTTGGAAGTTGAGGATTGCACTGAGGGTTTGGCTGACTTTTGTGATTTGAAAGTCAAAAGTTGAAATTTGGATAAGTTTTTCTGGAACTTGTGATTTGATAGTTTTGATAATGTGCTCGCCACGGTGGGACAAAACTATCGGACAAAGAATGTTTGAGATGGTAGTGCATAATGACGATGCATTCCTCCTTTCTTCTTCCTCTTTTCTTTTTTTTTTACATTACCAACTTCACCGCCCTTTCGGGTTTTCGCCGAAGCTGGCCCCCTTTAACTTTTTCCAATGCGCCCTTTCGGGTTTTCACACCGAGGGGTTACTCATTTTTGCCTGAAGCACCCTTTCGGGTTTTCACTCGAGCCGGGTTTTATGACCTTTTTGCCCTTAGGTAACCAACAAGTTGGATGCCCAAGTCCGTCGAGGCACCTCAATTTTAAGCCCCATTTTTTTCTTTTTTTTTCTTTATTGCTGCTGTTGTTGTTGCTTCTGGTGTTGGCGTTGTTGCTTGACGTTGTTGTTGTTGCTTGACATCGTTGTTGCTTGACGTTGTCGTTGGGACAAAGTGTCTTAATTTCATTGTTCCTCCACCATAAGGAAGATATGGGGCCAATGACTTATAAGCCTGCGGCCTTTTAGCTTGAAAGGGGCTTGACGATGAAGTTTTTGGCTTTTGGAATGGTGACTAACCCAGAAGGGGTTTGGGCACCATGACTTTGGGTCTCTCTTTTTTTTTTTTTGACTCGAAAGGTTTGGGCAACAAAAATTTGGTTTTATTTTGTGGTTGCTGACCCGGAAGGGGTTTTGAACCAATGATTTGGGTTTCGTGTCTTTTTTTGTGGTGATCCAAGGAAGGCTTGGGTAACCAAAGAGTTGGTTTTAATGGTGGCTAACCCGAAGGGGTTTGAACCAAGGATTTGAGTTTCGTTTTGGATGGTTATCGACCCGAAAGGGGTTTCAAATCAAGGGTTTGGGTTTGATGCATTTGTTCCCCTTGATAGGACATGATTTTCAAGTGGAGGATAACCACGATGCTAGTTTATGATGATTGTTGAAAATATATTTTCTTCTTCTTCTCTTCTTTTTTTTCCTTTTTTTTTTTCACTTTACCAACCCCAGCGCCCTTTCGGGTTTTCGTCGAAACTGGCCCCCTTTAGCTTTTTCCAGCGCGCCCTTTCGGGTTTTCACGCTGAGGGGTTACCCAATTTTGCTTGAGACGCCCTTTCAGGTTTTCACCTCAGCCGGGTTTTTTTGGCCTTTTTACCCTCAACCACCCCTGTGATGGGAATGGCTAAGTCCGCCGGGGCACCTCTATTTTAAACCCCTTTTTTTCTTTTAATTTTTTTTCTCTTTTTTTTTGAACTCTGGATTTGAGCTTTGACAAGGTGATGATCCAGGTGAGATGTGCTTTTCATTGAGTGGAAGGAAGGGTTACTCTCTCTCTTTTGTAGTTCTTCACAGAGGGATTTTCTTCTATGGGGATTTCCATGGCAACTGTCTATTCACCTTTGCTTCTTTAAGTTTCTCTTCAAACACTTCTTTCTTGTTTTTCTCCTCCTCAGCTTGCGCTTCATTTCAAGAGGACAGACTGTATGATGACTGAGTTGGGTGAAATTTGTCCCTCCCGAGATAAAATTTTCGCTTTGAGCTTCTGCCTTGGAGGGCCTGGGCCAAGAGTACTCCTCTCTTTCTTTCTCTCTTTCACTTTCCCTTTTTTTTCCCTTCTTTCTTCTTTTGGGGTAAAATTTGGCAGGGAATTTTACAACTTCCCTGTGGACAGCGGGAGAAAGGTTGACACCGAAATTGGTTTGGTGCCACAAGCATAGGTTTACGCCTGAAGCTAGCTTTGTGTTACCAGAAAATGAGCTTAATTGCCAAGGGTGGCTTAGAGCCCGAAGTGGAACAATACCCAAACTTGGCAGATCAAGAAATGAGTTGGTGTTCAACACCGATTTGGTACCAAAGCATGGGTTGGATCCTATGCATAGATGGCTTGATGTCAGGCAGACATGTTTGAAGCCTTAAGAGGTTCGAACACTGACGATTTTGGGACAGACTCCACTAACAGAGTGTTAAAATTTGGAAAGGGAAAAGACAGAGGTCCCCCTTGAATCTATCTTCTTGGCTCCGCCAGTGGTTTTACTTCGTCTTTTTTTTTTTTCAGGCTTGTATTTTTGTCTTCACTTAGAGCTTTGCTTGAAGCCTTCTTCTTGGACTGGGCTTTCTGGCTTTGCCTAGGCTTGACTTGGAGCCTTCTGCTTTGGACTTCTGATCGGGCTATTGCTTGCCGGAGCTACCTTGCTTGAGGTTTCGCTTGAGATTTTGCTCGAAGCATTATTTAGTGCTTTGCCCCTACCTCTTCTTGGAGTTTTCTTTGCCAGATACGCCCTCTTGAATTTCTAAGGTGGCAGCCTGACGCTTCACCAACTTTCTCTTCCTACTTCCCTTTTCTTATCTATTCTTCTTCCTTTTCTGCCTCATCTCATGTCTTGAGGGAGAGGAAAATCTATTTTGGGACTGATTGGAACATGCCCCCAGGGTTGAAATTCTGGCCTCAAGTTGTTGCCTTAGAAGGTTTAGATTGTTCAAAGCCTCCTCTTTGTTGACCCATATTTATTTGATAAGAAGTTGGTTCACGGAATCGCCCCCTCGCCTGGACTTAAGGGCTTTGACTTTTTACGTGAGGCTTGGATGTCAACTTCTTTCATTGTCACCTTTCACTTGATGTAGACAGCAATAAGATTGCCCCCTTTCCCAGACTTAGATATAGCCACAACAGATTTTCTTTCAGGGCAGCGACATTGCCCTCGGCTAGCAGGAACAACATATGAATTTTGTTGGCACTTAGTCTTCAACAGGAAGCCTTCACTCGGGCGTACCGAGCAGCGGCGGCCATGACTGGGGTGGCGTCGTACCCTCTTAGTAATTGCAACTTGGACATGTATTGTGTTGTCATTTGGCCTTTGACAGGGAGTTTTAACCTTGATGCCCCAACGGCAACAGCTGCGGCTAGAATGGCATCCCCCTGCTAGTAGGAGCAACTTTAGATACATGTTGACATTTGGCATTTGAAAGGGACCGCTTAACCTTGATGCACCGGGCAGCCTTAACCTTGATGCCCCCAGTAGCTTTAACTTTGATGCCCCCAGCGGCAACTTCAATGGTAGAAATCCTTTGAACTTTTTTGCAAGAGTGTGAAGGAGTCACAACCTTCGTCGAGGCAAGGCTATTCTTCGACAGACAAATGAAAGGCAGGAAAAGTCCCACCGGGCGTGTCAGTCTGTTTACACGCGGAATTTTTCAGAACATCCGATTTTGCTGGATGGATATGTCGTATATCTTGACATATTTGTTAATTCCGCATTTTTTGGGTTTATCAGACGATTTAGGGTTCGTGTACTGGACTTTTCCCCACCGACCGAAGTCGGTGTTAATTTACATCGGTAAAAATCCGAACACCTTTGATTAACTGTCGAAGAACGCCTTTTGCCTCTATTAGTTGTGACATAAATGAGCTTGATTGCCCATTCCGGATACATACTCTTGCAAAGAACTTTGGAGACTTTATTTCTTTGAACACATGATTTGAATTACAATCAATCCTTCAAGACCTTTACATATGGTCCCGATTGTGTAATCGGGTCTTCAGGATTATATCCAGTTGCAACCAGAGCCTTTGAATTTGCTTCATTCTACATTTGGATCATTACATTTACTCGTGTCCCCTGATCGGAGAGTTAAGCTTGAATTTTATCACGAGGACTGTTTGATCGCCAAGATGATCATTATCGATGCCTCGGAGTTGCTTCGTGGTCACAATCACGCTTTAGATTATGATTGGACTCTTAAGTTGCCTTGGTGTCCATAAAGGACATTCCCGCCTGAGGCGGGTTATATTTGTAATTTTCCTTCCATCATGGTATTTTTACAGTTTTCCCAATCTTTGGGATGTTCTTGCAATTTCTTATTTTCTTGGAGATAGCCCTGTCATGTCTCGACTTCCTGGGCATTCTTGTCATCCTGACTTTTTGGCATATATTTGACATTTCTCGGAGATAGCATCGTCATGTCTTGACTTCTTGAGCATATCTGTCACTTCTTGACTTTTTCTGAGATAGTCCCCTCATTTCTTGATTTCCTGGACATATCCGCCATTCTTGACTTTTTGGAGATCGCCCCGTTGTTTGACTTTTTGGACATTCCGAGTATCAAATTTCATGACTTCTCGGAAGTATCTCCGGCATTCGACTTTTTGGGCATTTCTCATCTTGATTTATTGACTTCTCGGAAATAACCCTGTCATTTGACTTCTTGGGTATTCATCGTCTTAATTTCTTGATTTCACAGGGTTTATTTGTAATTTCATCAATTTTATTGTTTCCGGGCCTGATAGCTCTTGTCCATGAAATAGATACATGGACTTGGATGGTTAGCCATAAGCCGAACTTAGGAGAACGCACACCGCTTCAAGGAAGGGGCGTGGTCTCGCTCCACCGAGTCGTGCAAACGGCGCCAACCATGGACGAGCATTCTTCAGTGATTCTAAGAAACTGGGAACTTTGTACAGTTTCTAGATTGAACAATGACTTTGATGTAACTTTCCCACAAATGTGGTGTTTTCGCAATTTCCTAATATTTCAGGGTCTTTTTGTATTTTCCCACCATTTTGGATATTTTTGTAATTTTTCCTCCATCGGGGATATTTCTGCAATCTTTTTGTCATCGGGAGTATTTCTAAAATCTTCCCGCCACCGGAGGTATTTCTGAATTTTTTCCGCCCACTGGGGTATTTCTGTAATTTTCCACCCACCAGGGGGTATTTATGTGATTTTCTACCCACCGGAGGTATTTCTGTAATTTTCCACCCACCGGGGGTATTTCTGCAATTTTCTACCCACCGGAGGTATTTATGTGATCTTCCACCCACCGGGGGTATTTCTGTAATTTTTCATCCACCGGAGGTATTTCTATAAAGTGGGGAACATTCCTTTGAACTCATATCTTGTCTCTTGAATTTCTGATTTTTCTGGAATTTTCCAAAGTACATGGACTTTTGGGCAATTTTGCAAAAGCTTGGGGCAGAGTTGTAATTTCTGAAATATGCAGGGATCTCCTCATAATTTTTTCATAAGGGACCAGACTTTGAGCATTTCTGGGCTTCCCATGAACTTCGATCATTTCTTCATTATGGATTTACAACAATACAAATATATTTCTTCATGAGGGAATTTCCTAGTAATAAATCTAAATATGAGGGCCTTCTTCAAACTTGGAGGGAGGAAACCCAGCCGCAAGGGAGAGGGCGCAAGCCTCTTCTCCTTTCTTCTTCACACTTGGGCCTCTATCGAAGCTCTCCAAGTCTTCAAGTGCTGCCAAACTTTCTTTCCTCTTTTTTCCTCTCCCTTCCTTGGAGCTCTAGGCTTCCTTTTATAGGAGTTAGAAGTGGACCGGAGGCTATGTGGCTCCGGTGGAAACACCCCCTCCGGTAGAAGTCCAAGGGACAAGGTGACTCTTCCCCTCCCTTCCTTTTTAATTTTTTTTACTGTTTTCTTTCTTTCCGCAGAAAATGGAGGGGAAAGCCCCCCCCCCTCCGGTGGTACAGTGACCGGAGGGGGTTCCCCCTCCGGTTTGACTGGAACCGGAGGGCCCCTCCGGTTTGCTTGGGACCGGAGGGGGTCCCTCCGGTTCATGTACCGGAGGGGGTATTTCCCCATTCCCTCTTCTATTATTATTATTTTTTTCATGTTGCAAAGGACCGGAGGGGGTCCCCCCTCCGGTTTGTCATTACCGGAGAGAAGAGAGAGGGGCGGAGGGGGTCCCCCCTCCGGTGCATGTACCGGAGGGGGTCAAACCTCCTCACATTCTTTTTTCTTTTTTCTTCCCCGCAGCAGTAGGAAATGAAGGGGGAACCCCCTTTTTTGTATAATTTTTCGGGTTCAACAAATGCCCCCCACGGGATGTCCGTCGGAACCGAAGGTGACGGCGGGCGGCCCTTGCATTTTGGCACGTCTGTTGCTATCCTCAGTCTTCATGACAAGGCGGATAATATTTTTGGATTTGTTCTTTTCCCATGAGTCCTGATAACATGATAGAGAATTCAGTTGAATGTGGCGACAGTCCTGAGTGGAGCTCAAAGACATTATACATTGCTCTAGAGATCCATTATTGCTGGGTCTTATCACCAATTCTACGCAAAGTTTGACATTTGAGTTTGGACCGACATTTAGTACTATCACGTGCTCTACGCTGGGCCATCTGACTTCTTTCTTCGGCTTGGGTGAATTGGATATTTCTCGACTCAGTAATCTCTAGGAGGAAACTCAGGAGAGCGCATACCACTTCAGAGAAGTGACATGGACCCGCTCCACCAAGTCGACCTGAGACTGAGTTTCATTGAAGAATCGCAAAATGCGCCAACAGAAGTAGCAGGGTTTTTTTTTCTTCTTTCTCCTTTTTTTCTTCTCTTTTTTGTTTGGGTGACCGAAATTCTCTTGTTCTTCGTCCATAACCTGGTCTAACATTTTTCTCTTGAGCTTTGCCTTTTCTGGCTTTATCCAAGACTAAATCGGGAATCTTGCTATGAAGACTCTCTCCCTTTCTTTTTCTTTGAGCGAGAATCTGTCTTAAGCATTGGTCGGCGCCCTACTCAATATAATTGCCGGCCTGGACTTTCAGGTCGGCCAGGGATTTAAGTTGAAGCATTGGCCATTTCAGCTTGTAGAAGATAGGATCCTCCTTGCGCAACATTTCTGCGAGGCGTCTTTGACTTAATAGCTTTTCGATTGCCCATCTGTGGTTTCTCTGTTTCACGCATGTTCTTTGGGCATCGATCTCTTCCTTTTAATGGTTTCAATCCAGTCTTGGATTTCTTGGCATTCCCCGATAGGGTGGGACACCCTAGTATCATAGCCACACTAAAGAGGATGATTCCCTCCTCATTCTTCTTTTTAAATACTTTTTCTCGTCCTTATCCTGTCTTCTAGCTTACGCCAGTTCAATCGGAGAAGGAGTTTTGCCTTTTGCAGATTGTTGGGAGGTGCCTCCAGATTTGGAGTTGTTGAATTGGGCTTTTCTTTGAGGGGGTTTAGGGTGACCATGCTTCTTTGGGACCATCTTGACCCAGTCAGCCTCTCCTTTATGTATTTGGCGGGTGACATTGAATGCTTGCTTGATTATTTCGGGCGACGGTTCTTGGAACTCGGTCATATAAGGACCAGAGTTTTGAGACGTTGATACTGCTTCGGGCTTCTTGCATGCTTGTTCCTTGATCTGTCTGGACTTAACTGGGGGATTCCGCCTTGGTCTCACCCTTTTTGGCTTTGCCTGGAGTTGGACTTGGATTGCTCTCGCTTAATGTCACCTTTTGGAGCTTGTCTAGATCTTGATTTGGAGTTCTTTGGTTGGGCCCTGCCTTTCTGACTTTACCCGAAGCCCGGCCTTGCAAGCTTCTTTTGAGTCAGAGGACTCATTGGGTAAGCATTTACTGTTGCTTGGATTATATCTTTCATGTCAACATTGCCTGTATGAATTGAACTTTCTTATATACAAATATCTTTCTTTGCAGGTTCTATTGAAGAGATCCTTCTAGAACTATCATGTCAGGGTATGGAAATCAATATTCCAATCTTTAATTTCCATATCAGCTTTGCTGGTAAAACTTGGGATTTCTTGCATACTGATGATTTTCCCTTTTTGCTTTGCAGGCTCCTTCTGAGCTGCCACATCAGGTCCATGTATTGAAAAAAATTTAGAGCTTCCACAGCTTCAAATTTGAGTGACCTAATGCTGCCACAAATGCAGTCCTTTGATTTGCAGCCCTTGCTTCATTAGGAGTGTCTTCCTTCCATTGGAGTTGTGCAAGACGACTTTGCAAAGCAAAACTAGAACAAGATGTACTCAGGAGGCGTTAAGCTTCGCACTTGAAGCACATTCTTTCGTTTAGTTGTAGCTATCCCGAGGGCTTGTCCCGGGACTCCTGTTGTGCATTCTTTCGTTTATTTGGAGTCACCCTGACGGCTTGTCTCAGGCACTTGACATGATTTCACAAATGCAAGAGAATTTACTTCCTTCATTAGATTCGCAGTCCTTCTCTTTTTTCTTCTTTTCTCTCTCTCTTTTCCTTTTTTCCTTCTCCTTTTTTTTTTCTTTCTTTTTTTGATCTCCCCTTTTTTTCTTTTCTCCCCCCCCTTTTTTTTGAACAAGGGTAGTCAACCCTCCGGAGCTTGAAATTAGATGTTGCACCTTGCAAGAGAGAGTAACTATGAGGTGATGACTTAGCCGACCTCTAACGGTTTAAGGGCCAAAAGCAGAATTTGGAAATTTGAGTATCGGATTTTAAGGCTGACCAAAAACGATTTAGGAGCCAAAAGTTTGGATGTGGGGCTGACCAAAAACGGTTTAGGAGAGTCGGAACTTAGGATTTGGGGCTAACCAAACGGGGTTTAGAAAGTCAGGATTTAGGATTTGGGGCTGACCAAACGAAGTTGGGAAGCCGAGAACTTGGGGATTTGGGGCTGGCCAAATAACGTTGGGAAGCCGAAACTTGAGATTTGGGGCTTGACCAAGCAATGTTGGGAAGCCGAAACTTGAGATTTGAGGCCGACCCACGATGTGGGGAAGCCGAAAAACTTGGGATTTGGGGCTGACCAAGTAATGTTGGAAAGCCGAAAAACTTTAGATTTGGGGCCGACCAATTAGGTTGGGAGGCCGAAGATTTAGGATTTGGGGCTAACCAAGGAAGTTGGAAAGCCAAACTTAGGATTTGGGGCTAACCAATGAAATTGGAAAGCCGAAAAACTTTGGATTTGGGACCGACCAACTAAGTTGGGAGGCCGAAGATTTAGGATTTGGGGCTAACCAAGGAAGTTGGAAAGCCAAACTTTGGGATTTGGGGCTAACCAATGAAATCGGAAAGCCGAAAAACTTTGGATTTGGGGCCGACCAACTTGGTTGGGAGATCAAAGATTTAGGATTTGGGGCTAACCAAGGAAGTTGGAAAGCCAAACTTTGGGATTTGGGGCTAACCGATGAAATCGGAAAGCCGAAAAATTTTGGATTTGGGGCCGACCAACTAGGTTGGGAGGCCGAAGATTTAGGATTTGGGGCTAACCAAGGAAGTTGGAAAGCCAAACTTTGGGATTTAGCACGGTGGGACGTGAACAAGAATTGTTCAGAGCAACCATGACTTTTGGGTTTTCTTTGGGAGGGTAACTCCCCTACCCTTCCTTACTCCCTCGAGGAGGAGGGCAAGTCTTGTGTAGATTGTTGCTGGAACTCATGCTCGGGAGCATAGTATAGCTTTAAATTCTTCCCATTCGGTGGCAGGAATGACATTTCTCCTTTGTGATCAACGATTGTATATGCGCCTCCTTCGTAGACCCTTGTGACAACATAGGGCCCACGCCAATTAGGTTGTAATTTGTCGCTGGGTTTGCCGGCCATAACTTCCCTTTCTTTTTGACCATGACGACGTCACTTTTCTTTCTTTTTCTTTTTTTTTTGAACGCCCTTTACTTTACCAGCTCATCATAGGCTTGAGTCATTCGGGCTTGGTATAGCTGAAGATGTTTGTAGGCTTCCACCCTTTTACCTTGCACGCTAGAAAGCTCTTCAAGTCTTCTTTCTATTTCATCTTGCACTTGAGTCTGTAGGCCAGTGTGCACGGCGACCCGGTAGGACGACATTTCAATTTCAATTGATACTATAGCCTTCGCCCCATACACCGGAGAGAAAGGGGAACAGCCGGTGGGAGCCTTGTAGACAGTTTGGTATGCCCAGAGAGCTTCGTGTATTTTCTCACCCTAGTCCCTTTTGCGGCTTTCGACGATCTTGGCCAAGAGCTTGGAGAGGGTCTTGTTAAATGCTTCGGCCAATTCATTGGCTTGGGGATTGTAGACCGTTGACGTTCTCCAGTCGATATGAAACTCTGCTGTCAACTGGTAAATGGTCTTATTTTTGAAAGGAGTGCCATTATCTGACATGATTCGACAGGGGGTGCCGAATCGGTATAAAATATGGTACTTGACAAATTGGGCGATTGCCTCTCTTGTGACCTCCTGCAGAGGGATAGCTTCGGCCCACCTGGAGAAGTAATTTGTAGCGGTTGGGATGAATTTGTAGCCTCTTGTGGATGGTGGAAAGGGTCTCACGATATCCATTCCCTATTCTGTAAAGGGCCATATAGGAGCCATGGTGTGCAACGAGCTTGGGAGTCTTCTTGGCACTGGGCCGAAAGCTTGGCACTGATGACGTGCGGGCGTATCGGTTGTAATCCGTATACATGGTGGGCCAGTAGAAACCCTTAAGTTTTATATTGCTCTTCATTTTGTCCCCGACTTGATGGGCACCACAGAACCCTGGGTGGACCTCGTGCATGACCATCTTGGCTTCCTTCGGCGAGAGGCAACGTAAGAGGATAGGCTTGTCCTTTTCATGCACCAGCCTATATAATTGATTTCCTACCAACTGATATGATGTTGCCCTTCGCAGCGGCTGATCCCTTTGAACCCGATCTGAAGAGAGGCAACCATTCTTTATTTTTTTGGCTCACGCTAATCTTATTCCTCTTTCTCAGTGAGACCGTCTTCTTCAATTGTGTTGACCTCGAAGGTGATAGGGTCGGCTTCTTCATCATTTGAAAATTTGAGAATTTGGGGTGGTCTTTTGCGTTGACAGTCCCGAAAGGACATCTGTGAATAAACACCAAAACTTGAGAATTTTTGGAATTGACGGCCCAATAAGGACTTGTAGGTCAAGACCAAAAATTGAAATTTGGTGGAATTGACGGTCCAAAGAGGACTTGCGGGTCAAAACCAAGAATTTGGAGTTTAAGTAGGGTTGACGGCCCAAAACGGACATGAATGCCAACACTACTATAAAAATTTAGTGGAATTGACGGTCCAAAGGGACTTGAGGGTCAAAACCAAGAATTGTTATTTAAGTAGGGTTGACGGCCCAAACGGACATGAATGCCAACACTACTATAAAAATTTAGTGGAATTGACGGTCCGAAAGGACTTGCGGGCCAAAACCAAAAATTGTGACTTAAGTAGGGTTGACGGCCCAAACGGACATGAATGCCAACACTACCATAGAAATTTCGTGGAATTGACGGTCCAAAAGGACTTGCAGGTCAAAACCAAAAATTTAGAGTTTAAGTAGGGTTGACGGCCCAAAACGGACATGAATGCCAACACTACAATAGAAATTTAGTCGAATTGACGGTCCAAAAGGACTTGCAGGTCAAAACCAGACTTTGAAATTTGAGTAGGGTTGACGGCCCAAAACGGACATGAATGCCAACACTACAATTGGAATTTAGTGGAATTGACGGTCCAAAAGGACTTGCAGGTCAAAACCAGACTTTGAAATTTGAGTAGGGTTGACAGCCCAAAACGGACATGAATGTCAACACTGCCATAGAAATTTAGTATTTAGACATGCTTCCCCGAATGGGGACAAAATCATAAGAAACAGAGGCGTCAATGGTGACGGCTCGTGGTGATGAATAACAATAATTCTTTTTCTTCTTTTTTTTTCATCTTTTCCCTCTTTTTTCATCTTTTCTCTTCTTTTCCTTTTTCTTTCTTCTTTTCTTTCTCTCATTTTTTCTTTTTTTTTCTTCTCTCATTTTCTCTCTCTTTTTTTCTTCTTCTTCTTTTTTCATCTTTTTTTTTCTCATTTTCCTTTCTCTCGTAGCGACCTCCGTGGCGTAGAAGTCAAGTATTAGAAGTTAAGGTGGGGTCAAATACTAGAATTGGGGTTGACTAACCTTTGTGATTTGGAAGCCAAAGATTAGAATTGGGGTTTAGAATTTACTGTGGGTGACTTGATGGTCTGAGGGCCAACGGAGTTTGGGATTTAAGTTTGGATTTTGGTTGACCTTTGGGTTTTGAAACTTAGTTGACTTGTGCGGTTTGAAGACCGAGAAATGGAGTTGGAGTTGGCTATCCTTCGTGATTTGGAAGTTGAGGATTGCACTGAGGGTTTGGCTGACTTTTGTGATTTGAAAGTCAAAAGTTGAAATTTGGATAAGTTTTTCTGGAACTTGTGATTTGATAGTTTTGATAATGTGCTCGCCACGGTGGGACAAAACTATCGGACAAAGAATGTTTGAGATGGTAGTGCATAATGACGATGCATTCCTCCTTTCTTCTTCCTCTTTTCTTTTTTTTTTTTACATTACCAACTTCACCGCCCTTTCGGGTTTTCGCCGAAGCTGGCCCCCTTTAACTTTTTCCAATGCGCCCTTTCGGGTTTTCACACCGAGGGGTTACTCATTTTTGCCTGAAGCACCCTTTCGGGTTTTCACTCGAGCCGGGTTTTATGACCTTTTTGCCCTTAGGTAACCAACAAGTTGGATGCCCAAGTCCGTCGAGGCACCTCAATTTTAAGCCCCATTTTTTTCTTTTTTTTTCTTTATTGCTGCTGTTGTTGTTGCTTCTGGTGTTGGCGTTGTTGCTTGACGTTGTTGTTGTTGCTTGACATCGTTGTTGCTTGACGTTGTCGTTGGGACAAAGTGTCTTAATTTCCATTGTTCCTCCACCATAAGGAAGATATGGGGCCAATGACTTATAAGCCTGCGGCCTTTTAGCTTGAAAGGGGCTTGACGATGAAGTTTTTGGCTTTTGGAATGGTGACTAACCCAGAAGGGGTTTGGGCACCATGACTTTGGGTCTCTCTTTTTTTTTTTTTGACTCGAAAGGTTTGGGCAACAAAAATTTGGTTTTATTTTGTGGTTGCTGACCCGGAAGGGGTTTTGAACCAATGATTTGGGTTTCGTGTCTTTTTTTGTGGTGATCCAAGGAAGGCTTGGGTAACCAAAGAGTTGGTTTTAATGGTGGCTAACCCGAAGGGGTTTGAACCAAGGATTTGAGTTTCGTTTTGGATGGTTATCGACCCGAAAGGGGTTTCAAATCAAGGGTTTGGGTTTGATGCATTTGTTCCCCTTGATAGGACATGATTTTCAAGTGGAGGATAACCACGATGCTAGTTTATGATGATTGTTGAAAATATATTTTCTTCTTCTTCTCTTCTTTTTTTTCCTTTTTTTTTTTTCACTTTACCAACCCCAGCGCCCTTTCGGGTTTTCGCCGAAACTGGCCCCCTTTAGCTTTTTCCAGCGCGCCCTTTCGGGTTTTCACGCTGAGGGGTTACCCAATTTTGCTTGAGACGCCCTTTCAGGTTTTCACCTCAGCCGGGTTTTTTTGGCCTTTTTACCCTCAACCACCCCTGTGATGGGAATGGCTAAGTCCGCCGGGGCACCTCTATTTTAAACCCCTTTTTTTCTTTTAATTTTTTTTCTCTTTTTTTTTGAACTCTGGATTTGAGCTTTGACAAGGTGATGATCCAGGTGAGATGTGCTTTTCATTGAGTGGAAGGAAGGGTTACTCTCTCTCTTTTGTAGTTCTTCACAGAGGGATTTTCTTCTATGGGGATTTCCATGGCAACTGTCTATTCACCTTTGCTTCTTTAAGTTTCTCTTCAAACACTTCTTTCTTGTTTTTCTCCTCCTCAGCTTGCGCTTCATTTCAAGAGGACAGACTGTATGATGACTGAGTTGGGTGAAATTTGTCCCTCCCGAGATAAAATTTTCGCTTTGAGCTTCTGCCTTGGAGGGCCTGGGCCAAGAGTACTCCTCTCTTTCTTTCTCTCTTTCACTTTCCCTTTTTTTTCCCTTCTTTCTTCTTTTGGGGTAAAATTTGGCAGGGAATTTTACAACTTCCCTGTGGACAGCGGGAGAAAGGTTGACACCGAAATTGGTTTGGTGGCACAAGCATAGGTTTACGCCTGAAGCTAGCTTTGTGTTACCAGAAAATGAGCTTAATTGCCAAGGGTGGCTTAGAGCCCGAAGTGGAACAATACCCAAACTTGGCAGATCAAGAAATGAGTTGGTGTTCAACACCGATTTGGTACCAAAGCATGGGTTGGATCCTATGCATAGATGGCTTGATGTCAGGCAGACATGTTTGAAGCCTTAAGAGGTTCGAACACTGACGATTTTGGGACAGACTCCACTAACAGAGTGTTAAAATTTGGAAAGGGAAAAGACAGAGGTCCCCCTTGAATCTATCTTCTTGGCTCCGCCAGTGGTTTTACTTCGTCTTTTTTTTTTTTCAGGCTTGTATTTTTGTCTTCACTTAGAGCTTTGCTTGAAGCCTTCTTCTTGGACTGGGCTTTCTGGCTTTGCCTAGGCTTGACTTGGAGCCTTCTGCTTTGGACTTCTGATCGGGCTATTGCTTGCCGGAGCTACCTTGCTTGAGGTTTCGCTTGAGATTTTGCTCGAAGCATTATTTAGTGCTTTGCCCCTACCTCTTCTTGGAGTTTTCTTTGCCAGATACGCCCTCTTGAATTTCTAAGGTGGCAGCCTGACGCTTCACCAACTTTCTCTTCCTACTTCCCTTTTCTTATCTATTCTTCTTCCTTTTCTGCCTCATCTCATGTCTTGAGGGAGAGGAAAATCTATTTTGGGACTGATTGGAACATGCCC
This sequence comes from Amorphophallus konjac, assembly GCA_022559845.1. Lineage (NCBI taxonomy): Eukaryota > Viridiplantae > Streptophyta > Magnoliopsida > Alismatales > Araceae > Amorphophallus > Amorphophallus konjac. The sequence goes on along the minus strand of JAHNEJ010002593.1, from coordinate 29,249 downwards.
CCAGGGTTGAAATTCTGGCCTCAAGTTGTTGCCTTAGAAGGTTTAGATTGTTCAAAGCCTCCTCTTTGTTGACCCATATTTATTTGATAAGAAGTTGGTTCACGGAATCGCCCCCTCGCCTGGACTTAAGGGCTTTGACTTTTTACGTGAGGCTTGGATGTCAACTTCTTTCATTGTCACCTTTCACTTGATGTAGACAGCAATAAGATTGCCCCCTTTCCCAGACTTAGATATAGCCACAACAGATTTTCTTTCAGGGCAGCGACATTGCCCCCGGCTAGCAGGAACAACATATGAATTTTGTTGGCACTTAGTCTTCAACAGGAAGCCTTCACTCGGGCGTACCGAGCAGCGGCGGCCATGACTGGGGTGGCGTCGTACCCTCTTAGTAATTGCAACTTGGACATGTATTGTGTTGTCATTTGGCCTTTGACAGGGAGTTTTAACCTTGATGCCCCAACGGCAACAGCTGCGGCTAGAATGGCATCCCCCTGCTAGTAGGAGCAACTTTAGATACATGTTGACATTTGGCATTTGAAAGGGACCGCTTAACCTTGATGCACCGGGCAGCCTTAACCTTGATGCCCCCAGTAGCTTTAACTTTGATGCCCCCAGCGGCAACTTCAATGGTAGAAATCCTTTGAACTTTTTTGCAAGAGTGTGAAGGAGTCACAACCTTCGTCGAGGCAAGGCTATTCTTCGACAGACAAATGAAAGGCAGGAAAAGTCCCACCGGGCGTGTCAGTCTGTTTACACGCGGAATTTTTCAGAACATCCGATTTTGCTGGATGGATATGTCGTATATCTTGACATATTTGTTAATTCCGCATTTTTTGGGTTTATCAGACGATTTAGGGTTCGTGTACTGGACTTTTCCCCACCGACCGAAGTCGGTGTTAATTTACATCGGTAAAAATCCGAGCACCTTTGATTAACTGTCGAAGAACGCCTTTTGCCTCTATTAGTTGTGACATAAATGAGCTTGATTGCCCATTCCGGATACATACTCTTGCAAAGAACTTTGGAGACTTTATTTCTTTGAACACATGATTTGAATTACAATCAATCCTTCAAGACCTTTACATATGGTCCCGATTGTGTAATCGGGTCTTCAAGATTATATCCAGTTGCAACCAGAGCCTTTGAATTTGCTTCATTCTACATTTGGATCATTACATTTACTCGTGTCCCCTGATCGGAGAGTTAAGCTTGAATTTTATCACGAGGACTGTTTGATCGCCAAGATGATCATTATCGATGCCTCGGAGTTGCTTCATGGTCACAATCACGCTTTAGATTGTGATTGGACTCTTAAGTTGCCTTGGTGTCCATAAAGGACATTCCCGCCTGAGGCGGGTTATATTTGTAATTTTCCCTCCATCATGGTATTTTTACAGTTTTCTCAATCTTTGGGATGTTCTTGCAATTTCTTATTTTCTTGGAGATAGCCCCGTCATGTCTCGACTTCCTGGGCATTCTTGTCATCCTGACTTTTTGGCATATATTTGACATTTCTCGGAGATAGCATCGTCATGTCTTGACTTCTTGAGCATATCTGTCACTTCTTGACTTTTTCTGAGATAGTCCCCTCATTTCTTGATTTCCTGGACATATCCGCCATTCTTGACTTTTTGGAGATCGCCCCGTTGTTTGACTTTTTGGACATTCCGAGTATCAAATTTCATGACTTCTCGGAAGTATCTCCGGCATTCGACTTTTTGGGCATTTCTCATCTTGATTTATTGACTTCTCGGAAATAACCCTGTCATTTGACTTCTTGGGTATTCATCGTCTTAATTTCTTGATTTCACAGGGTTTATTTGTAATTTCATCAATTTTATTGTTTCCGGGCATGATAGCTCTTGGCCATGAAATAGATACATGGACTTGGATGGTTAGCCATAAGCCGAATTCAGGAGAGCGCACACCGCTTCAAGGAAGGGGCGTGGTCTCGCTCCACCGAGTCGTGCAAACGGCGCCAACCATGGACGAGCATTCTTCAGTGATTCTGAGAAACTGGGAACTTTGTACAGTTTCTAGATTGAACAATGACTTTGATGTAACTTTCCCACAAATGTGGTGTTTCCGCAATTTCCTAATATTTCAGGGTCTTTTTGTATTTTCCCACCATTTAGGATATTTTTGTAATTTTTCCTCCATCGAGGATATTTCTGCAATCTTTTTGTCATCGGGAGTATTTCTAAAATCTTCCCGCCACCGGAGGTATTTCTGAATTTTTCCCGCCCACTGGGGTATTTCTGTAATTTTCCACCCACCGGGGGGTATTTATGTGATTTTCTACCCACCGGAGGTATTTCTGTAATTTTCCACCCACTGGGGGTATTTCTGTAATTTTCTACCCACCGGAGGTATTTATGTGATCTTCCACCCACCGGGGGTATTTCTGTAATTTTTCACCCACCGGAGGTATTTCTATAAAGTGGGGAACATTCCTTTGAACTCATATCTTGTCTCTTGAATTTCTGATTTTTCTGGAATTTTCCAAAGTACATGGACTTTTGGGCAATTTTGCAAAAGCTTGGGGCAGAGTTGCAATTTCTGAAATATGCAGGGATCTCCTCATAATTTTTTCATAAGGGACCAGACTTTGAGCATTTCTGGGCTTCCCATGAACTTCGATCATTTCTTCATTATGGATTTACAACAATACAAATATATTTCTTCATGAGGGAATTTCCTTGCAATAAATCTAAATATGAGGGCCTTCTTCAAACTTGGAGGGAGGAAACCCAGCCGCAAGGGAGAGGGCGCAAGCCTCTTCTCCTTTCTTCTTCACACTTGGGCCTCTATCGAAGCTCTCCAAGTCTTCAAGTGCTGCCAAACTTTCTTTCCTCTTTTTTCCTCTCCCTTCCTTGGAGCTCTAGGCTTCCTTTTATAGGAGTTAGAAGTGGACCGGAGGCTAGGTGGCTCTGGTGGAAACACCCCCTCCGGTAGAAGTCCAAGGGACAAGGTGACTCTTCCCCTCCCTTCCTTTTTAATTTTTTTTTACTGTTTTCTTTCTTTCTGCAGAAAATGGTGGGGAAAGCCCCTCCCCTCCGGTGGTACAGTGACCGGAGGGGGTCCCTCCGGTGCATGTACCGGAGGGGGTTCCCCCTCCGGTTTGCTTGGGACCGGAGGGGGTCCCTCCGGTTCATGTACCGGAGGGGGTATTTCCCCCTTCTCTCTTCTATTATTATTATTTTTTTCATGTTGCAAAGGACCGGAGGGGGTCCCCCCTCCGGTTTGTCATTACCGGAGAGAAGAGGGGGGCAGAGGGGGTCCCCCCTCCGGTGCATGTGCCGGAGGGGGTCAAAACTCCTCACATTCTTTTTTCTTTTTTCTTCCCCGCAGCAGCAGGAAATGAAGGGGGAACCCCCCCTTTTTTGTATAATTTTTCGGGTTCAACAAACACCCTCAACAATTTTAACATCTAGCTATGTGAAGTCCTCATCTTCATCCACAAGATCTTGCTGTTCATGAGGACAATCTACCCACTCACGATAATCATCAATGCCCTTCAAAGAAATAGGATCAATATTAATTTTCTGAAAATGCAGATGGTGAGCACTGAGGCATTGATTAGATTGCATAAAGACAACCATTCAACCTCTTTGCTCCAATCTATTCTTTTTTTGTATGCACCTACAAATACATTATTTGCAATCAATTAAACAAACAAAAAACATTGAGGGAGCATCTTTTATGTACTTGTTTAATTTCTCATACTCAATACTTGGATTGGAAAATAAAGTCCCAGATTGAGGTAAAGGCCAGTTGCATGTAAAGGATGGTGCAATTGAAAGTCCCAACGTCTATCAATGATATCCCTAATTGGACCATATCTTTATATCTTTTTGCTTAATGCACTCTTGATACTTTCCTTTATGATGTGGGACGGACACGCGACCTGGGACTGTAGCTCGGGATCGTCCCTAAACGAGGGAAGTCGTGAGACCGTGCGCGGTTTAGAAATCGGCAGTGAGTCTCGGGTATCGACTTTTCCGCGTTAACTCGGGTCGAGTCACGGGACGGGTTACACTCACTCTCTCCCAGCGGTGATACAATTGATATAACCAAGGATGGCAGTATCGGTTTCGGTATCGATTTCGGTTTCGGCCGAAACCGGTTCAAAATAGTCAGAAAAGGCAAAAATTGTATTGAGCAGGTCCGGTTTCGGTCCGGTTTCGGTCAGTTTCGGTCCAAAACCGGACGGTTTCGGTCCGAAACCATTAAAAAAATAATTTTTTTTGGTATCGGACTTGCTACAGTGACAAGGCCTGTTTCGGTTTTGGTATAGGCCAAAACCGATACGTTTCGGCCGAAACCGATACGTTTCGGCCGAAACGTATCAGTTTCGGCTGATACTGCCATCCATGGATATAACGGGCTAATAACCTATCAAATGCAGCGGCATATACGAATAAATACGAGTAAAGCAAAGCCGAGTAAGAGAGCGAACACGATACCTCCACGTTCCGGGCGTGGGGAAGACGACCCCGGCCAGTTACGGTAACTCCTGGTAACAACGGTAAAAACTTTGTTACAACAGTGAATTTTATTGTCCACTCCACGCAGGGAGGTAAAGGGCTACAAGTGGGGCCCGGGAGGACCGACCCTGGGTTGACGGGCAGCAATCCGGAGGTGCGTCCGGGGCGAACTCGGCATGCTGGTCTGACTCGGTACTGCGCCGACTCGGTTCTGACTCGCTGGACAGCAAGGCGCGGATTCCAAAGGAACGTCGTCCTCCTGAGGTCTTCTGAAGGCGTCACTTGGCTGGGACGATGGCGGGACGTCCCTGATCAACTCCCTGAAGTGGCGGTTCCAGAAGTTGACTTTTGATATTTTTGCACGAATTATTCACGGACTGATTTTTCTGATCTGCACAGGGAACAGATCTGCACGTCTCGGCTGCAAGAATTATGGTGCTCAGATCCGGAGGCCGATCGAGGCGTGGCTAGTACCGTTGGAAAGAGCACTCCCAGATCTATAACATATAATTTTCACAACTCCATCCAGTGGACGGATTGAAAATGAGGATGACTGTAAGTCTATTTTTTTTTCTGACCCGGACTGACAGACACAGGGCAGGAAGGGATCTACCTGAAATTGACCTTTGACTGAGGGGTAAATGATTTTTTCAAGGGCGACCAAAATTATGGAAGACAGGGTAGGACGTGAGGAGCACTAGGGAATTTTTTGTGATTTTTTTGAAAATTTATAAGTGGGTGGGAAAAATACAAGAAGGTGACTCTGTCCCGTAGATCTGCAGAATGACAGATTACAGGGGGAGAACAATAAATGCGGGAAAAATACCAAATTAAGTCCAAATGACACGAAATTTGAACTGGAGGTTAGGGGAGATGGACAGAACAAACTCTCAAAATTAGGGCTCGATCAGACAACAAGAAAAAAAGATAAAATTTCGGAGATGAGGTTCTGTTCTGATGGAGACAGAACTCCGACGGTGGTGGCGGCGGCGCGACGGCGGTGCGATGGCGGCGGCGGCAGAAATAGAACTCAGAGGGGCTAAGGAGAATATAGAAGAGCTTCACACTCAGGATTTAGCAGAAATCCATCTGCAAGAGGGGGAGAAGATAGGGAGGAGGGCGCAGGTTTCTTGGAGCTCCAAGGAATTTCACACAATTTCTTCTCATTAATTCTATTAATTGTGAAATACATGGTATATATAAGAAATGTAAAATGACCTAGACTAACCTCAGATCTAGGGTTAGGGAGGGACAAACTAGGGTTAGAACTAATAAGTTCTAACATGAATTTTACAAAAATTATAAATGACCCATAAAAGGGGGGGCGCCCCCTTGACCATGTGGTGGAAAAGATGGACTTTTTAGTCCATTTGTCCCCCATGTGTTTAATTGACATTCAACCCTTCTAGAAGCAACCTAGGATGGTTGACCAGCCTCACATGGCTTAGGTGGACCAATAGGGAAGGAATGGGGGGCCCCTTGCTGGACCTACTACACTTTTGCACAAAAACCCAAACAATCCTAGGGAATGACAAAGTGGCTTATAAAACTTTACAATTGCGTACATACTTTTTCAAGGATATAAAAGCAAACTAAAAGGACACAAGTGCAAAATAAAAATTAGTGCTCGGCGTCGATTCCCATCAACTCTCCCCGGATGGGAAGAACTCGACCCCGTCGAGTAAGGGGTACGGCTGCTCGAGTAGCTCCGTCGGATCCGTCACCGAACCTGGAAGCGCGGAGTATGCTCCACTCCAAGTAATCGACACCTGCTCATCCCGTATAGATTCGATAGGCGCACGCTGCCATGGGAATGAGGCTAGAGGTGGACACTCCGGGGTTGGGTCACTCTCAAATGAGGGAGGCGGCTCAAAGACTCACTAGGAATCATCGCGGGTCCCTTATGTGACTAGATCCGATATGTGGAGTAGAACCGATCCCAATAGTCCGACAAGTCTCATACTCAAAAGGGACTAACAACGCGAGCGTACAAAACCGACTCGACTCAACGTATGCACATGCACTCGACAGACAAACGGTACGAAACAAAGACTGACACATGACCCTAAACAAACCTACGGTTAGTCCGACTCATGCATATGCAAAGGTGGACCAGGACACCCGAATGTGTGCCATGCATACACTAGATGTACTCGATGGTTGACGGAATGGAGGACTCTTAGACATCCTAAGATGTACCACTCATGCATTGGCGACTTATGGGATTTGGTTGGGGAAGGGCTAGGAGATGCAAAACTACCTTCGTCATCACCCTTCGACGTAGGTAAGGCTTGCCAACTAGACCGAGGGGTAGGGGTGTGATAGTGAACTTCTTAGAAGAAGTGGAGTGAATATGATAGCTCAGGAGGTTCACTAGTGAAGGGGTCAAAAGGGTCAAAGAAGGTATGACCCCATGAGATGGACTCCCATATGACACGGTCCCAATTGTTAAATTCTTGAAGGTGTGGGTGGTCACCTTCATCTGTCATGGTGAATGGGACGGTGGTCATGTGAAAAAAATAAGATTCCTCCCTTGGGCAAAAGGGAATGCAGTCGGGCTCGGCCGGCATAGGGAGGAACAAGAGGATCTCCGTGGTGACAGAACCCACGGTGCACACGGAGGTAATGGACCCTAAGGTCGGATGGGTGAAGCTAAGACTAGTGGGTTGGTCGAAGCCTCGAGCCAATGAGTGCGTCAACTTCCATTGTGAGTCTAATCCCATAACGAGGTCATCCAAGGTATCAACATGGTGACTAGACCGAAAGGTAGTGTGGTAGGAGTTGACGGGCACTAGTGGTAGGGTGGGGTCCATGGATGGGTAAGGAGGTGGGACCAAGCCATCCTTGAGCCAGCTAAGAAGCGGCTCGGCTATGAAAAGCGTACCTGTTAGAAACACGGGTGGCTCGAGCTTTGGTGGCTCCAAATGAGAGGGCTCCGAAATAAGATCGGAAGGTGAGGGTGATGGTAATGGAGTTCTCATGGGTGGTGAAGAAGCACGTGTCCTTTCCAACCAATCCGAAAACATTTTCTCGATTTCACCAAAGGTGTGGGTTGGAGTAGGAACCTCGTGGTGGACTCGCTCCTCGTCTCTCGGCTCGGGTGTGGACCTAGGCTCGGCTAGAAGCGGGGCTTCCACTTGGTGGGAGGTGACTGGGCGGACCACTTGATTGGGGTTGCTTTGGAGGGCTTGGATGGGGGTGAAGGGGCGGGGTTGGTTGGAGGTGTGGCCCACTTGATTGCGGGTGAGTTGGTGGGACCGACTAGTGGTATAACCCCCGTGGTTGGAGGTAGGTGGACGGGGAAGGTAGACCCTCCTAAGCGCTCTCTTCATATCCCACCATGACTCGATGGGCCTTAGCCTCCTGTCTTCCCGGAAGTACTTGATGTCCCTCCACGTTTCGGCGGCTTCATAGAAAAGTCGCCTTTTGGCAAAGTTGACTTGCGCGGGACCGGACATAAGGTAACACTCAAAGTAGTCGTCCATAATGGATTCCCACTCTAGGTAGTCACCTGGGTTTTCGGAGCCATAGAAATCCCGGGCTACGGGCCTATGGGGGTGGTCCGGGTGGTTCTTCCATCTTAGATAGTATCGCCACCATACATAAGATCCGAGCGTTTGGTAATCCATGGGACACGGGAAGCTATTGAGTGAACATGCCGACACGTGGAGATAAGACAAACCAACTAGACAATGGACTAAACACGACCCTAAACGACAATGCAAGTTGGAATGCCGACTCGACTACCAACCTAGACACGACCAAGATTCGGTACGTGGCGGAGTTAATCGATCCGAAGATCACTCGCGCAAGTGTGCGGCTTTCCCGATAGGCGTAGCCTAACGTTCGGACAACACCTTTTTATATACCGAACAATGGTATGCGGATGCAACCTTAGACCGACTTAGACGATGACTAGACGTAAATGACACTTTTTTTTATTTTTGACCAAATACTACCCTAGACTCAACTGGCGCTCTGATACCAAATTGATGCGGGACGGACACGCGACCTGGGACTCTAGCTCGCGATCGTCCCTAAGCGAGGGAAGACGTGGGACCGTGCGCGGTTGAGAAACCGGCAGTGAGTCTCGCGTATCGGCTTTTCCGCGTTAACTCGGGTCGAGTCACAGGACGGGTTACACTCACTCTCTCGCAGCGGTGATACAATTGATATAACGGGCTAATAACCTATCACATGCAGCGGCATATACGAATAAATACGAGTAAAGCAAAGCCGAGTAAGAGAGCGAACACGATACCTCCACGTTCCGGGCGTGGGGAAGACGACCCCGGCCAGTTACGGTAACTCCCGGTAACAACGGTAAAAATTTAGTTACAATAGTGAATTTTATTGTCCACTCCACGCAGGGAGGTAAAGGGCTACAAGTGGGGCCCGGGAGGACCGACCCTGGGTTGACGGGCAGCAATCCGGAGGTGCGTTCGGGGTGAACTCGGCCTACTGGTCCGACTCGGTACTGCGCCGACTCGGTTCTGACTCGCTGGACAGCAAGGCGCGGATTCCAAAGGAACGTCGCCCTCCTGAGGTCTTCTGAAGGCGCCACTTGGCTGGGACGATGGCGGGACGTCCCTGATCAACTCCCTGAAGTGGCGGTTCCAGAAGTTGACTTTTGATATTTTTGCACGAATTATTCACGGACTGATTTTTCTGATCTGCACAGGGAACAGATCTGCACGTCTCGGCTGCAAGAATTATGGTGCTCATATCCGGAGGCCGATCGAGGCGTGGCTAGTACCGTTGGAAAGAGCATTCCCAGATCTATAACATATAATTTTCACAACTCCATCCAGTGGACGGATTGAAAATGAGGATGACTGTAAGACTATTTTTTTTTCTGATTCGGACTGACAGACACAGGGCAGGAAGGGATCTGCCTGAAATTGACCTTTGACTGAGGGGTAAATGATTTTTTTAAGGGCGACAAAAATTATGGAAGACAGGGTAGGACGTGAGGAGCACTAGGGAATTTTTTGTGATTTTTTTGAAAATTTATAAGTGGGTGGGAAAAATGCAAGAAGGTGACTGTCCCGTAGATCTGCAGAATGACAGATTACAGGGGGGAGAATAATAAATGCGGGAAAAATACCAAATGAAGTCCAAATGACACGAAATTTGAACTGGAGGTTAGGGGAGATGGACAGAACAAACTCTCAAATTAGGGCTCGATCAGACAACAAGAAGAAAAGATAAAATTTTGGAGATGAGGTTCTGTTCTGATGGAGACAGAACTCCGAAGGTGGGGGCGGCGGCGCGACTGCGGTGCGATGGCGGCGGCGGCAGAAATAGAACTCAGAGGGGCTAAGGAGAATATAAAAGAGCTTCACACTCAGGATTTAGCAGAAATCCATCTGCAAGAGGGGGAGAAGAGAGGGAGGAGGGCGCAGGTTTCTTGGAGCTCCAAGGAATTTCACACAATTTCTTCTCATTAATTCTATTAATTGTGAAATACATGCTATATATAAGAAATGTAAAATGACCTAGACTAACCTCAGATCTAGGGTTAGGGAGGGGCAAACTAGGGTTAGAACTAATTAGTTCTAACATGAATTTTACAAAAATTATAAATGACCCATAAAAAGGGGGGGTGCCCCCTTGACCATGTGGTGGAAAAGATGGACTTTTTAGTCCATTTGTCCCCCATGTGTTTAATTGACATTCAACCCTTCTAGAAGCCACCTAGGATGGTTGACCAGCCTCACATGGCTTAGGTGGACCAATAGGGAAGGAATGGGGGGCCCCTTGCTGGACCTACTACACTTTTGCACAAAAACCCAAACAATCCTAGGGAATGACAAAGTGGCTTATAAAGCTTTACAATTGCGTACATATTTTTTCAAGGATATAAAAGCAAACTAAAAGGACAAGTGCAAAATAAAAATTAGTGCTCGGCGTCGATTCCCATCAACTCTCCCCGGATGGGAAGAACTCGACCCCGTCGAGTAAGGGGTACGGCTGCTCGAGTAGCTCCGTCGGATCCGTCACCGAACCTGGAAGCGCGGAGTATGCTCCACTCCAAGTAATCGACACATGCTCATCCCGTATAGATTCGATATGCGCACGCTGCCATGGGAATGAGGCTAGAGGTGGACACTCTGGGGTTGGGTCACTCTCAAATGAGGGAGGCGGCTCAAAGACTCACTAGGAATCATCGCGGGTCCCTTATGTGACTAGATCCGATATGTGGAGTAGAACCGATCCCAATAGTCCGACAAGTCTCATACTCGAAAGGGACTAACAACGCGAGCGTACAAAACTGACTCGACTCAACGTATGCACATGCACTCGACAGACAAACGGTACGAAACAAAGACTGACACATGGCCCTAAACAAACCTACGGTTAGTCCGACTCATGCATATGCAAATTGACCAAATACTACCCTAGACTCAACTGGCGCTCTGATACCAAATTGATGCGGGACGGACACGCGACCTGGGACTCTAGCTCGCGATCGTCCCTAAGCGAGGGAAGACGTGGGACCGTGCGCGGTTGAGAAACCGACAGTGAGTCTCGCGTAACGGCTTTTCCGCGTTAACTCGGGTCGAGTCACAGGACGGGTTACACTCACTCTCTCGCAGCGGTGATACAATTGATATAACGGGCTAATAACCTATCACATGCAGCGGCATATACGAATAAATACGAGTAAAGCAATGCCGAGTAAGAGAGCGAACACGATACCTCCACGTTCCGGGCGTGGGGAAGACGACCCCGGCCAGTTACGGTAACTCCCGGTAACAACGGTAAAAATTTAGTTACAACAGTGAATTTTATTGTCCACTCCACGCAGGGAGGTAAAGGGCTACAAGTGGGGCCTGGGAGGACCGACCCTGGGTTGACGGGCAGCAATCCGGAGGTGCGTTCGGGGTGAACTCGGCCCACTGGTCCGACTCGGTACTGCGTCGACTCGGTTCTGACTCGCTGGACAGCAAGGCGCGGATTCCAAAGGAACGTCGCCCTCCTGAGGTCTTCTGAAGGCGCCACTTGGCTGGGACGATGGCGGGACGTCCCTGATCAACTCCCTGAAGTGGCGGTTCCAGAAGTTGACTTTTGATATTTTTGCACGAATTATTCACGGACTGATTTTTCTGATCTGCACAGGGAACATATCTGCACGTCTCGGCTGCAAGAATTATGGTGCTCATATCCGGAGGCCGATCGAGGCGTGGCTAGTACCGTTGGAAAGAGCACTCCCAGATCTATAACATATAATTTTCACAACTCCATCCAGTGGACGGATTGAAAATGAGGATGACTGTAAGACTATTTTTTTTTTCTGATTCGGATTGACAGACACAGGGCAGGAAGGGATCTGCCTGAAATTGACCTTTGACTGAGGGGTAAATGATTTTTTCAAGGGCGACAAAAATTATGGAAGACAGGGTAGGACGTGAGGAGCACTAGGGAATTTTTTGTGATTTTTTTGAAAATTTATAAGTGGGTGGGAAAAATGCAAGAAGGTGACTGTCCCGTAGATCTGCAGAATGACAGATTACAGGGGGGAGAATAATAAATGCGGGAAAAATACCAAATGAAGTCCAAATGACACGAAATTTGAACTGGAGGTTAGGGGAGATGGACAGAACAAACTCTCAAAATTAGGGCTCGATCAGACAACAAGAAAAAAAGATAAAATTTTGGAGATGAGGTTCTGTTCTGATGGAGACAGAACTCCGACGGTGGTGGCGGCGACGCGACGGCGACGCGACGGCGGTGCGATGGCGGCGGCGGCAGAAATAGAACTCAGAGGGGCTAAGGAGAATATAAAAGAGCTTCACACTCAGGATTTAGCAGAAATCCATCTGCAAGAGGGGGAGAAGAGAGGGAGGAGGGCGCAGGTTTCTTGGAGCTCCAAGGAATTTCACACAATTTCTTCTCATTAATTTTATTAATTGTGAAATACATGCTATATATAAGAAATGTAAAATGACCTAGACTAACCTCAGATCTAGGGTTAGGGAGGGGCAAACTAGGGTTAGAACTAATTAGTTCTAACATGAATTTTACAAAAATTATAAATGACCCATAAAAGGGGGGGCGCCCCCTTGACCATGTGGTGGAAAAGATGGACTTTTTAGTCCATTTGTCCCCCATGTGTTTAATTGACATTCAACCCTTCTAGAAGCCACCTAGGATGGTTGACCAGCCTCACATGGCTTAGGTGGACCAATAGGGAAGGAATGGGGGGCCCCTTGCTGGACCTACTACACTTTTGCACAAAAACCCAAACAATCCTAGGGAATGACAAAGTGGCTTATAAAGCTTTACAATTGCGTACATACTTTTTCAAGGATATAAAAGCAAACTAAAAGGACAAGTGCAAAATAAAAATTAGTGCTCGGCGTCGATTCCCATCAACTCTCCCCGGATGGGAAGAACTCGACCCCGTCGAGTAAGGGGTACGGCTGCTCGAGTAGCTCCGTCGGATCCGTCACCGAACCTGGAAGCGCGGAGTATGCTCCACTCCAAGTAATCGACACCTGCTCATCCCGTATAGATTCGATATGCGCACGCTGCCATGGGAATGAGGCTAGAGGTGGACACTCTGGGGTTGGGTCACTCTCAAATGAGGGAGGCGGCTCAAAGACTCACTAGGAATCATCGCGGGTCCCTTATGTGACTAGATCCGATATGTGGAGTAGAACCGATCCCAATAGTCCGACAAGTCTCATACTCGAAAGGGACTAACAACGCGAGCGTACAAAACTGACTCGACTCAACGTATGCACATGCACTCGACAGACAAACGGTACGAAACAAAGACTGACACATGGCCCTAAACAAACCTACGGTTAGTCCGACTCATGCATATGCAAAGGTGGATCAGGACACTCGAATGTGTGCCATGCATACACTAGATGTACTCGATGGTTGACGGAATGGAGGACTCTTAGACATCCTAAGATGTACCACTCATGCATTGGCGACTTATGGGATTTGGTTGGGGAAGGGCTAGGAGATCCAAAACTACCTTCGTCATCACCCTTCGACGTAGGTAAGGCTTGCCAACTAGACCGAGGGGTAGGGGTGTGATAGTGAACTCCTTAGAAGAAGTGGAGTGAATATGATAGCTCGGGAGGTTCACTAGTGAAGGGGTCAAAAGGGTCAAATAAGGTATGACCCCATGAGATGGGCTCCCATATGACACGGTCCCAATTGTTAAATTCTTGAAGGTGTGGGTGGTCACCTTCATCTGTCATGGTGAATGGGACGGTGGTCATGTGAAAAAAATAAGATTCCTCCCTTGGGCAAAAGGGAATGAAGTCGGGCTCGGCCGGCATAGGGAGGAACAAGAGGATCTCCGTGGTGACAGAACCCACGGTGCACACGGAGGTAATGGACCCTAAGGTCGGATGGGTGAAGCTAAGACTAGTGGGTTGGTCGAAGCCTTGGCCCAATGAGTGCGTCAACTTCCATTGTGAGTCTAATCCCATAACGAGGTCATCCAAGGTATCAACATGGTGACTAGACCGAAAGGTAGTGTGGTAGGAGTTGACGGGCACTAGTGGTAGGGTGGGGTCCATGGATGGGTAAGGAGGTGGGATCAAGCCATCCTTGAGCCAGCTAAGAAGCGGCTCGGCTATGAAAAGCGTACCTGTTAGAAACACGGGTGGCTCGAGCTTTGGTGGCTCCAAATGAGAGGGCTCCGAAATAAGATCGGAAGGTGAGGGTGATGGTAATGGAGTTCTCATGGGCGGTGAAGAAGAACGTGTCCTTTCCAACCAATCCGAAAACATTTTCTCGATTTCACCAAAGGTGTGGGTTGGAGTAGGAACCTCGTGGTGGACTCGCTCCTCGTCTCTCGGCTCGGGTGTGGACCTAGGCTCGGCTAGAAGCGGGACTTCCACTTGGTGGGAGGTGACTGGGCGGACCACTTGATTGGGGTTGCTTTGGAGGGCTTGGATGGGGGTGAAGGGGCGGGGTTGGTTGGAGGTGTGGCCCACTTGATTGCGGGTGAGTTGGTGGGACCGACTAGTGGTATAACCCCCGTGGTTGGAGGTAGGTGGACGGGGAAGGTAGACCCTCCTAAGCGCTCTCTTCATATCCCACCATGACTCGATGGGCCTTAGCCTCCTGTCTTCCCGGAAGTACTTGATGTCCCTCCACGTTTCGGCGGCTTCATAGAAAAGTCGCCTTTTGGCAAAGTTGACTTGCGCGGGACCGGACATAAGGTAACACTCAAAGTAGTCGTCCATAATGGATTCCCACTCTAGGTAGTCACCTGGGTTTTCGGAGCCATAGAAGTCCCGGGCTACGGGCCTATGGGGGTGGTCCGGGTGGTTCTTCCATCTTAGATAGTATCGCCACCATACATAAGATCCGAGCGTTTGATAATCCATGGGACACGGGAAGCTATTGAGTGAACATGCCAACACGTGGAGACAAGACAAACCAACTAGACAATGGACTAAACACGACCCTAAACGACAATGCAAGTTGGAATGCCGACTCGACTACCAACCTAGACACGACCAAGATTCTGTACGTGGCAGAGTTAATCGATCCGAAGATCACTCTCGCAAGTGTGCGGCTTTCCCGATAGGCGTAGCCTAACGTTCGGACAACACCTTTTTATATACCGAACAATGATATGCGGATGCAACCTTAGACCGACTTAGACGATGACTAGACGTAAATGACACTTTTTTTTTGTTTTTGACCAAATACTACCCTAGACTCAACTGGCACTCTGATACCAAATTGATGCGGGATGGACACGCGACCTGGGACTCTAACTCGCGATCGTCCCTAAGCGAGGGAAGACGTGGGACCGTGCGCGGTTGAGTAACCGGCAGTGAGTCTCGGGTATCGACTTTTCCGCGTTAACTCGGGTCGAGTCACAGGACGGGTTACACTCACTCTATCGCAGCGGTGATACAATTGATATAACGGGCTAATAACCTATCACATGCAGCGGCATATACGAATAAATACGAGTAAAGCAAAGCCGAGTAAGAGAGCGAACACGATACCTCCACGTTTCGGGCGTGGGGAAGACGACCCCGGCCAGTTACGGTAACTCCCGGTAACAACGGTAAAAACTTAGTTACAACATTGAATTTTATTGTCCACTCCACGCAGGGAGGTAAAGGGCTACAAGTGGGGCCCGGGAGGACCGACCCTGGGTTGACGGGCAGCAATCCGGAGGTGCGTTCGGGGTGAACTCGGCCTGCTGGTCCGACTCGGTACTGCGCCGACTCGATTCTGACTCGCTGGACAGCAAGGCGCGGATTCCAAAGGAATGTCGCCCTCCTGAGGTCTTCTGAAGGCGCCACTTGGCTGGGACGATGGCGGGACGTCCCTGATCAACTCCCTGAAGTGGCGGTTCCAGAAGTTGACTTTTGATATTTTTGCACGAATTATTCACGGATTGATTTTTCTGATCTGCACAGGGAACAGATCTGCACGTCTCGGCTGCAAGAATTATGGTGCTCATATCCGGAGGTCGATCGAGGCGTGGCTAGTACCGTTGGAAAGAGCACTCCCAGATCTACAACATATAATTTTCACAACTCCATCTAGTGGACGGATTGAAAATGAGGATGACTGTAAGACTATTTTTTTTTCTGACCCGGACTGACAGACACAGGGCAGGAAGGGATCTGCTGAAATTGACCTTTGACTGAGGGGTAAATGATTTTTTCAAGGGCGACAAAAATTATGGAAGACAGGGTAGGACGTGAGGAGCACTAGGGAATTTTTTGTGATTTTTTTGGAAATTTATAAGTGGGTGGGAAAAATGCAAGAAGGTGACTGTCCCGTAGATCTGCAGAATGACAGATTACAGGGGGGAGAACAATAAATGCGGGAAAAATACCAAATGAAGTCCAAATGACACGAAATTTGAACTGGAGGTTAGGGGAGATGGACAGAACAAACTCTCAAAATTAGGGCTCGATCAGACAACAAGAAAAAAAGATAAAATTTCGGAGATGAGGTTCTGTTCTGATGGAGACAGAACTCCGACGGTGGTGGCGGCGGCGCGACGGCGGTGCGATAGCGGCGGCGGCAGAAATAGAACTCAGAGGGACTAAGGAGAATATAGAAGAGCTTCACACTCAGGATTTAGCAGAAATCCATCTGCAAGAGGGGGAGAAGAGAGGGAGGAGGGCGCATGTTTCTTGGAGCTCCAAGGAATTTCACACAATTTCTTCTCATTAATTCTATTAATTGTTAAATACATGGTATATCTAAGAAATGTAAATGACCTAGACTAACCTCAGATCTAGGGTTAGGGGGGGGCAAACTAGGGTTAGAACTAATTAGTTCTAACATGAATTTTATAAAAATTATAAATGACCCATAAAAGGGGGGGCGCCCCCTTGAGCATGTGGTGGAAAAGATGGATTTTTTAGTCCATTTGTCCCCCATGTGTTTAATTGACATTCAACCCTTCTAGAAGCCACCTAGGATGGTTGACCAGCCCCACATGACTTAGGTGGACCAATAGGGAAGGAATGGGGGGCCCCTTGCTGGATCTACTACACTTTTGCACAAAAATCCAAACAATCCTAGGGAATGACAAAGTGGCTTATAAAGCCTTACAATTTCGTACATACTTTCCCAAGGATATAAAAGTAAACTAAAAGGACACAAGTTCAAAATAAAAATTAGTGCTCGGCGTCGATTCCCATCACTTTACACATTCCGTGGCTTCATGGTTATAGCACATGGCTGGTTTTTCTCCATCAACGAACCACAAAATTATATCAAGAGGCTTGAATATTTTCAAAGAATAATTTGCACCATTCTAAAAAGAAGTTTGCAAAATTATCCCCGTTGCCTTCTTCCCTTCAGTTTTTTTGGTCCATCGATTGTTACTTGCTAGCCAATCAACAAATGTAAATATTCTCCTCAAACTATCCTCGCAATCAGGCAAACTCTACAAGTTTAGATAATTGGTGGCAAAGTGGGACATAGTTGCACATGCAAGATTATTATCATTTGTGTGTTTTTTCATCATAGCAAGTATCCTCGTGTGCCCATAAATAAATTTAGTAACCATTTTCACTCTCCGAATGATAACTTTCATTGGGACAATTTGGAAATGTCCTCCAATATCAAATCTAATCAATGGGCAGCACATGGTGTCCAAAATAAGGATGGGCTACCATCAACATTTTCTCGGCCGTCACACAACTTGACTCATTATCTGACAGTTTGTATGACTTGTTCAGCATCAACTTCTTTCACAACTTAGTCCAACAAGTCTGCTAACAATTTGGCATCTTTGACATGTGCGGAAGCATCCACTGATCTCAAAAAAATAGTTCCACCTGGAGAATTCATTCAAAAATTGTCATCTTTGACTCATTATCTGTGACAGTTTGTATGACTTGTTCAGCATCAACTTCTTTCACAACTTACTCCAACAAATCTGCTAACAATTTGGCATCTTTGACATGTGCGGAAGCATCCACTGATCTCAAAAAATAGTTCCACCTGGAGAATTCATTCGAAAATTGATCAACGTTCGCCCTTCATGTCTATCCATGCATCAAACATGATGCCACAACCATATTTCACCCAATTTGTTTTTTGTGCATCCACCAACTCTTAAGTCCTTTATATCTCCTTTTGCAAAAGAGTCTCATGAATTTCATGATAGCTAGGGCCAGGGGGCCTCTTAATCCTAGACCACATTGCCCTATAGCTTCAAACATGGTTTGAAAGCTATGTAGGTGCATGATATTGAATGGGATTCCAGCTTGATACATCCACCTAGCTATGTATTGGATGACCCTTTCCTGATGCTTCTTTTCCCATTTTTTATCTTTGATGGACTTGCTCTTTGACTATTCTGGATTAGGACTTATTGATAGGAGCCTTTATCCGTGGTGGCTTTGAAAAAATATCATCAAGTGGATTAACTTGATTCACCTCCACAGATGAACCTTTGAAGTGGAGTCCTTGAGGGGATCATCTCTACTTTCAACTTCCCTAACAATTTGTATGTTATCATTTCTAGCTTGCTTCTTGTTTTGCATATATTCCCTAATTTCTTGCTTCACCTCCACAGGGACCTTGTGGCAAGCCATCACGTTTGTAGATGTCCTGGCTAAATGTTACTTCAACTAGTAAATCCCTCCTTTAAAAATCTTTTGATAAAAGATCACTTCACCAAGTCTCTATTATTTAGATCCACCATTGTTCCATACTTCCACCTGATATCTTTTGATCTCTTCTTTACACTAGGCTCTTGATTGCTTGAGTTTGAAGATGCACCAACAGATGTATGTGTATATATCTTAAAAAAATCAAACAACAAATTTAAACAAAACCATCAATAACACAAAAAAACACAAACAAGGTAAAATTTTAAAGACTAGTTAGCTCGCTGTTGTCAGGACGGGTCCACGACTGCTTCAATATTCCTTGCTGCAATATGACAGAGAGGAGACTCGGCCCTTGTTTGAGAGTGTATGTGTGTATGTGTGTGTGAGAAGAGAGAGAGCGCAGTGAGAAAGAGGGGGCTCGGCCCCTCTCTGAGTGTGTCCGTGTGTGTGTGAGAGAGAGAGAGGGATGTGAGACAGAGAGAGTGAGAGACAGCAGTGGGAGAGGGGGGCTCGGCCCCTCTCTGAGTGTGTGTGTAAGAGAGAGAGCAGTGATAGAGAGGGCCTTCAGCCCCTCTTTGAGTGTGCGTGTGCGTGCGCATGCATGCGTGCGTGTGTGTTTGTGTGTGTGTGTGTGTGAGTGAGAGAGAGAGAGAGAGAGAGAGAGAGAGAGAGAGGGTAACTGGAAGATGCGGCTGGCCGAGAAGATGTAGAGGGGGGAGATGTGAGAGAAAAGGGCTGACCCAGCCCTTTTAAAACCCCATGTTAATCGGGCCTGTATTGGGATGGCGGGCCAAATTGCTCGGGCCCAAGGCAGCCGAAGCGAGCTGGGGGGCACCAGGTGGGCCGAGAGGCAATTTAGGCCATCGCCTAGGCGACGATAGGCGTAGCGTGGCAACTTATCACTGCCTCGCCTCGCCTCATCTCCTTGCCTAGGCGATTGCCTTGGTGTTAACATAGGTACTGTGCTATTTTGTGGAAACCTCCACTTTCTGATTCTGCTCTAAGTTAAGGTTTTCATTGGCTGCATTCCCTCACATTATTGCTTCTAAAATATTTGTCCATGTACTGTAACACTCTGGGGCAAAGTTGTTTCTATATAATTTTCATTAAGATAGTTTCTTGCACAAAGGCATTACATATATTCCCTCAGCTAATGGCTGTATCAATTTTATTTACTTAATGGATTCTTATATTGTTCTTGGTGTACGATTGACATTGTAGTTCTTTCTTGCAGATATTGAAACAGCTTGCACCTGTACTCTCTTATCGTAACTTGGTCACACTTGGCATTGCAAGCATCCAAGGGTCTTCGGTTGCTTCTTTTGAAAAGGAAGACGCAGAACGGCTTCTTTTCTTCTGTACAAGACAAGGAAACGGTGTACATATGCAAGATAATATCTCTTTTCTTCATCCAAATTGGTTGAAACCACCTGCACCCAGCAGGAAAAGGTCCAAGCCAACTCAAGACATGAGACTGGCCACTCCTGACAATAAAAAAGAAGAAAATGGAGGAGTTGGTTTAGACATCAATCGGGATGACAAAGAAGGAAAAATTTCAGAATGCGGCAGCATGGCCTTAGTGCCTTTTAGACAAAGATTGAAAGTTGCTGCAATGAGGCCTATTCCTCACACTCGACAACATAAAATCTTACCTTTCTCTGTAACACTGGAGACTGACATATATGAGAATCAGGCAAAACCTAATAATCAAATGGTCCCTGTTATGAAACATAATGTCGTGCCTTCTCCTCTGGCAACCCACAGGAAGTCCTTATCAAGCTCTTTCCATGCTCAGCAGATCATCTCTTTGAATCCATTACCTTTGAAGAAACATGGATGTGATCGTTGTCCTATTCAAGTTTGCTCTGAAGTAAAGAGTTCTTTCCAATCATAGTCAGGATATACTCTTTATGATTTGCTTCTTTATCATGTTTCTGATTTTCTGTTTTCTATTTATGAACTTTTTGCAGGAGGAATTTTTGAGGGATGTAATGCAATTTTTAATTCTTAGGGGCCATAATCGACTTGTTCCCCAAGGTGGAATATCAGAATTTCCAGATGCTATTCTTAATTCAAAGCGTCTTGACCTATACAATTTGTATAGAGAGGTTGGTTCCTTCCACTTGCCCTTCATATGACATACTAAAATATTTTGGCTTTTTCCTCGAGGCATCTGCTTGTGACATTAGCATCACATCTTCAAACTATGGATTGTTATTCATTTTGGGTTCCATATCTGTTACATTAAAATCAAATCATAATGTAAAGTGTCTTTCTTCAGGTGGTTTCCAGAGGAGGCTTTCATGTTGGTAATGGCATAAACTGGAAAGGCCAAGTGTTCTCTAAGATGCGGAATCATACAGTGACTAATAGAATGAAAGTATGTTCTTTGTCCGTACATCTCTCATACTTGATATGGTTGCTGCACAAAATTTTTCATACATGTTTTCCTCCTGATGTTTTCTTATCTGAAAATGCTGTTAAAGGAGTAGCATAATGTTAAGTTGTTGTCACCTCTAAAATAAAAAAGAAACGTCATATTTGTAGTTATTTTCTGTTTGTTGAAACTTAATGAAAGGTAGAGTGAGTAATCACTAGCTATTTGGTGAGGAAAATGTACTCATCTGTTAAGGAAATTTGTCATGTTTTTGTGAGCTTCTGTGGATCAGTTCTGTCAAAACCACAATCATCCAGTTTTTGTTGAAGGGAGGATGAAGTTTGAGATCTAGATCAATGTCAGACTTCGACAATGTCGGATTGATATTTTGTTTTGGAGTTTTTGCATATAAACTACCGTGAGAATCAAAATTGCAGATTGATCACTTCTGCTTTGGTCTTTTTGCAGATATCCAAGTGGTCTTTCTACGCATAGAAAATGGCCATTTTGTACATCATAGCATTCTTAATGATATATGTGCAAATTCGAATGCATGAGTGCTAAATATGCAACTTTTGTACGTCATTAGAAAATGACCCTTCTGTACGTCTTTCTGCAGATATCCAAGTAGTCTTTCTACACAGAAAGTGGCCCTTTTGTACATCCTTAGCATTCTTAATGGTGCATGTGTAAATTTGAATACAGGAGGGATAAATATGCAATTTTTGTTCTAATAATTGTTCATCATCATCACCAGTCTTAGTCTATTATTTGGGATCGGCTACATGAATCATATTCCGTCAAAGATTTCTATCAAATACTATATTCATATTTAAGTCTAAGAAGCCAATACCCTTTCTAATAACATCACACTTTCATTTTAGGTCATCTCCTAGTTCTTTTACTGACATCCACTAAGATTTGGTCACATCTTTTAACTGACGCTGAGTTAGGTGACGGTGCACATGTCCAAAGTATTTGAGTCTATTTTTTCTCGTTTAACCATCAATTAGAGCTACACCCAAGTCCTCATAGATGTGTTTATTCTTAATCTTAACTTTGTTAGTTTTATCACACATTCATCTTAACATCCTCATTTCTGCTACATATTTTGTGAATGTGTTCTTTACTTACTGTCCAACACCGAGTGTTATATAACAAAGTAGGTCTCACAGTCATTCATATGCAAAAAACCCTCATGCTTTTCCTTTAACTGTTTGCATGGATCCACCAATGCTTACAATGAAGTGGATTCAAATGATGAGATTTACATAATGTTTTCTGACGTACATTTTAGTATTTTCTGGGAACCCAATGCCGCTTTCTGATATGCATTTGAGTATTACAGTTAGCCCTGATATCTACATTTGATTCAGGGTGTAGGCAATACATTAAAGAGGCATTATGAAACATATCTGCTGGAGTACGAGTTAGCTCATGATGATGTTGACAGGGAGTGTTGTTTATTGTGTCGCAGGTCTCCCTTGTGTCCCTCTCTCTTTCTCTCTCTCTCTCTCACACACACACACACGCGCACGCACACACACACATGCACGCACGCGCTTGCGCCCGGCAGAAGAGATTTTCTCTCTCACTTGTCATGACAAATGCTAATAAGTTTTTCTCGTTCACTTTTTCATTTTTTTGAGTTCTTTTGTCATTGATGCCAAATTTTTGAAAATTTCAGTAGTGCACCTGGAGACTGGGTGAACTGTGGGTTGTGTGGCGAATGGGCACATTTTGGTTGCGACAGAAGACAGGGTCTTGGAGCCTTCAAGGTACTTGTCAGAAACTGGGTTAGTTTGATGGCATATTATATGTCTGCGCTTACCTCATTGAGAATGCCACTTGTTAAACCTTCGTATTTCTTTCCCTTGTTTCATAGAAGCCTTCATTGTACTCAGCAGAACATTTTGCTGGGAACCCTCAAGCCCATTGATTCTCACTGGGGTTAATTGTGATGGCAGGATTACGCGAAGACTGATGGCTTGGAATACATTTGCCCCACTGTAGTGTATCCAATTTCAAGAAAAAGTCACAAAAGGTGGCTAATGGCTTTTCTTAGGGAACCTCGTGCTCCACAGAATGGGCAATTGCACCCAGGTTGATGTATATTATTGTCATTGTTCCGTCAGGGTTTTAGTTTAGCCCCCCCCAAAGAAGAAAGCTCACATAGCATAGCCCTCCAGCAATGACACAAAGAAAGGAAGCAGATTTTACCCTCTTGCCTTATTCCATTCTGCTCCATTCACTTGGCATCGTATAGCGTGCAGATTTTGTATTGAAATCACGAAGAAATCACCATTTATTTGATTCATCGAGTCAGTGATTAGGGACTATCCCTGGAACATAATCTTTTTTTTTTTTTTTGGTTGTCTTTTAATCTATGATTCTTGAAAAAAGGCTCGAATCCTCCCCGGTGGCACTAACGCTCCTGGATAGAGATATATATTCATCTCATGTGTGGGTTCGGTCAAAACCCGAGCTGGGGAGCTCATGGGAAGGGCCTAACACGAACTGCCTTCTGTCTTCCATCGTCGTGAACTTCATTATTCTGTCAGGCACTTGCCATCCATGGAAGTTGTGTGAGTGGGGATTAAGTTCCAACTCCCCATTCTGTAACTTGTAGAGGATACATAGCTAATGGGAGACGGGAGGCCCACGCCCATCTATCAGGTGGCGGAAGTTGCTCGTTAAATGAGCAATTCTCTTGTACGCTTTTAATGTCGAGCTGAAATTCCTATGGTGTCTTTTTTCCCCCATGTATTGCTCTTAAATCGTTAATTATGCAAAAGTCTATCGTAGATTCTCGTTTGCTAATATTCACTTGTTAGACTATTATATTATCATGTAGAACTCTGCCCTAATCAATATGTTTCATAAACATCTAGTTATGGGAACCTTTAATGCCACGACGGACCATTACGATAGGGTTTTACATGAAAATATACTCAGCAAATTCATAATGGACTCTTGTGCAAATTGTGATTTAAGAAGGATATGCACGTGAAAAATCCCATTCTTATTTTGAAGCCCCCACCCCCAGAAAGAACTACTTGAAAAATGCTGTGGTCTCAACACTGAACATTTGGAAATGCTGCCGAGGGGGGAGGGGGGACTCCAACCGTTGAAATCCTCACACAGTATAACTGGATGTGTTGTACACTCTCGTCTTTAATTTTTTATAAAAAAAAATTGAAGTGACTCCCAAAGTATTCTAATTTGGAATGTAAATTTTGACACCATCGGAAAAAAAAAATAAAAAATCATATCGGATGAATAATGTTAGATCATTCTTTTACAAATTAAAATATTTTATTTTTAATTTTTAGATAATCAGATATTGACACGATTTATATATCAATTTAGATTATCTTAGAGATCACTTCAAAAAAAATAAAAATTTAAAAAATTAAAACCCTTGTGCACCCATGATGGCAGCAAGTCAAACTCCCTGAAAAGATAGATTTTTATTAGAGGAGAGAGATAAATAGTAGAAAGAGCTTGTTTGCAAATCCGGAGAAGTCGCTCTAAACTGGTGTTTTTTTTTCCCCCACAAATAGTGGATTTTGGAGATAATTTGTAGTCCCAAAGCGGTGTTCCAGACGCGCCCCTTTTTAAAGCTCCCAACGGGGAAGTCCTGCCGGTTGCATCTATGGCTCGTAGTTCCCGGTGCTACTAAACTTCCTCGCATTTACCATTAGACTTTGTAGCTCCACAGCCACTACTAGCTCTGTAAAGTAATCAGTCAGGTTTACCGGGAAGCTATTGATAGGAGCACGAGTGGCGTGGTTAAACATTGCAAATTCATAGTGGATTTGAGTTTTGAGTGATGAGACCCAAAGATTCCGGAAAATTGAAATATTTTTGGGATTTGGGTGAGAAGAACCAAGAACCAAGCCGAAGAAAGCAACGACGAAAGAAAATAAAAGCGGAGCACAAACGGCTAGGAGTCTTCTCAACACCGACAGAGAGGTTAAATGAAGAATGAAAGAAACTCGAGATAAAAGAAACTTGATATAGAGGAGATGTCTCTGTCCCTCCGGCGACTTAAAAGGCCGCGGGGGCAATCCGGTGGTCAACGAGGAATGAAAGAAACTTGATATAGAGATACCTCGTCAATCCTATCACGACTTGGGCCAAAGTGCAAGATGAGTCATACCAAACCTAAAATCGAAGCATGCTGACACACCGGACACACCGGCATAAATTTTGAGATTGCACCGTACCTTTATGAAGAAGGTGACAAAACTTCGAGGTGGATGGAAGAAAGCAAACCAATAGTGACAGTAGCTGATACTGACATCCCCCTGTAAATAAAGGAGAGGGGAAAGAAACAATTGCCGCATGCCATCAAATGGGCTAAACATTGGCTGAGAGAATTTTATCAAACTAACATTCAATAAGTCATCATGAAACAATCATTGCCATGGACTCACCTCCAGCGTTCACTGACACAACAAGCAAGAATCAGAGTTGTCCCAGCGAATGGTCTCTGAAAAAAACTATAATATCTTTACCTCTGAACCGCTGAGAAAGTCATTTATTTACATGTTTCCATTGCTCTTGGTAGAAAACATAATAGTGGAGAAATATCTTCAATGGCCCAGGCACTTCACATGTCAGGGACATTCAGATTCTGGAACAGCTCCGGTAGATGAGCATTGGTGAGCTTGGTCCTCTTGCTAATCTCGCGCTTCTTCTTGGGCTTGGGCTTCGATACGATGCCATGGACCTGAGCCATGGCTTTCCCCTTCGCGGTGTTGGTTGCTGGCTTCATTCCATTCTTCTGCAGTTCCTTCTCAATGTCAACCATATCCCGTGGAAGCTCAATGCCTCGGAACAGCTGCTTCAGGTCAAAGTCTACCTTGATGGCAACCTTTGGGTCATTTGGGTAAACTGTGTCCTCCTGTGAGTCAAGGTTTGATAACAGCCATATATGACCTTCTGCTTTCAGTTTCTGCAAAGACGCCAATGTCAGTTTCATATTTCACTCAGATAACAGGAAAAACAACCTTAGAGCTATATATACACATGTTGATCCCTGCAATTATTCAATATGACAAACTCTCTCATTAAGGAAGAAAATGGAAAAAGCAAAATAACCATAGCTTTTATATTCTTTCAATGATTTAATAAGAATAGCTAATCATGGGTTCACAGATCATCAATGAGTACAAATGACAGTAATTCATGCTACACATTACAGATCCTGTAACGTGCTTTGTTGAGTCTTATGTTCTTCGAATGGGTCCATATTTGGATTATTGAATCTACAAGCAACCCAAAAAAAGCAATCACACATTCACAACAGCAATACAATTATTTAGCTTAAGTTAAAAATCAACGTTCCTATCAAAACCGTAGTGCTTCCCTAATTTGTTAGTTCTAGTAAAAATAAATACTGTCTGGGTTTAGTCAGAGGAAACATAGGCAGCATCTAAGGTTCTGCCCATCTTCAATAAACGGACTAAGAGTGAAGTTTTGTTTGATTACTACTCGTTACATTATTTCGGATGATGCATTGAACTTTTTTTCGAAGTGCTGGTGATAGATTGAATTAACATGAATATTCTACATTTGCCACCCTTATCTTGAATGATCAACTCACCACATAACCAAGACATTCCACTTAAACTATTTTCCAATGGGTTGACAAGGAAAATAATCTGAAGTTAACTGAAAAGACACAGCAATTAGCAATAAATAATATGATCATACAAATCATACCGCTAATTCAAAGTATCCTCTTTGCCCACTCGGTATCTAGGCTTACCGTTCTCAGATGGACCCTGTAGAGTGCAAGACTGGAATGGACTTATCGAGAGATTTGTATCATAAAATGGAAGGGTGGAGAGCCAACTCGTTATCTGCAGGAGGTAGATGGGTCATGTCCAAAACTGTGCTGTCCTCCCTTGCCATCTTTTAGATGTCTGTAAGGAAGGCTTTTCTTCTGGAAAGGGTCAAATCCATCACAGAAAGGTCTTCATCTCTTGGCATGGGACAAAGTCTGCAGGAGTTAGGATCAAGGGGGAGTTGACCTGATTGGCATTGCAGTCCTCAATAAAGCTCTAGCAAAATGGAAGTGGAAATTAGGAGAGGAATGGAGCTCTCAGGCAAAAGGTGGTAAGCACTAAATATTATCAGAACTACAAGAACTGTAGTTCATGGGCCTTGTCTAATAAGTCCTCTACACTCAAGGGTGGTGAAATATATGTAAGATGTCTGAGTTTGTGCACATGTCCATTGTCTTCTCCCTGGGAGATGGTAGAAGGATCAGATTTTGGGAGATGTTTGGACTTCTACTCAGTCCTTTGCCACCTTATTTTACTTTTCATATGACCCCTCTCCATCAAAAGGGAAGGTCATTCAATCTTTCCTGTTAAGAGGTGAGCAAAGAAACTCCTGGAATCTGGAATTCAAAAGGAATAACAGAGCAGAGTTAGAGGAGTTTGCTCAACTTACTGTTCATCTGGAGAATGCCAATTTAGACTTCAAAAAGAGAGAGAGCAGGATCTGGAGGTGGGAGAAACAAGAGATTCTTTTCAGTCGCATCAGATCAACTGTCTGTTTTCTCCAAGACACAGGATGCAGAGTTAATTGCAATAACCTCATCAGCAAGCTTAGACTCCCAAATAGGATTTTTTTTTGCATGAAATTAGTGTTGGGGAGAATCCTACAGCAGATAGACTATCAAGGTTCATTCCTGATATTAAGGGGGCTTGCCCCTTTTGTGTAGTTATTAACAAATAAAATGATCAACAGTTTGAGAGATGTGGGATCATCACAACTCTCTGGATCATTCTTACCAAGGCACCGAGGCAGTGGGAATACTATGGGGAGCCCAGACATGTCCTGCTCCTGGATCTCCTCCAAGGATGGAAGAAGTGATGTCCACAGAAGAGTTTGTAAGAAACTATATCACCATTCCACATGACGAGCTATGGGCAACATAGGTAGAAGAAATGATAGAACTTTCAGGCAGAATTGGCACAGTTCTTTTTGACATTTTGAAGAAACAGCTGGATACACACAGGATTGGTCCTTCCCTTATGAATGGTTCGGCCAGAAAGGTCAGAGTTGCTTTTGATGATGATGCAATGGAGAAGCTTTGTCAGTCTAATCTGGGGGGTTGTGCTGTCTTTCGGCCCTCCTAAGGGTTCTTCCTGGGTGTTTTTTTCTTCAGTGTTCTTTACATCTATCATCTTGACAGTTGATTGGGTCTATAACTCCCTCGTGGAGTTTACTTATTCATTCTTGTACCTTCTTTTTGTTTTAATGAA
Source organism: Amorphophallus konjac (assembly GCA_022559845.1). Taxonomy (NCBI): domain Eukaryota; kingdom Viridiplantae; phylum Streptophyta; class Magnoliopsida; order Alismatales; family Araceae; genus Amorphophallus; species Amorphophallus konjac. Next base: position 1,024 of record JAHNEJ010002593.1, on the reverse strand, counting down.
TTGTGGGTTTTGCCACCTTCCAAAAATATCAGTATTATTCATCCCTTTCATTATGAAATGCAAGTAACAGGAGTGATGCTCAGATGCTAGGAGGAATAAATAACATAGGAATCAGCAATAACACCTTCCCAAGTGGGATAACTCAAAGCCTAGATGATAAAAGTAACTCCAGTAGTGTATCTAGAACGAGCTTCTTATGTAACATGACCCATGGTATACTAGTTGAAAACAAAAACTGCAGAAAATTACTTAAAAGTGAGAAACAATTGCACCGGTTCCCAAAACTTGCAATATGTAGTGTAAGTAGCAACTCAGAGACTTGATAGGAGCCAAATTTTCAAACAAATAAGAAACACCTTTATGTGTTCCTTGTGGAAACCCTTCCCATTTTGCAGAGGCTGGTACAAACCCAAATGACAAAAATAATTCTGCCATGAATATATAACAAGCATGAGAATGAGAGAGAATAGATACATGCTCATGCACACTCCACTCTCTCCACCAAGCTAAATGCCACCACCCACTTCTGTCATCAAATATGAAATAAACGATAACTAGGTCCCTTGGAAATGATAATATTTAAAGATGATTTGGTTCCAGATTATCGTTCTGTTTTATACAGAATCCTTTCCCAAGAGATAATGAAGTCAGAGGCGAGTGGCATCTGAGGTGACCACCAAGGGTCACTTAAGCCAAAAATGCCTAGGTAACGGTCTAGGTGTTTGAGGCAACCTTTTATTAAAAGATAAAAGAGTCTGTGTGCCTGCCTGTGTGTGTGTGTGGGGGGGGGGGGGGGGGAGAGAGAGAGAGTCCTGTCAAGCCCCCTACATGTGTGGTGCCTTGTTGCTGGAGCACTTGCAGTCATGGTGGTTGGACAGGAGGTTCTGGTTTGTTATTGCTGTTGAACACCTTCTGCAGAAAATTTGTTGATTGGACGTACAAGGAAGTGGCTGACACTTTTCAAGTATCGGCGGGATCACGACAAGCAGAGCAGTGACGAGAGGAAGACGACGACCAGGTGTGA